>VZQC01010143.1:0-140124 GCA_009823505.1 Rhizomys pruinosus
TGAATTGGGAAGGGTGGGAGGGGCGGGAGAGGGACACGGGTGTATATTTGATTAATGCATATTTAATTGACGTGAGTTCAACAAGTATGCAGTTTTGCCCAGACACTGTCTACAGGTTACATGGTGTTTTAGGACTCAGTAAAAGTAAATATGTGTATATTAAACAACATTTGTTCACAGGCTCTGATAAAAATGGTAATGCATCTGAGTTAAATGGAGATATAAATTGCTGTTTTCCACGTTTTTTCTACATAAAATCTGTGTAACAATAACTTTGGGATTGGAATAAACAAATGTTCTCTATATTTTTTCTGTTGTGCAGTATCACCTCATAGCATTCTCTTTCACCTATAAGATGATTTAACGAAAAAAATTAAGTTTGCTGTTAATCACATACAGTCACCCAAAACAGCGTGGGTGAATTTGATGAAATCTGTGCCTTGACACCACCCTCTAGGTATGTATAATACAACTGCCTTCTGGAGAATCATGAGTCAAAAAAAAATCATAAAAAAATGGGGATGATACAGATAGAAATGAAACCTTTTTGTCAAAATCCTTGCAATTCGAATCTTCAAACTAAATATGGGAAAAGATTTG
This sequence comes from Rhizomys pruinosus, assembly GCA_009823505.1. Classification (NCBI taxonomy): domain Eukaryota; kingdom Metazoa; phylum Chordata; class Mammalia; order Rodentia; family Spalacidae; genus Rhizomys; species Rhizomys pruinosus. Next base: position 601 of record VZQC01010143.1, read on the forward strand.
TATGTTCCAACAGGTCAAAATGTCACCAACTTAACGTCTGAGAAAGAAAAGACACAGCTTTGCATCGAGTAGGATGTACCAGAAAGTGCCAACAGAAAGGTTAGCCCTTCTGAACATTGAAAGGAGGAAAAGCCTCAGATTGCTACAAACATCAAACTCATCTGTGGATCCTACTTGTAACAACTATGTATAATGAGTCCTAACAAAACTTACCTTCTAGGAGCCACAAAGGTTTTAATACGAGAGTCTTTCTTACCTCCCCCCCATAGAACAAGGAGAAATATGATGATGATGTCGTTCTCCAACTGTAAATTGGAGACAACTATTATAGAAGTAATCTATTATAAAACTGGTAAAACTGTCTTCTTTAATTGACTAGTAGACATAGGAACTGTGAAAAGGATTATTCTCTATTCAGAACCAAATATAATACTAAAGTCTCCTTAAGCTATGCACTTAAGCAAAATATATTAATGCAGGAGCTCTGACATCAGCAATGGATTATTCTACCAAGGAGATGTTGGCCAGGGGATCCAAGGCCCCCCAAAAGGAAAAGGCTCCTTGCCTCTAACCTGGGATTCCTGCAAAAGGAGAGGCGATAAACCCTGCCCTTGTCAAGACCTGATGTTAACATGGAAAGATGTATTGAGACCACTCATACAAGTGTAACAGATGGTCTCTTGGAATAAAGAGAAGTGTTAACAAAAGGGCCACTACAATCCACTAAAGCAAAATATGGGTCCTCTCTTGAGTTAAGCAAGACTCCTCCGTCAGCACCGCTACACCTCACCTGCGAAATACTGCAGCCGAGGCAGCCATATGTCTGTATATCCCAAATCTATTGGCTATTGGCTCCTCCTTGGAGGAATAACCATGGCTGATGCCACACAGCTACACTCTCTAATGGTCAGGAGATTTATAAGCCACAGTAAGACCCTTCAATATTCAAGCAGAAAAAAAAGTAATTCATGGATGAACAGCCATCCAACATCTGTGCCTATACCAATGTAAACGTACGATAACATTTAGTACTGTTTAAATACCTATAATTCTAATTGCTTGTGCTTCATTAGTAGGATCGAAAGTTTTTGGCCAAGCTGTCACCCATGAAAGAAAACAGCCACTGAGTCCAAGACAACAGCTCCTGTTTTTTTGCTCCTGTTTTTTGACTGTTTTGCTTCTCATCACCTGTGCCCCTTTTCTCGCCTAGGAAACAATGTGCGGAAGAGGGGACATGATAGAAAGTAAGGGCTGCAATTGGGGTGAATGGTGAAACTACAGCAATATAGCCTGGACACTCATTTGGTCAACTTGATTGAACATACAAGCCCCCCCCCCCTGCTGGATGGTGGGACCAAGGGGCTGTGTGGGTTTGGACACAACTGCTTGCAAATTGGTTTTACATGAAGGATGTTTGTACTCATAAATTATCACTTATTGCTAAAAAAATGGAAAAAAAACTGAGAGAAAGATGCAGGACAGTTATGGCAATATGCATGATCTGGGATGGGGTGGGGTGGGGTGGGGGGAAGGGAAGGGGAAATATGCCTGAACTGAATTGGAAAATGATGTATGAAATACACAAAGCCTCAATAAAAAAAAGATGTACGAAGTACAGAAAGAATCAATGAAAGTGTTTTATTTAAAAAGGAATAATTATGGGTATAATAAAACATCTTAAGCTTTTGATAGGAGAATCTTCTGCTGTTGAATTCAGAGTAAAATGAGACATCATGTCAAGGTGAAAACAATCACCAGAATGGTATTTTATAATACACTATAAGATTAGGCCAATTATATAAGTTTTATCTCTTTCCTTAGAAAAATAAGCTCAGGGCATTTTCTTCTGGTGAAAATAGCTGAATTTGTTTCAATGTTTAACAGGCTAAAAAATCACTTAATGTACCACTTCATAGATATATTTTATTGAGTTATTTAGTATTAATATATTCAGTGTCAGTATAACATACAATGTAAGCCGGTTGATGCCAAATAAATATAAAGCACAAAATGCCCTAACAGGAATCTGGGCAAAGTAAGTTTAGATCTTGTTTTACAAAGATTTTCAGCTCAGGGTTTTTTATATTACACTAGGATATTTCTATCAAGAGGAAAGTATACACAGTCAATATCAGATCAAGTGCCCGATATTACTGCAACATCAAAAAATAAATGATAAATGTCAATAGACTCTACTGATATTCTTTTGAAGAATGAAGTTTTATGTTATAAACATCTGAAGTTTGTGTTTGAAAAACTGAAACCCAGGGCTGGAGAGATTGCTCAGCAATTAAAAGTATGGGCCGTCTTGCAGAGGATTAGTTTCATTTCCCAGCAACCGCATAGTGGCTTAAAACCATTCAAAACTCCAGTTCCAGTATATCCAACACACTGTTTTAATCTCTCCAGGCATTGCACAACATGGATGCACTTACACACATGCAAGCAATACACACAAACACATAAAATAAAAATAATAAATCAAATGTTTAAAAAAAATGAAATTTCTGGATTGGGATACTTTGCAGCAACAGTTTTTTCACGAAGTCAAGAAGCTTCTCAGAACTGATACATTATGAATACTGAAATTATGTGTATAAACGATCATCACTTAAGATAGATCTTCAGCCAGGCATGGTGGCGCACCCCTTTAATCCTAGCACTTGGGAAGCAGAGGCAGGTGGATTTATGTGAGTTCGAGGCCAGCCTGGTCTACAGAGCGAGTTCCAGGCCAGCTGGGGCTAAAGGGAGACCCTGTCTCGAAAAGACCAAAAAAAAAAAAAAAAAAAAAGATAGTCATCATTCCTCTGAACGATATAAATAGACTAATATGCAGTTTCTATATGGAGCAAATGTAGTCAAATTTCCATATTGTGGAATTTTTTCATCAAAATGATGGCGCAAGGCCATGAAATAATGTCAATCCTCATAATATTGATTACAAATGTACATCAACCTAAACACTATAAAATAGTATTAAACATATTTTTCCTTCAAGTGTGCTGTAATAACACTGTTAAAATTTCCCCAGGCTATTTGTTTACTAGCTCTAGAAACAATTCTATTCTAACAGAGACAGAGTCAACAGCTACCAGAGAGAGTGGACTGTTTTACTTCTCATCCACTCTGTGCCCTTTTCTTAGTCTAGGGAACAACCTGCGGAAAGAGGCGGGGCGTTGGTAGACAATGGTAGAAGGCTCATCCGTATTGGGGTGAATGGTGAAACTCAGCGATGGTAGTCTGGAGCACTCAACTTTAATCAACTTTGATTTGAACAAACAACAATGTCACCCCCCACTGGATGGTGGGGCTTGTGGGGTTGGACACAACAGCCTGTGATTGGTTTTGTCCGAAGGAATGCTTGTACTCCGATGGATTATCACTATAGCTAAAAAAGAGAAACAAAAAAAAACAGAGAATATGTTATGCCAAGACAGTTATGGCTAAGAATACACTGATCTGGTGATGCGGGTGGGGGTGGGGAGTAAGGGAAAGGGAAAAATGCCTGATCTTGAATTTGGAATATGTGTACGAAATGCACAAAGCATCAATAAACAAATTTAAAAAAAAAAAGAAACAATCTAACAGCATAAGACAGATGAAGGGACAAAAAGAGTGGAGTTTAGGAAAAAGGAGAGAGGATAGAAAGAACGTTAGAGGTTAAGAACTTACTCCTGGATTTCTTTTCTCTTTTCAGGAATCCCTCTTTTCGCGGCAAACTTTTGTATACATTTTTGTCATGCAGCAATTGGGAATAGAGAATTGTCATGTTATGAACGTAATGCTAAACTTTAAGCTAATTTAAAAACAAAACTAGACACTGTAAATGATCATAACTCAATTCCATAATTTGTGGAACTCCAGAATATATATTATCCAGCAGAAATAGTTTAAATAATTTTAACATAGGAAGCTAGCCCTAAAAGGAACCAATCTGAATGGAAAAGGGGGTTGGACTCCTTATCTTTAAAAAGTAGATAATTCTTTAAGATCTTTCTCTTAATCCCACACAAATATATCGTTTGAATTGAAAAACTATCTTCATTGATGCAAAATAACAACGTTCAGCCATTTACGTTTTTTAAAGTCATCCAACAGTAAATCCAAAATATTCTATCGAAAGTTATATAAATTTTTTTGTATGAAGAAAGCGAATCTATTTCTGCAAACACAACAAAATATTACATGTATCTAGTTTTGAGAATATACCTTTGAATTATTTTCTTATACTTCCTATTCACTGTCAAGTTTGAGTGGTACAGAGATAAATATTAGAGATTTGCAAAATTTCCTAAACTGACTTAATTTTCTCCCACAATTCTCTATATCAATTATTATATAACATTCTCTGATAATTCAACGTAATGATAAGATTTTAACCAAAATATTGCCCAATGGGAGTAATTTTATAAAAGACATAGCAATTTGGTGCTGAGAGAAGATTTATGACCTATCCGGTTTAAGAGTACGGACTGCCTCTTGCATAGGACGGTTTGATCCCCAGCACCTCCATTGGAGCTGAGAATCGTTTGTAACTCCAATTCCAGGAAGAAGCCTAGTTCAGTGGATCCACACCCTCCTTGCTGACCTCGCGGTATTGCACAACAAAGGGTGATCAAACCTACATGCAGACAGTGCATTCATAAGTATATAAATAATAAATAAATGATAAATAAAAGTACACTTATAATGTAATGCATGAAATTATTTGATGTACTTAATATTAGTATTTTGTGATATCTAATTCAATTTTGTAATCTTGGCTCCTGAATGCCAAGGGATTTTTTTAAAAGAAAGTTGCCTTCTTCCTTTTGAAACATAAGAAGCATTTTGTACTATAAAAGGGGGTAAGAAAAGAGATTATGTGCTGGTATTTTTAATACTCTAAATAAGTTAATCATAGTTTCTGTGACATGCAGTCATCTATTTCTAAATGTTACTAGTACTTGTAATAAAGTTTTCTGAAAACCTTGTGGGGGCAAATTGCATGAAGCAGGGTGCAACCTGCTGTAAACCTCTTTTTCATGCCACAGCTAATAAGACTATTAATTCATATACAAATTATCTTTTATACTGAAATAATAAAATTTTTCATAGTTTCTTTGTCCTTCTTTACCGTATTGGCTTATAAGGACTAAGCCTTCTTTATGGGTCTCCTGGCTCAGGTCACTCTCTGGGTATGTTCCTGCACTGCAGGTACTCAGATACGGCCAGGTGGCTCTCTGTGTCCTGTTTTCGGTGAACTCAGGAAGTAAGTATAGTCATGGGCTCATAGGGCATTGGGATCCACTAGTGTGGCTAGGGTACTTCTCAAAAAGGGGTTACATGTTCTCCTATTCAAGAACTCTCCGAAATGTACATTGAATGACGGAATATCCTCGTAGCTTAAATATATGTATTTTTTAATATCTTGGACTCTGGGTAGATTAGAAGTTTGGGGGTCCCAGTTCGCACAAATGGAACGTAGCAATGAGAACCTGACGGTACAAATTATACGAGTAGACCAAATTCCAAGCCCTCAAGAAGAGAAGGACTCCTAACACAAGTAGCAGCGGAACGGGGCAGCTTCGAATGCCATATAGGGGGGCTCAGAGTGGTTAAAGTAGGACAAGTCTGCGTGTCTCTTTAACAAGAATTGGCCTGGGTTTTACAGCTTTTGATATACGCACATAATCCTAGTCGTTTATCTATCTAGTCAGTCGTCGTTAATCAAGAGTTCCGGGGGATCTCCGGAATAATTCTCATCTACTGCCTCCCTATTAGCAATTATTAGTGGCACCAAAGGTCAACAAACTTATACGACTGCACTAATGGTCGCCCACACAAAAGATACTAGAGTGTCTGCTTGCAAAACGCATGGGACTTGTCAAGATGCAAGCCATCTCGCTGTTATTAAGGACCAAACACTTAGAATAATAATTACTTTAATACACTCTCAAACGTTTACGTTACTGTTCAGTACATGCAAAAGCCTAGGTATGTTGTACATTGCGCCAATCTTTGCCTGTTGTTGTAATATTTAATTCCCTTACAGAACTAAGACCTATAATTAATAGGGAGAAGTACTTAATGACTGGAGATTTGTTAATTCATGGGTTCACAGGAATATTCTACACTCAGAGTGCTTAGGATCCTTTATAATATGTTCAATGTGTAAGTCTCCATTCTAGACATCAAAAATTACAGTTCACCATCGGCTCTACATGGGACTACAATATCGGATATATTCATTATTAACTCCAGAACAAATGGGCCCATCGAATACTAGGTAGTAATTTTGAGATTTAATAGTCACTTTTCAAGCCTGTTCATATGGTGGGTGGCATGACTTTGTTGGTTGCCGCTTTTCATAGTAACAAATAACTAATGTGTGGAACATAAAAGACACGCACGCGAAGACAGGACGACGCACCTGTGATTGATGTGAGTCTATATAGATGCGCCTCAGGCTTTGGTCCATCAATTAGTGGGTTACTAACTTCGAGCCCCACAGGGCCAAGCACCATGTCGGCTCTACTGTTGGTATATACGCCTTCTTCCTCTTGACAGAGACGAAAGCCACTCCTCCAAGGTAAGAATCTTAACTGTCAGGAAGAGCGCGACATGACGCGCATGATTTCTCACACTCCCCAACACAGTGAGGGAAAAAAACTCCCCACTATGCGCAGTCTGCACTGGCGCTGCCCTGCATGGGGATCCCGAGGGAACATGTATTGAAATTTAATCTCAACATTTTTGATAGACCGATATATCTTTTCTTAGGTCATTACTGGGAGCCCCACTCATGAGAACAAATTGAATATAAAATACGTTAATAACACAATCCTCAGTCCCCAATTAAATAGAAACTACAATAATGTCTATTCTAGTAGTTTTTGACAGATAGCTCAACGACGCATCGCAACGCCCAGTAGTCACTTATAACAGCGAAAAGCTCACCATTAAGTGGGGCTTGATGATGGAGTGCCATGGTCCATGAGGGGATAGGTCTGGATTAAGGACAGCCTCAGGGGTCTCCGTCAGCAGAACCAGTTTGAGTTGTTTGAGGTGCATCATTTTCGCCTGGCAATAGTATAGTGAATACTCCGGAGTTTTCAACTCCACCACGTTTGAGATACTGGCTCAGACACACTATCCGTGTGCTCGTTCTAATGCGCAGGAGAAGATGACCTTGGTGCACTGGTTAAGACTGCAGGTACGAGCTATTCTTCGCGCGGAGATTGCGGTACCCTCAAAGAGGGCTGAGCGATCTTCTCTCTCTTCTCCCTCGGGAGCGATCCTCTAACCCACTAAGCATGGTGATCGCCGGCTTGCACCGATACGGCTCAGGGACGGTGAGGAAGTATGACGCTGAGCATGCGTGGAAAAAACACAAAGAACAAAGTAGACACCTTTACGATGTGCATGTATAATTGAAGGAGGTGCGACCTATAGGCAGGTCTAAAGGTAAAAAATGACTCACACATATATCCAACGAATACCCTTATGTAGGGGAGAGAAGGTCGCCTCAATAATTTCCCCTCAGAAGCTGTATACACTAGGATCGCTCATACAATATAGAAGTATTGAAATAGCCTTAATTTTTCAGTACTTCTGTACTTTGTTCAAGCTTTACTTCAGTGTTTACTTATCCTATAAGAATAGCAAATGAAAGAGGAACGCAAAAGCTACAAGTGAAATAGATGGATCCATGTGACCATAGTGGTGATTAGAGACACGGAGAACCACTCTGGACACCTCTAATTTCTACATTAACTGTCTTCATATGGAAATTGCAATTCTGCTCGTAGGGCAAAAGGATAGTCAGTGCACTTCATGGGAGAACAGCCAGTTTCATTGTAGTTAAGTAATTGTTATGAAGAATGTAACCATAAAAAGTTACTGCTCACATTGACTTTGACAACAGTTCCAACTCCTGGGTGGACCTCCCAAAGAACTGAAATACTTCATTCATAGGTTGAAGATAGCTCGTTGTATAGCAAATAGTTCATGGAGATGAACATGAAATGGCAAGATTGATTTCATATGTATTGTCATGCAGTGTTCATACTACAGGTATTAAATACTATACACTAATCGTATCCCAAAAAAGGAGACAATAGCCAGTGTCCTCCTCAGTGATAGATGTTGCTATGAACAAAAAGGTGTAATATATCTGTATAGCTGAGTTTTTCTCCAGCTACATATGTGAAAAATAATTAAATTCAATAAACGTTTTCCCATCTACACTTAGTGTGGATTTGTTGTTCTCATAGAAAAAATTGTACTTATGTGAGAAGGGGTCATGGCATGAGTAGGTCCACGTTACTCTATTCAAATGTTAAAATTCTCAAGTATGCGAATGCGGATCTATAGAGACTTAAAATAGGTTAGTGACTGCCTAGTTTTAGGGGGGTTTGGGATGAGCTGTAACTAGTAAGGGATATGGAAAGTCTTCATTTTGAGTGATGGAAGTGTCATTTAAAAAGTAAAAGATATACTAAGAAGCAGCATGTTCGCAACTAGTACATCGCACTCATCAGGTAAGATGTCTCCATATCCTCACTATAACCCTTTCAAAAGAAAATGGCTTCTATGTCCCATCACAAGGCATCTGTCTGATTGAAGATCATGCAAAGGGGGAGTGATTGTCTTATTCTATCTGGTGATAGCGGATCGTGAATTAGCGTGCGTTAAGTAGCCTGCTTACAGATTGTTCCCACTTAGCCATGCTGGGCTCGAATTGTTGCTGCTCCTGCCTGTGAGCTATGTTTGATTTTCTCTCTTAACATTGTAAATCTATTACTAGTTCTTCTCATCCACATCCGCACATGAGATTCGCTGCTCCTCGTGCTTACTTGAGTGCTAGATGATTAATTAGGCATGTTAGTAAGACTACACCACCTCTCTGGTTTTAATAAAATGTTTCTTTAATTTTTTTTGAGGGCCTGGGAGAGAATGGCTCCTAGTGGTCTAATGATGAAACTGACTGGTTCTTCTTGGCATTAGAGGGAATCCAGGTTCAATCCCATCACACCTACATGGTGGCTGGGAACCATCTTTAACTCCAATTCAGGGGAATCCAACACCCCTCATTTCTGACCTCTGCTGGCATGTGTGACACAAGTGCACAAACTAACATGCAGACAGTACAATTCTATACACATTTAAACAAATTAATAAATTTTTCAAAAGTTTTTTCTAGATTTTTTAGTGCTTGTGTGTGTTTTATTTTGTGCATATGAAGTGCAGGCTGCCTATTAAGAGCCAGAGAGGACATCCATCATTTCCATTCTCAGAACTAGAATGACATGGAGGTTGTGAGGCATCTATGTGCATGCTGGAGAACCAAGGTCCTCTGCAAGCATAGCGAGTATGTAATGCCATTAAAACTGGCTAGGGAGTCTCTCCTCTCCTGATGCAGTGTTTTTCGGTTTGACGAGAATTAACATCTGCCTGCGTTCGTGGTTGTCATGCTTATACTACGCATACTTAAAAAAAGCTTCTTCCAGCTGGTGCGTTTGTATTGAAGACCACTCGTTTAAATCCAAGGGAGGACAGAGCAGTGGATCACTTTCTGGTGCACTCCAAGTCAGATCGTCTGGTCCCTACTTATACCAGAGGTAGAGTTCCAGATCAGCTGGGCTACAGGGAGAGCCTGTCTTCAAAAATTGACCCACAAAAATATCTTTATTTATTATTTTTTTTTTTTTTTTTTTTTTTTTTTTTTTTTTTTTTTTTTTCTGGGACTGTGTTTATTTTATAATATTTATATTTTTTTTTTCTAAGATCACTTTTTTGAGCAACAGCGTGCTCCATAGTATGACTCTAGATGTTCCTTTGGAATACTCATCTGTAGACATGGCTGGCTTTGAACTCAAACAGAGATCCACCTGCCAACTCTGCGTCCCGTGTCCTAGGTACCCTTAACACGGCATGCGATTCTTACCTTCAAACACACGTTTCAAAGGGATTAGAGCTTATTTCATAACTAATTTTTAGTTTATGCTTATGAGTGTACTAGTCTGCATGTAGGTTGTGCAAGTGACTTTACAGAGGTAGATAGACGGCGGTTCAGCGCCATCGTTTCTGAAGCCTGGGAGTCTAAAGAACGTAGACGTTCTTTAGCCCCACTTTTTTGTGGGTGGGCTAGAGTGAGTATATGAACACCACACGCGGTCTCTTATCAGGCACGTCGGTGCTGGCTCACATTGAAGCGGGTCTGACGCTACATTGTTCGGAGTTCCCATTCTCTCCCAGCCGACTTGATCATACATTTCACTAGGGGTTTTTCTTTTATATGTTTGAGTAACACTTAAGTATTGCAGCCTAATGTTATAGGATTTGACATGTGATCTTAACTACCTGCACTAGTGAGTGCATGAAATGAGTCGCCAGATACTGATAGACAACCCACAGAAGAGACCTCAAAGAGGGCATCAGATCCTGTGGGACTGGAGCTTCAGGACCGTAATGTATTCTCAAGTGCCACCACATGGATGCTAGGAACTAGATCCAGGTCTACGGAGAGCAGTTCCGCTCCAGTGCTGCTTAGCCTCTGGAGCCATCTGTCCAATCCCGTAACACTATATATTTCTTGTGTTTGCCATAATTAAAGGATTCTTCCTAGTTTGTTATGTTAAGATACCACAACTGGAGGAGATGGGGAGGAAACTATCTCAAGGGAAAGTTTTCTGCAGGGTGTGTCTAAAGCCCCTGAATAAACAGCCACCTAGGAAACCTACAGGGACATGAGTTATTGATATACCTAGATATCTTCCTACTCAAAAAAAGCGGATGTCTTTCTTCTCTTTTTGGAAAAGCCTAATTCAACGAATTATGAATCTAGCACTTAACTTGATCCTTTAAATTAACGCAGTCACTGTCATAATTTACTCTTGGGAAAGTCCACGGAAATTTACTCTTTCACCACTTCATTTCATTCCTTTAGCCATTATCAGTATTTTGTTTCACAAATAGTACTAAGTAGTTGACCATTCTCAAAGGTGGCCCTTCTGTCAAATAATCATCTTGAACAGCGTTATACCACCTGTCTGATCATCTCTCTCCTTTTTGTAACTCCAGGAACGCCGACAACTGGACACACCCTGTCACCACTCACTCCCACATACCCCCTCCTGCGACGAGACCTGACACACTCATCTCTCCAGGTCAAAGTCGTCACAATGCTTCAACACACCACACCCTTCTGACACTCACTATCTTTCCCCACATACAGCTTCCCCTTGAGCTCTAGGAGGCTGCACAACCTGAAGGAATTTGTAACTTAATGCGCTTGTTTATGTTTTGAGACTTGAGCCCATCCCCTTTGCATTTCATGCCTGCCCCTCCCTAGTTATTCTCCAGCTCCTAAGATTGTCCTGCAACTCAGATCAGTTTCTCAGAAGTGCTGAGATCTTGGTAGCCTCAGAGGTTTTTTTTTTTTTCTTTTTGTTTCCAGCATTTAAAATATTGTAGCACGCTGGCAGCATTTTCTGAATCACATTTCCACTATGCAATAAAAAGACAGACTGATTCTTAGCATTTGTTTTAAGGCCAAGAGTGGATCCTAACTGCTGAGAAGCTGTTCTTGCAGATTTCTCCTGGAATTGTGCTCTCAGTTAAGGGCTTTGCTCATTCTTTTACTGAAAGTTATCTCTGGCATGAAAATGACGGAAGCTAGAGTAAGACTGCTTTTTTTTTTTTTTAATTTTATTTTCATTTATTTATGTGTATGATTTACTGGGTTTTGCGTGCAGGTCTGTGCCACCCATGTCGTGCAATGCCGCGGAGGTCACGAGAGGGTCTCCGCGAATCCCTGGAACTGGAGTTCTCCTCGCATTGGAGTTACAGACGGTTCTTTGCAGCAGCCATGTGGGTGCTGGGATCGACCTGGGTCCTCTTTTGCCAAGAAGCGGGATCGAGCGCTTTTGGTAACTGCTTTAGGTCACATTTAATTCTCTTTAGCCCGAAGTAAAAGGACTCTTATTAAAGAATCTTCTTGCGGGTGGAGAGATGGCTTAGCGGTTTAAGAGCACCGACTGCTCTTAAGAAGCGATACCGCGCTTCGGTTTTTTCCCTTGTTATTTCCCGCTGGTAGGCAGGTTCACCACCCCACATCCTCTCTCTAATTATTTTATAGTTGCACTTTGAGGGGGCCACCCCCCGAAAGAAAAAAAAGCCCCGCGCTTTTTTTTCTGTTCTTCTCCAGGAAAAAAAATGAAACAGAAAACCTTTCTCCCCACAAAAAATTTTTTTTACCAAGGAGAACTAAACCAGTTCCCCACAGGGGACGAACTCTGAAGACTATCTCTTACTGACTCCGTGGCCATATAGCAACGGCATAGAGTTGCAAAATAACTGTGCATCAGGCTATGGTACAATTCATGGGAACAGGTACAGAGAATAGGAATAAAATTAATAAAAAAAAAAATTAAAAAAAAAGAAAAGAATCTTCCGCTTCATCTTGGGAATCCTTATAACCTAGAGCCATTACATGACACACCACAGAATCATAAACATGATGGCCTGAGGTGAGTTGTATGCTCTCATCCCTTTTCAAATGAAGATAATCATGGTGTCAACCATGGCAGAACCTCTTGATGCTTTTCATATGGTTAAAATATCTCTGCCTTACATGTCTTGATACTTCTACTCTTTTGAAGTACACGTTGAGGCTAGGAGGGTTGTCTCCCTGAGGGATTAAGGACATATGCCCAGGTCACAAGAAAACACCGTGAGTTGTGGGTCTATCACAGAGCGGTTTAGCTATAACCGAGTAGATGGTTCCACTAAGTCGGCTTCCTTCAGCCACTCGGGTAAATGATTTCACAAGGAGGTTGCAGTCCATTGTGTGACTTATCACAGGAGGTGATAGACCATTGGAACCTGTTTCGGTAACCTTCAGTAAAGATCTGTATCTGCACATTCTTCCCAATATGTAAGCACTGAGGAGCCTGTGGTTTAGCAAAGCTTCCACATTCCCTACCCTTTATATTCTACTTGTGTTCCTCCAATAAACGAGACTTGATCAAAACCTGTCTTGTCTCCATTCCTTTTATTTGTGCTTCCCCTTCCCCTCCACTTCCCTTGCTCTTCCAGGACCGGCCGTTGAACCGGTGACCCGCTTGAGTTTTAACATCTTTTGGAAAAATTAATAACCGATTTTTTCGTTGGTCATGTTGTGCACCACAATGTGGACTTCGAAGCACAGAGGACCCCTCGTTATGGAAGGGGGATTGTCTTAGCGAGAGGTGCCCTTTAGTAGTATTAAAATGTTAAAGAGAAATTCAAGTGATTGGAAATTTGTTGTGTGTACCTTATTCTTAGCTGCATATTACTCTGAGAGGTTCTGATACTAATGTGCTGTATTACTGTGACAAAATAGAGGGGCAGCGCAATTAGAGTCTTTGCAACAATGGGTACTGTAAGGGTGTGGAACATCATCTAATAGCAGACCCTGCTACAATCCGCCTGCGAGGAGTATAAGGTTAAGATCCAGCCCATCCTCGTTAATTTTTTTTTTTATTTACTTCTGTTCACGTTAGTATTTGTTTCAATATGGTTCTCAAGAGAGGGTACCTATATACGAACGCTTAGAAGTATTATGGAAGCGAGTGGGAGACACTTTTTTCAAGACTATTATCAAAATTTTGGGCCTAGTAAGATTCCTGTAACTAGCTCTTTTCTTTATTGAGTACATACATCTGTTAGAATAGGGATTGAGAGTTATTTGTGTATTCCTACAATATCCACTTACATTCACGTTGTGGCTGCTCGCTCACGAGGCAAGGAGACATAATTAACCTCTAATTGCAGAGACATCAAAACAGCTTAATGTTGTATGTCTGAATCTAAAGTAACAACGCACACACGTAACCTTCGAGGGCGTGGGTAGTTGTGGCTCTCGGCTTTTAATCGGATTCAGCATTAAGGAGCGCAGAGGCACGGTGGAACTTTGTGGTTCAAGGCCCAGCCTGGTCCTACAGAGTGGAACCATCTTTTCAATTGTGCCTGCCGGGGCTACGAGGAGACCCTGTTTTGAAAATAGTACAAAAACAAAAAAAAAAAACATAAAAAAAAGAACAACAACCGAAAGACAAGTATCTTATCTACTATCCATTATGTTAGCAAAATAGATCTGTCAACTCTTCCGCTTCATCTGCACGACAACGTCCTCGAACTCCTTCAGAGATAAAGCCGAACATTTACTTTGGCATCCCCGCACTACAACGAACTATATAAAAAGCTCTCTCCAAATATAAACCGCACTGTATATAAAAGTTATTGACTAATTTGTGGAGACTTAAGACGTGCCGAAGTGAACATGGAAATCTGAAGGAGAATATGTTGCTTTGTTGGTTCTCTAGCACAGCCCATGGTGTTGGTCTCTGGCCAAAAGGCGCTGGATGAAGAACACAGTGCGCATGCATCAGTAATTTTCAAGATGATATGCATTGATGTTAATTTAGTCAACTTCATCGAAATAGCATTTTACATAGAATTGTATCTATGAACATAAGTTCTTCTACTACATAAGGAATTTCGCAGGTAATCGGTAGTTAGCTAGATGTTAAGTCTTATGCTGACTGGCCCATTGCTGAGTGAAATAGAAAATATTCTGTGGCTTTCTATTGGACTTGTATCTTTGTTGTAGCTCACACTAGATTGGTAGTACAGGTAAAGTTCTCGGTAGTCTTATAGGTGTTAATAAAGATTCTTTGTAAGTAATAGATTTTGTAGCATTTGAGTGTGAGTAGCATTATGAAGTCCTAGTAGCTAGATTGAGTGTAGCATTCACGCATAGGTTTATGTAGATAAATATTAGTGAAAGTTGCATGCAAATCTGTAATAACTACCTTACTAGTAGTATTGTAATTTATTCCACAAAGTTAATGAGGAGGTTTGATATGGCAACCATTAAACGAACACTAAAGAATTGCAATAAGTATCGATGAGTGATGGCATTTGGCACCAGGTCCCACTTGCTGAGCGGTACAACTGGTGGCACAGCTGATTCTGGGAAGAGGCTTGACAGGGAAAAACCTTGCTGCATTGCCAAAACTACAAATCATCGCACGGGGAGAAATCTGAGGAAACCCTGTTCAGTTGAAGAAACATCTGGGCCCAAGAGTGTTAACGCGGAGCAGGTAAAATAAAATATAAAATATTTAAAAAAAGAAAATAAAGGCTAAAAGTTGGTAAAAGAATATAAAATTGCGGAGGCAGAGGCAGGCGGGTCTTTGTGAGTCCAGACTTCAGCTGTGTCTCAGACGATTGAGTCTAGAGCAGAGGTGGCGAATTACAGCTGGGACAACCCTGTCTGCTCTGAAGAACGTACGGAGAAAGGAACACAAAAAGGCAAAAAAAACAGGAAATAGAAGCAAGAAAAAAAAAATACAAAATAAGAAATAAAGAACAATAGATAAAGAAGAGCCGTCAGGCAGTCAGAAAATAAATAAAATCGGGCTCACGCAAACATCAAAAGAAATCAGATGCTTGAGAGTTCATACAAAGATTTGCTTAAGTCCAGATGGAACTGCCTATAAAAAGATTAATACAGCACAAAAACTCTATGTTAGAAACCATGTTTTAAAGGTGCACGCTCCATGGTATTGGCTCCGGAAGAAGTTGTCTTCTTTAAAACGTCTTCTCAATTGGGAAAACAACATAAAAAAGACCTTAGGAAAGGCAGAAATATCCTAGAGCCCCTTTTTTTTTTTTTTTTTTCTGAATGTGTATTAATGTACTGTCTTGCATGCAAGTCTGTGGCACCCTATGTCGTGCAATGCCTTGGAGGTCAGAAGAGGGTGTTTGCATTCCCTGAACTGGAGTTCTCCTGGAATTGGAGTTTCAGACGGTTCTTTTGGTGCCAACACCACGTGTGGTGCTGAGGAGACTTCGTTCATCTGGTCTCCTCATCCGGTTCTCTGCCAAGAGTGGTCGGCGACTCTTAACTGCTAGCCCGCATCTCTCCAACGGCCTAGAGCCGACTTATTAAGGGAACATTTCAAATGTGGCAGTTAATTAGAGAAATCCTTGGCTCCTCTAAGCCTACAGTTAAGGCTCAAATCTCCCAAGGGAAGGAAACATTGGAGGAAATAAAAGAGCGGGAATCCCAAAGAAATGAAGAGGAATCAGAGGGAGAAGAATTAACTGGAGATGAGTTAGAACAAGATCTGGAAAAGAATCCACTTCCAGTGAAGCCTACGCCTCCACCCCCACCATGGGAAAAGTTAAAACCAGACAGAGGGAGGCCACGGAGAGAGATTAAACAAGACAAAGGGAGGCCATTACCTTCCTTCTGGGATGTTGATGAGGTCACCACCTGTATAGAGAGGCTATTTAAAGTTAGCGGTGACTCCGAAAGGGAATGGGAATGTCCTGTCCTGGAGGATCAGAATCATCAAAGATGTCACCAGCCGCTAGATTTTAAATTAATTAAACAATTAAAAGAAGTTGTGGCCATTTATGGTCCTCAGGCACATTTCATTGTTAGCATGCTGGAAACTCCGGCTAGTATGAATTTATGCGCTGAAGATTGGAAAGGATTATGTAGGGCGGTCCTCCGGGGGAGAGGCAGTGTTTGTGTTTTACCTCACCACAGGTGGTATTCCAAAATTGGCTGGATTAGACAGATAAGCCTCCAAATCAGGATGATGCCAAGAGAAAGCACAGCCAAATGCTCAGATCCCAGCTAAGCTACCTTCATCTAAGAAAGTTGTAAAACCCTTTGCTATTGAAATTTTGTTTTTAGCCATGTGTGTTTTCCTTACTGCTATTCATTGCTATCATCCCAAATCTTTGCCAAGTTCAAGTAACAATGTCATTATTGGGCTTTATGATTCTATCCTCCTATAGTTTAGAACCTCATGTATTCGGGAGCTCATATTGGTTTATCACAAAGGTTTATTACGGCTACTACCCAAAGCATTTCTCTCCTCTCACCAGTGAATATTTTGTCGGCTACTATGCTTTTCTTTTTTTTAACTTGTTTACATTTATTATTTTGCTTTTCTTAANCTCAGAGCTATACACTTCTAGCCTGCCCTTTCTGAGGACTTCCCTTGTCACTTTCACCCTTGCCTAGGACACTCTCACAATTTCATAAGGCATACTCTGGCAATAAATTTCTTTAAAAATTTTTTTTTAATTTTATTAATTTTATATGTGTATGAATGTACTGTCTGCATGTAGGTCTGTGCACCCGTGTCGTGCAATGCTGTGGAGGTCAGAAGGGGGTGTCGGATTCACCTGGAACTGGAGCCAAAGACGGTTCTCAGCCGCCATATAGGTGCTGGGGATCAAACCTGGGTCCTCCGCAAGAGAAGTCGGCGCTCTTAACCGCTAGGCTATCTCTTCAGCCCCCGCAATAAATTTCTTAATGCATATTGTAAATATTTGTTATTCTTGGTATTTATGTTGTGTATAGTTTCTGTGAACATAAGATTAGCGATTTGTAATTTTTGAGTTATTGCACTTAAGGACAATGCACGGTTTAATTCTTCCAAATGCAGTCACGTTTCATCACGGAAACATTATGTAGTATTTTATGAGTGCTTCTTTTGAATACATCTTCTTCCTTATGGTGGAATATGGCACTAAATGCAAACGTTTAAAGGTTCCTTTCACAGTTAAGAGGACCAGAATACATGATCTGGGATGGGGTGGGGGTGGGGAGTAAGGGAAAGGGAAAAATGCCTGATCTGAATTGGAAAATGATGTACGAAATGCACAAAGCATCAATAAAAAATTTAAAAAAAAAAAGAAACAATCTACAGCATAGACAGATGAAGGGACAAAAGAAGGGAGTTAGGAAAAAGGAGAGAGGATAAAGAACTTAGAGGTTAAGAACTTACTCTGATTTCTTTCTTTTTCAGGAATCCCTCTTTTCCCAACTTTTGTATACATTTTGTCATGCAGCAATTGGATAGAAATGTCATGTATGAACTGTAGCTAAACTTTAAGCTTAATTTGCAAAACAAAATAAGACATTGAAAAATGTAAAACTCAATTCCATATATTGTGAACTTCAGAATCATATATAATCCAGGCAGATAATAGTTTATATTTTAACATTAGGAAGCTAAGCCCTAAAAGGAACCAATCTATGGAAAAGGGGGTGGGACTTATTTCAAAAGTAGATAATTCTTTAGATCTTTCATCAATCCCACACAAATATAGTTTGAATGAAAAACTATTTCATTGATGAAAATAAAACGTTCAGCCATTACGTTTTTAAAGTCATCCAACAGTAATCCAAAATATTCTATCGAAAGTTATATAAATTTTTTTGATGAAGAGAAGGAATCTATTTCTGAAACACAAAAATATTACATGTATCTAGTTTTGAGAATATACCTTTGAATTATTTTCTTATACTTCCTATTCACTGTCAAGTTTGAGTGGTACAGAGATAAATATTAGAGATTTGCAAAATTTCCTAAACTGACTTAATTTTCTCCCACAATTCTCTATATCAATTATTATATAACATTCTCTGTATTTCACGTAATGATAGATTTACAAATATTGCCCAATATATTTTATAAAAACATAGCAAATTTGGTGCTGGAGAGATAGCCTATCGGTTAAGAGTACCGACTGCTCTTGCATAGGACCTGGGTTTGATCCCCAGCACCCACATGGCAGTTGAGAACCGTCTGTAACTCCAATTCCAGGAGAACTCTAGTTCCAGGGGAATCCAACACCCTCTTCTGACCTCTGCGGTATTGCACAACAAGGGTGATCAAACCTACATGCAGACAGTGCATTCATAAGTATAAAAAATAAATAAATAAAATAAAAAAGTAACAATTATAATGTAATGCATGAAATTATTTGATGTACTTAATATTAGTATTTTGTGATATCTAATTCAATTTTGTAATCTTGGCTCCTGAATGCCAAGGGATTTTTTAAAAGAAAGTTTGCCATTCTTCCTTTTGAAACATAAGAAGCATTTTGTACTATAAAAGGGGTAAGAAAAGAAGTTATGTGTATTTTTAAACTCTAAATAAGTTAATCATAGTTCTGTGACATGCAGTCATTATTTCTAAATGTTACTAGTTGTAAGTACAAGACTTTTTACTAAAGTTAATACTTTCTTTTGAATAATTTTCTGGTCTTTCCTTCACCAAACTCACAGCCTTCTTATTCATATTTGGATTTTGCTGGGAACTTTCTTTTGTTTTCACTCTAGAAATCAGTAAGGGCATGGATAGTGATCTCAAGGCTCATTTCTTTTAAGTCTCCAGAAATGTACATGAAGAAATCTGTTAATTGTTATTTTGCTGAGGACAATTTGGTGCACTTCCAAGCTCAAGAGGAAGGATTCAGGCAGCAGAGGGAAACTTCATCCATAGGGAAAGCTAACAGATGCTTCCATTTACAGCTTTAAAGACCTATCCTTGTTTACAAGCCTTTGCAAATGTAGGCCGGATTCCCAACCTCCTATAGATTTATTACAAATAAAATTTACCCCTGTGCGAAAAGAAGAGTGTTTGCAAAAACCATGGGACTTCATTGTGCTGTTATACTGATTTTCAAACCACGTAGTTCTGTTCAGACATGCAAGCCTTGTGTCTGCCACTGTGTGTGATTTTCCTTCAGCACAGCTATAAAGGGAGAAGTAACTTAAGACTGGATTTGTTAATCCCAAACTCCACACCACTCTGACCAAGCATGTTCTCACACCTCAACATCCTCCCTCCCTAAGACTACAACATTTCCTTTAAATCAGCTGATCATGTTTTGTTATTCATTTTCAAACTGTCATATGGTGGCTTTTTAAAATTTAAATTAACATAAAACAGAGGAACAAACAGCACCGTGGTCAATGCTGATATTTACTTGGCCCACAGGAAAACCTTGTTTCTGCTTTCCCTGAGAGCAGCACTCCCTCTTCTCTCAGAAGAGCCCTGCATGATTTCTCACACTCCCCAACACTTGAGGGAAAAAAACTCCAACTATGGAGTTCTGCTGCTCCCCTGCCTGGATCCAAGCAACTTTTTTCAATTTTGTGCCAACTTCTAGGGCAGAGCCCCCATGAGAACATTATCTATACACTTTCCATAATCATCAGGTTTAAAAGCAAGACAGCAAGTGTCCTACCAGCACATGGGCTATTGATGCCATCAGTGAATCCATACTCAGCATCAGGGGTCTCCTCCAGATGAGTTGTTTGAGACATTGCCTGATATTTCCTACTCCCCAAAGTTTGAATACTGGTGACTACCTGTGTTATGCAGGAATGCTCTGAGAAGCAGGTAGCATAGGCGATCTGGTACCTCAGAGGGAGGATCTCCCTCCTCCCCAGGCTCTAACCCACTAAGATGGTGATGCAGGAGAGGAGTATGGTGAGCTGGAAAACACAAAAACAAAGACACCTTAGAGTGGAATGTTTGAAGGAGGGCGACCTCAAAAATGCCCATTCCATCCTTAGAAGGGAGGAAACAGGTACCTTCCTCACCTTCAGACTCTCAAATAGAGTATGCTAGGCTAGGTAGGTGAATGCTGAGGAGGAACCTGGTGGTCAATGAATCTGCAAGTGAGTTGGAGATTTGCTTTTCAATGCTGCACAGAATGTATGCAAAAACAAGAGCAATTAGGGAGCTGCTTGCTAAAAGCCGCACATGAGGCCACGAATGACATCAAATTGCCACTTAGAAGATGACTGCACTAGGGGAAACAGCCACTCTTCTTAGTTATATGGGGCACTTACGTCTGTGGACCCCACTTTTTTATACTGATCTGCATGCATTGACCTTATGCAGCTAATAGAGACTGAGGAAAATCAAATTCCTTAGGGGATTTCCCCAAAGCTGCCTACTCTTCTTTCAGTGTTTGTGTTCCCTCTGACTGCCTACTCCATCCTTTCCTCCCACTGCTGAGTCTAGAATTAGACTAGACTATAAACAGCAATTATAACTTGATTTTTCTGAAATTTTTTCAAGTGACTCTCATTTGCTTAGTATCCTAACTCTTCAACTCCCTTAAACTCTTCTCTCTCTCTCTCTCTCTCTCTCTCTCTCTCTCTCTCTCTCTAATACTTTTTTCAGGGGCCTAGTGACCTTGACCCCCCCCACCAATCATCTGGTAAAGAAAGATTACATGAGCAACATTCGCAAAGGCCTAGCAACATCTAAGGATTATTTTTTATATTTATTTCCATTTATATGTTTATCCTTTCCTGAAACAATAAACATTCATAATGATTTGACATTGTGATAATCTGAGGAGGTTTATAAAACACTAATAATGCCTGTTTTCCATCCACAGAGTTAATAATTGTTCTGGCCTCTCACTCGCACATTCAGATTAGAATTTGCACACTTTCCCAGATGATTTTAATGGGCAACCATTTTATTACAATCTTTCAGAAGAAAAATAGGTTTACAGTTCTCCTTTCCATTGTCTGATTAGCTATTCTATATTAGTGAATATTTGACAACAACTTAGCAATTAGGCCTATCTTCAGAATGTCCTCAGAAATTAAAAAAAGAAAAAAAAAAGAAATAGTCAGGCCTGATGATTCAGGCCTGTAATCCTAAATGCTTAGGCATCTGAAAGAAAGGCTGAAGTAAGACAGTAGCAAGTCTAACACCTGCCTTGGCTATACAGGGAGTTCAAGACTATCTTGGGGATATTACACTCTGTCTCATTAAGCTAATATAATATAGTAGAGTAATTGTTCAACATTTTAGTGCTCTTAGGCTTAAGGTGCCCTAGTACTACAAATGAACAGAAATTTAGTTCTGATATATTACATTTTATATTATAAAACAACCCTAATCAGAACAATTGAAATAAAATTCTAATAGCAGAAACATGTATTAAGATTACATTTAAATGCTTTGAGGGAACTATGTCATAAAAAGAGCAAATTCATCCTAAATATAATATCCACTAAAAAGATATACCATACATGTAATGTATATATGATTTTGATACTCACCTGTAGCAAGCATTTATGTAGATACACCAGAGGAAAAATGATATTTTAAGAGTGAATCAAGGTTTTTAAGCCTCTGAACTGCTTCAGTTTCAAAAGCCTGAGAGAGTAGGTGGCTGGAAATGTTGCTCATTATTTTATTCTATTAAAAACATCTTCAAAAGTTAGTTTGAAGTCTGTCTGGAAGCTCTGGTGAAAAATGATCAAGCAATGGAAAGGGAACTATTACACTCTTTCTTATTCCAAGTTCACACTGCTCTATTTATTTCAGCAAATATAAAAGATAGACTTCCTAACATTTCCTATTCAAAAAGCTTGAGGTTAGGAAGGTTAGAAAAATACTTATCTGTAGATGAGCCAGTTATAGCTAGGTAACTCTGACTTGCCCATAGAAAATTCAGATATTTTTCATTTATCATATTTTCCTGAGTAAATGCTTTCCACAGACAGTTGCAGGACTTGAAACCGGAATGAATTTGAAACAAGGAAGGTAGAATTGTTTTTAAAATATCATTCTAAAGAATTTCATCTAAACCAATTTATATTATGAACCAATTTGAATATCAATAACATGACATGATTAACTGAAATTCCACATAATTGTGAATGGAAAACTGCATCATTGAATATCTTCAATATAGCAAACATATATTAAACTGAAACTATGCCTCCCATGTAATTCCATATAATTTTCTTTGTCAAATAATGAAAAACAGTAATATATATATATATATATATATATCTACATATCTAGGTGTTGTCATTCATTTTTATAGATATATCTGTTGATTTTACAATATACCTATGAATCAACATGGGTATTTGTTAGTTGTGTCTTAATGATATTTTAGAAAACAAAGATAGAAATATGTGTATTTTAGGGATGCAGAGAAAGCATTTTACTTAGAAAACTGGAAATATTGCTTGTACTTTTGATTACCATCGTGGGCTCTACAAATTTTCCTAAGAAACATTTTCAACACAATCAAGAGTATTTGAATCACAACATTTTCTCATTCTTTCTAAACATATTTTAGGCATCTCTTTGAAATTTATGACTACTATAATGATCTAAATATAATCATTCTTTTATCTTCTGGTGTGTCCTCAGGCAGGGTGTGTTCAGGATGTGAAAATGAGCATCTATTTGTACTAAAGATGTAACTGAGTTGTGTGACTTTTCAGAAAATATCAAATCTCCTTGGATGCCTATGACTATTTATCTATGGTGAATTTGTTACCTCTAGTGTCATGTCCCAGAGATAGTGAAAGGTAAATAGACTATACTTCTTGAATATGTAGTTCCTGAGATCAAGATAAGGATGTGAAAATGAGAATATTGATATAATTTTTGACAATGTAGTCTTTTTCATGGGAAAATATATTTTTGTGTATTTTTATTTGTAGGAATGAAACTTTTCCTGGCTTGAGGCAAGAACTTGTAAGACCTGTCCCAAAAAAACCTCTGAGAGTTATCTGATATCTCTGGGCATTCAGTTGTCTCTGTGAGTTATCTGTAGCCCCAGAAGGTCCAGGATATTACAATATTATCTCACCTCACCTATCTCTGCAAAGTTTCAGGACCAGATGGCCCCTTCCCTTGAGGTATTGAGCAAAATGTTGCACCTCTAGTTTACTGGTTGCACCTCTAGTTTACTGGTTGCACTAGTTTACAGGAACTCTGCAGTCTCCAGTAGAAGCCAAGGTGGCTCACCCTTCCCCTCTCTCCTGCTCCCACTTCCTTGCCCAGAGCACAGTAGCTTTCAGTATATAAATACATCACTGGCATAAATAAAACTGAGTTACTTTTCTCCCAGCTGTCTGTGTATGAGTCCGTTCATTTTCCACGGGTAATCTCTTACAGTCCTCCCTCCCCTCTGACTGCAAGGAACTAAGTCTAGAGGTGGTCTGCCTGCAGGCAGGGGATGGCCTTGAGGCTTGCAAGGAGAGAAGAACAGCTTGTGGAATGTGGTCACACGTGACTCAAAGACTATAAACTACCAGCATTTATTGATTTTTTTTATTTATTTCTTACAAAAATCTTAATAATCTTCCTATCTCCTACAAAACATCTCAATCAACTTTATGACCATTTGCCCACCCGTTCCCTTTCATAACCACCTCTCTACTGGATTTCATGCATTATGTCATTTATGTTAAGGCCAATCAAGAAAACTTAGTGTACTCAGATGTCTCTCAATGAAAATTCATCTACTGGAGTCTAGTCAGCCTATCCAGAGTCTCTGCCTAAAAGAAGATCAACTCTTCCTCACCCAGCAGTATTCAACTGCCAGTAATACTTCAGCTAAGGTTGAGGCCCAATGCCCATTTCCCCAGGTCTATGCTGCGTTTTGTCTGCTTGAGTTCATATGTGTCTTATGGATGTTGACATTATTGCTGTTGATTTCATATGAGCAAGATCCCAGGAGTCAATAATACTCCCTTTTCATATCATCATGCACCTCCTCCTCTGGCTCTTACAATCTTTCTGCTTCCTCTTCCTCAATGGTCCTTGAGTTTTGGATAGGTGATGTTTCATATTGAAATACTATCAGAGACCCACACTCTACAGTCTCTTATTCTCTGTGCTTTGGCTGTTTGTGGCCCTTTGCATTTATTTCTCTCTGTTGTGTGAGGGAGCTTAGTTGATGAGAGTTTAGAGCTCTCTATTCTCTTTCCCACAGTGCTACATTAGCCTTAGGTGTAGAGAATCCCTCCTTGTAGCCGTGTCACTCACAGACACATATTCTCTGTGTGTGACAAGTTGTAGAATTCTGTAATAGTTTCCTGAGTGAGACTAACAGTATGAAACAGGTATTACCAAAGGGAAATGGGTACTTTAACTGGGAATGAGAAATAAGGTTTAGACATGGAGAGAGGAGAGAAAAGTAAGGCTTTGATGGTGGGAAAAACCAGAAGTAAATGTATTTGTTCAAAGCCTATTGAAAAGTTACACATACAATAGCCCTACCTGAGTAAAAATCTATCTATCTATCTATCTATCTATCTATCTATCTATCTATCTAGATAGATAGATAGATTTATTGATTTGCTCATGAGATAAAGTCCAAGGAGTCAAACAATAGACATGTCGCACGGGTGAGGCTGAGAATCCAAGCAGTTGCTCAGTCCATGAGGCTGAATGTCTCAGTAGTCTCAATCCAATTTTGAAGGCCTGATGGATTCTGGGAGATCTACCAGTCTCAGTCAACGCTTGGATCCAAACAGTTGATCACAGCAGCAAGACAAATTCACCAGTGAGAGAAGGCAAGCTGCAGGAAAAAAAGAGGGACCAGCTCCCTCTGCCATGGCCTTTTATACTGGCTGCCAGCAGAAGGTAATAACCACATTTAGGGTGGGCCATCCTGCTTCAGGTAGTCCAATCTGAAGATCTCTTTCTTATATTTGTTCATTCTTAATCCAGTTAAGTTGACACCCATGATTAACCATCACACACAGCAAATGATATTGCAGCAGTAGTGGTACTTTTATCTTTGAGGTAATTAATTACTTGTACTTAAAGCCCACTCAATGGGATGGAACTCATATGTGCTACTATAAACAGCCGAATGAACATGATTGAGAGGTCAGAGATCTTAGATAAAACCCTAATGCTATTACATCCCTAGAAAAATGCAATTTCTTACTATATGCTAAATATAGATCCTTACATATAGAGAGCAGGGCAATAGTCACCACTCATCAATGAAGCTTCTTTTGTAAGAGGGAAAAATCTTAATGAGCTTCAATGTGGCTAAGAGATAGACTTGGGAAGTAACTCAGATTTTGAAACATCAGTAATTTGTAGAAGAACATAGTAATTGCTTGTTTTGGTTTCCTGAGAGAAGAGTAATGATTTAGAGTTATCTCTATACTTAGCCAATGTGAAATTTATTTCTTACTGTTTTATATTATATTTTATATTATACAACTCTGCCATCTGCAACTTTTGGATGAGTGATTTCATATGAAGATTTTACTCAATGTACTGTATATCTTTCCTTCACATAATAGGCTGGTTGGACTTTTATTTTTGTTCAGGGATAAAGAGGGGTAATTAGTCTTAAATTTAAGATTTAACTCCTCAATAATTTAATCAGGCATGGATATGCATTGGAAAATTCCAAAAAAGCTAGTTTTTCTGGCATTAAGTACTATGTAGTATATTGAATTATTTATATAAAATGGAATTCATAATTTCTTAATGTCACATAGAAAATTAGTTGCAATGTAATAATTGTAAACAGACCCTGAGGTGATAATTTGAATTTGAAATACAACAACGTATTTAATAGTTAATATTATCAGTTCATTTAATAGTTAATATTATCATGTGGAGTTGATCTCTACTCTTCTCCTGGAACAGAATACAATAATATAACTTGTGTTATGAAAACAATTTCACTGTAGAAAGTGGGGCTAAAGTTCAGGGGAAATCCCAAAGCTGTGAAATCAAAATATATATAACACCATGGTATTGAGTGTATTTTCTGTTGTTGTGCAGAAGATGGTATTTTTATCTGGATAATCTCAATTTATGCTACAGGTAAAATTTTCGCAGTTTTGGATAATGCATAGATTGACTACTTTAACACAAGTACATTTTATGACTCCGAATACAAATCTAAATACATGTACATAATACTAGAAAATAAGTTTTGATTTCAAAAAAATCTCACATATAATTTTGGTATGTACAGAACCCCTCTCCCAATTTAGTTTCATTTTCTAAAGTTTACATTTTTGTTTTTAACTTTTCTTTGAAACAGTGTCACACTATGTGACCCTGAGTGGCCTAGAATTTACTATGTAGACCAAGCTGGCCTTGATCTCACAGAGATCTGCCTGCCTCTCCCTCCTGAGTTCAGGAATTAAAGAAGTACTATACCATGCCCAGAGATTTTTAAGTTTTATTTGTAAATTTATAGCAAAATAAAAAGTAGTACCCAAGAATCATAAGGTATTTAATTCAGTGTGTCCAACAAATCAGTCTCCAGTTTTATGCCAAAATCCTACTGCACTAATTGCAAATAGAGTACAAAGATGTTTTAGCAAGATATGGACATATGTTAGTATACCCTAGGAGTGAGATACTTGAGTCATATTGAAGACCTATTTTTAATTTTTTGAATATTATCCAAACTGTTTTCTATAATGTCTGTACAAATTTACACTCCCACCACCAGTGAATAATTGTTCTTCTTTCTCCATATCTTCTCCCAAATTTATTGATGGATTTCTGTATTTATTTTTTTTATTTTCTATGTTTTACAAATCCATGCAGTTAATTTTTATGTTCATATTCCTTCTTACATATTGAGCCTTTCTCAGTCGCCATTTTCATGGCCTGCCTTATTATCTATTTTTACTTCCCTTTCTATCTTTCTTTTTCTTTTGTCTATTTTTTCTTTTGAAATTTAATTTTAATGTATTTTTATTGAGTTTATGCATTTTGTGTAATTCTATTATATCTTTTTGTTTTAATTTTATTTATTTCTGTATGTGTATGAATGTACTGTCTGCATGCAAGTCTGTGCACCCGTGTCGTGCAACACCACGGAGGTCAGAAGAGGGTTTTGGATTCCCCTGGAACTGGAGTTCTCCTGGAATTGGAGCTTCAGACGGTTCTCAGCCGCCATGTGGGTGCTGGGGATCAAACCCGGGTCCTCTGCAAGAGCGGTCGGTGCTCTTAACCACTAGGCCATCTCTCCAGCCCAATTCTATTATATCTTAATCAAATTAAGAAATCCTCCACCATCTGCACCTCACCATTCATTCCACAGGATTTCATGCATTCTGCCATCTATGTTAAGTCATATTCAGTCAAGCATTTGTACACAGGTGTCTGCCTGTGGAAGTTTCTCCACTAGGATCTAGTCAGCCTATCTGGAATAACTCCCTCAAAGAAGATGTACTTTCTCCCTCACCCAGCAATAATCAGTGGCCTTAGCTAAGTTTGGAGCCCATAGCCCATTTCCCCAGTTCTATACTGAGTTTTCATCTGAGTTGGCATGTATCTTGTGCATGCTATCAACATTGCTGCAAGTTCATATGTGCAATTTCTCAAGAGGACTGAAATACTGGATCCTTATGTTCAGGAACTACCCTGGCTCTTACAATCTATCCACCCCCTCTTCTGCAATGGTTCCTGAGTCATGGGAGAGTGAAATGCATTATAGGAGTCCTAGCCAGGGACATACTCTCAGCAGTCACTTATTCTCTAAAGCTTGGCCACTTTGGCACTTTGTTATATTTTTATATTGTATTTTGTATTGTATTGTTTGTATTTGGAAGTGGGTGTACTTGTTATAAAGTCTGATGTAAATTCAGGCTTCCTGCCACGTGGTCTAGACAGAGTGGTTGTGGCTCAGGAGAAATGGGGCAGCCCCAAGATGGTGGCTGAGGAATGGGCATGGCTCCTGCTCCTGTTTCTATTTGAAAAAAGCCTGTGGTAGGTAGTGGCAGCTGGGCATAGTGGTGCCAGGGAGGGGAACCACATGGCAGGGCATCTGTGCAGCTCAGGCCAGGGCAGCAGGGAATGCACAGTAAAAGAAAGAAAAAAGACTGCAGAGAGGAGAGGATAGAGAGAAAAAAGATCTATAAGAATGAAGTGAAGTCTTCTTAGTCTCAAAAGAAAGCAGAATGAAGTGGAAGAACTGAGTCCTCTAATGGAAGGTGGAGTGGAGGAAGTATTTCCTCTAATGGGAGACTTAAGATGAAGGAAGAGAATCAGAGATCCATAGGAAGGAGGTAAAGTTTTTAGCCTCAACGCTTGTCTGATGAATAGACTACATCCACTCTAATGTCAGGAGTGCTGGTCAGAGACCCCAGGTCCACAAGACTAATGTTAGGAGGGGCGGTTCTAAAATGGGGTCTGCAAGCCTGTGAAGTCAGCATCCCAAAAATCACAGGGGAGATCAGAAATATAGGTCTGATTCTGTGCCCAGCATCACAGTGGACAGCAATCCGGATGGAAAAATCAGGGGATCCCTAATACACTGGCTCTCAGGCATCCAAACCGGGGTAGTTGAACAGGAGGCTAAAATGAAGGAAGAATTGGAGGGAAGACAGAGGCAGAGAGAGAGAGAGAGAGAGAGAGAGAGAGAGAGAGAGAGAGAGAAGGAGGAAATCAGGAGAGTGTAGGAGAGCAGAGCATTGTACCACCTGTGCACGGAAACCCAGTTTGAGGCAGTCTGCGAGCCTGTGGATTCAAAATGGAGTTGGCGGGAGCATAAGCATGGCGGGATCAGGAACCCAGTTTGAGGCAGTCTGCAAGCCTCAGTGGGTACAAAACAATGAAGGGCTAATGCTGAGAGAAGCAGGAGGAGGGAGGAAGTACAAGGGCGGAAGTCTAGAGAGAAAGAGGGAGAGTGGGAGGGAGGGAAGGAGGGAAGCAAGAGAGAAGAATGGTACCTCACCGTGAAATGCTGGTTGTCCAGAGAAGGAGAAATACACTGCAGCAAGTCCGTTCCAGGGGTTCCAAAAAAAAGTTAGGAAGTGCTTTTCAGGGTGAGAGCTGGCCAGCACTCTGCCAAATCAAAAACCAGCGAGCACTTCACCTGACAAAAAAAAATCTTGAGCCCCGACCGAGTCCACAGCACCATAATATTAGGTAATAAAAAGGGCCGTATATCTCCAGCCACCAGATAAAAAGGCACATGAGGCTTAAGTCACGCCAGGAACAAGATTTACTTCCATGTGGAATTACCAGCAAGGGCCGCCTGCAAAGGCTGCCTGCAGACATGTGGTGGAACCGGACAGCAAGGCAAGAAGAGAGAGAGAGAGAGAGAGAGAGAGAGAGAGAGAGAGAGAGAGAGAGAGAAGAGAGAGAGAGAGAGAGAGAGAGGAGACTGGGGGGGCAGCCACTTATAGCCAGGGGGCGGGGCCTCAGGTACAGAGGAAGTGGTCAGAAGATTGACAGACTCTGGAGAAAGTGGGTGTCTGTGTCCCTTGGGATTCTGGGAAGCCCAGAGCTAACAGGCCAGTTATGGAACTCTGTAATAGCCTCCATCTCTTGCATGAATACACAAACAGGAAAAAAGTATCAGAAATAACAAACAAATTATGTTCTCCCTCTTTTGCTGATCTTAGCACCAGTTCCTAATATGTGAGATTATATCCTGATATAAAAGCAGAAGTCAGGAAAACAGAAAGGAACCACAAAGGTAAAGATAAAGAAAGACCCTGAGAGAAGACGATAGATATTGCCAGGAGGGATATGGGGAAAACTGAGTTATTGAACTGGGAAGGGAGGAGGGATACAAGGATCTATGGGGTTTAAGTCATAAAAAGAACTCAAGAGGGAGGCAGTAATAGTGTACAGGTGGTATCAACGGATAAAAGAGAGATATGTAAACTGGGGAAAGAGAAGAAAGGTTAGGGAGACTGATAGGATAGCTAAGTAAAGCTTAGGTGGATTGAAAATTCAGAAGGAAATGTATTCATTCAAAAACAACTGAAAAATTACACATTCAATATCTGAACATGATTGTAACTGTGTACCTGAATGGCATATAACAAGAAACATAGTTACAGACAGGAGAAACCTCCATTACTTTTGCTTGGTAAAGGGCTATCCATTCCAACCTGTGACTTCCAAGTGCTCTTGTGAATGGTTCTTCTACTGTAGTCTGGCACGCATACTGGCCAGCACACCAGTAAGGAAAACCAACTCTCTCTCACCCAGAATCCAACTAACTATTTCCAATAAATCCTAAGCTAAGGGTCTACCCATCCATGATGGGACACTGTGCAGCTAAAGATTACAAAAGTCTTGCACATGCTGTCTTATGTGCTATGGGTTCATATGAGCAACTAACCTGGAAAGCACATTCTCATCCAACAAATCTAGTTCTTAAAAGAATTCTTTTTTAAAATTTGTTTATTTTTTAAGAGATTCAAAATATAAGAGCACAGTTGTTTTCAGATCACATTGACATTGTGCAGTTTGCCATACAATTAGGTAATTTGTGCTAGCATCCACAGATGAGGGATACCATTCATATTTTGTTTTCCTGGGACTATGTTACTTGAATCAGCATGATATCTTCTTGCTCCAGCCATATACCTGCAAAGCTCATGATGTCATCTTTCTGTTCTCCTGCATTGAACTCCATTGTGTAAATGTACCACATTTTCCCTATCCACTCATCATTTGAAGGGTCTTTGTTTCGTTCCATCTCCTTCCTATTGTGAAGACAGCTAAAATAAACATGGCTGTGTTGCAATAAACATGGCTGTGCATGTATCTCTGCAGTAAGATGAGTCTTGTGGTTATATACCCAGGAGTGGTATGGCTGATTCAGGTGGCAAGTTCATTCCAAGTCTTCCAAGGGTTCTCCACACTGCTTTCCATAGTGGCTGTACAAGTTTACATTCCCACCAGCAGTGGATGAGTGTTCCCTTTTCCTCACAACCTCTCCAGCACTTGGTATCATTTTTTTTCTTGATCCTAGCCAGTCTTATTGGAGCCAGATGATATCTTAAAGTGGTTTTAATTTGCATTTCCTTAATTATTAGTGACGTTGAACACTTCTTAAGATGTTTCTCAGCTATCTCTAATTCCTCACTTGTGAAGTCTCTGTTCAGCTCTTTGCTCCATCTTTTGAGTGGGTCATTTTTTTTCTTTGTTTTTTGAGTAGTTTATATATTCTGGAAATCAATGCTTTGTCAGATGTATCTGTGGTGAAGGTTTCCTCCCACTCTGTGGGTTTTCCCTTCACTTCCTTGACTGTTTCTTTTGATTTACAGAAACTTTTGGGTTGAATGAGCACCCATTTGTCAATTGTTGACCTTAATTCTTGCACAGTTGCTGTCTGATTTAGGAAGTCTTTTCCTATGCCTATGTCTTGTAGTCTGCTGCCAAATTTGTCTTCTATTTCCTTCAGAGTTTGGGGTTTCACGTTGAGGTCTTTAATTCACCTGGAGTTGACATTTGTACAGGGTGAGAGGTAGGGGTTTAATTTCATTCTTTGCAAGTGGTGATCCATTCATTCTGATCCTCCTTGACATGGTTGCAAGCCTTGGTGGCTCCTTGGCAGTGGACTTTCTGCACAGAAGTGGCTCCCTCTGTTGCAGAAACACTGGGGAAGGGCTGGCCCTTCCCTCTATGCTCGGTCTCTGGTGGAATAGAATGGGGAGAATTCTCCTCCATGGCTGCTCACTAGGCTTGGGTCACCCGCTGGTCCCTCTGGCTCCGCTCACCAGCTGCTCACAGTGTGCTCCACTAGGACTGCGCACCTGAAGGCAGTCTGAAGTGTGGCCAAGGGAGAGGGAGCTGGGTCTGCATTGACAGAGAGGTGCAGCCTAAGGAATCATGGAGGTGCTGCCCTGACTGCAGGTGCAGCTCAGGCTGCTCCACTCAAGAAAGTCACAGCCGCCTTCTTTCTGGGCATGTTCTCAGGCTGCAGGTTATGGGAACCGCCAGGAAAGCCCATGATCATATATGGGGAGTGCTCCTGGCCTTCCCCATGTCACCTGTGGGCCCTGGGTACAGCAGCCCCATTCAGACACACTCTCAGCCTTCTCAGCTCATCTGGCCAGGCACCTGCTGAGCCTGCTGCTCTCTGCTGTAGCTGCTATGCCAGCGAGGGAGGGGTGGGGTGGCCACCAGCGCCTGGCGCCCGGGAGAGGTGGGAAAACTTAGAGCACTCCTGGAAACTGTGAGCTCACAGCTATGGAACCAAGCCAGCTGCTCTCTCCCACTTGCCCAGCCAACCCCGTATTTAATGCAGTGCCAAGATTTTGCTTATATCTTTTCAGAATTCTCCGGGAAGCCACTGTGGGTAACCTTAAAAAAGATTAAAGAAGAAAGATTTTCCAGAGTTGGAGGCAGTAACTATGTTTTGTGTTTATAGTGACTGTTCTTCCGTGTGTCTAAGATTCATGTAGTGTTGTCCATGCATCTAATGTCCTATGTCGGTTCTGTCAAAGTGGCTACTTTAAGTTTCCATCATTTATGTGCACAAAATTACTTGACATGTCAGACTAGATATGCACAGGCAAACTTTAAAATGTGAATACTTAAAAAAACGTATTTAAAGACCAATGATTTGGATACTGTAGCAAGTGTTTACTACTTGTTTTGCTTGCATAAAAATCATCATATGACCAGTCTATTTGAATGATTTTGACCTAGGTCTGCAAGTTCAACTGCATTCAATGCTAATTTCAGAGACACTGGATTTTCAGAAAGTTGGTGACTGTGCAAAACTGCAGCTTATTTTTTTCAGCTTCTGTTCTCCTTAAAAGTTTTCACACAATAATGCTGGAACACCCGGCTTTGAGATCCTGAGTTATGTATTACCACTTTTTTTTTTTTTGATATCTTGAGGTTCGTAATGTCAGCTGACTTTTTTTTTATTGATGCTTTGTCTATTTCATACATCATTTTCCAATTCAGTTCAGGCATATATCCCTTTCCATTCCCCCCACCCTACCCTTACCCATCCCAGATCATGCATTCTGCTGTAACTTTTCTGCATCTTTCTCTGTTTGTTTTTGTTGTTTGTTTTGTTTTTTCATTTTTTTAACAATAAGTGATAATTTGTGAGTACAAGCATCCTTCATGTAAAACCAATTTGCAAGCAGTTGTGCTGAAACCCACACAGCTCATGGATCCCACCATCCAGGGGGGGGGGGGGGGCTTGTATGTTCAATCAAGTTGATCAAATGATTATGTAAATGTACAATACTCTATTCATTTATCAGCTGATGGACATCTAGGTTTGTAGTAGCCAGTATGCTGAGAATTACACATGTGCAGAGCTTGTTCCTCATCAACCTAACCTGTCCTAGGCAGTTGAGACCATATAAGCAGCCGAGTTGCAGACCTGGGCCAATCACAAGGCGACAGCACACTGCACTAAGAGAAAGAGGGAATGTAAACAGACCATAAACCCTAACCCTGTCCCCAGTAAATGAGTCTGCCACAGCTCACCCTCTGTCTGCATTCACCTTATTCTCAGGGTCTTTGTCTTGACTCTGCACCTCTCACCCCCTTTCCTTCAAGGTCGGACCCTGTAATTCCCCAGCAGGCCTGGGGGATTGTCTACATGTGGTGCCCAATGTGGTATTTCAACACCCCCCCCGACCCCTGTGCTGGAGAGGCATCCCCTTCCTTGATGAGTGAGTAGGCCCCCTTTTGTGTTCTTTGCTTTTTTTGGCCAGCGTTAGGGTGAGTGCATGGCTACCCCCCCCAACCCGCCTCTCCTTCTCTCTACTTTAGTTTTCTGTGTATTTGCCCTTGGCTAGGGACATACATTCCTGTGCCGCTGCTTTGTTGGTTCTTCTCTCTAACCCATCACCTCCTTTCCCATTTCCTGCCCTCATGGGCAATATTCCTCCCCATGTTGGGGAGCCACATACAGCTGCCCTTAAGTCTCTCCTCCAGACGCATGGCCATAAAATGAAATCCCGGGACTTGGATTCCTTTGGGAGGAGGCTGTTTGCATTGCCCCTCCTTGCCATAATTGCAAGCCTTAAGGGCTCCTCAGCAGAGGATGTTCTGTGTGAGCATAACTCAACCTGCCACAAGAACACTGAGGAGAAGTTGGCCCTGCCCTATGTCCCTGAATTTCACCAGGATGAAGAAGGTTCTCCCCCATCCTCACCCCACCTAAACTTCCTTCAGCTGCCCCTGCTAGGGATACTCGTTCACCCGCACCAATATACCCTTGGAGGGGGGCCCAGGAAGCTCTCTCCCCCTGGAGGGATTAGATACATCTCCTTCAGTTGGCTGTGTCTTTTTGGTAAGAAAGAGCTCAATTCTCTTTTTTCTTTTTACTTTCATTTTAGTTTTGTTTAAACTCAAGTTTCCAGTCTGGAGCACTTGTTCAGGAGAAACTGGATGCATTATTGGTCCTTCAGCGTGAGGATGGGGGATGCCCTAACTCTCCACTGGTAAAGTGTGACGATGAGGTTTACCTCAGAGATTTGGAATCCAGGCAAGGGGTCTGGATTTTTGGTTCTGGGACTGACAGGGCATCAGCTCTGTGTGTGTAGCATTTCCTCTCTTTGTCTGATTATGTCTTCTGTTTATGGTAATTGTTCTTCTGTGTGTCTACGTTTTTGTGTGTGTTTATAATTTGGTCTTTGTAATTATCTCATGTTGGTTTTGTCAATAAAAATGACCACTTCAAGTTTCAATCCTTTATGTGCACAGAATCATTCATTTTGGCATGCCAGACTAGATACGCACATGCAAACTTTAAAAATTGATATTTAAAAATGCATTTAAATGCCCAAAATTTGGTTTGTGTCTGCTTTCAAAAGGGATTGAGCGAGGTAAATTGCTTGCTTTGGAATTATCTACCTCTTTTGGGGGCCTCTGCGGGCCGGATTATCTGGGTGGATGTATCCTTGCTTTAACATATTAACTAGCTTTTGGACTGGGAATGAATTCTTGGACTGGGTGTGGTGGAACACATACCTTTAATCCCAGTCCTTGGGAGGCTGACACAGGCAGTTCTTTGTGAGCTCAAGGTCAGCCATTCTGGTCTCCACCTAGCTGCTATGCTGATCTCAAAGGACCAAAGATAATCTGCCTCTTACTAGCTAGTAAAATTTGCATCATCAGGTAGTCAGGAATCCTGGTCTGGCTTGGGAGGTCTTTAGAGCTTGGAGCATTCCTGAGCTCTCTGGAGTGCCCACGTGGCAACCTTTTGGTCTCTGCTAGAGACCCATTTTGAGGTCTGATACCTGGCTCAGTTGGGGTGCTACATGGCTTCCAGGGGTGGGAGAGGGATAGTTAATGGGCTTTATTGTGTTTCCTATTTATCCCCCCAACTTCCTTCTCATAGGAAGTAAACATACCTCCCTGGGTTTGAACTGCTGTCCTGCTGGTCTGGCCACTCCTGGAAGTTCCCCAGCCAGGTATGGTGGGTCACACCTTTAATCATAGTATGCCTTTAATCCTAGCACAGCCAAGGTTTCTAGGTGTAAAGATCATTACTGTAGAATTCCTGATTCAGAAACAAATAACTGACCCAATTTAATCCTAAATTAAAAATAGGAAAATTTACCTCACAGCCAGTCGACCTCAGTACTATATAAACTGTGAAGAGTAAAGTGTTGTTATGTTGACTGTTATAAACTTAAGAGTCATATGTTACTCTGATTTAAGTTTTCAACTCCAATTTAGAGTTTTCATCAAGGTGATGATGGAGCTATTTACAACTAAACTGTCATGTGACCTAAAACTGTTAAATTACACTATTCTCCTTGGTCCTTATATTTTAAGTTCATTTTAAGGAATAATCCCTTCTGTTCTAGGGTGCAATTTATTTCCACACATTACACATGTGAGGACACTTGCCAGGCCTAGGTAAAATACCTATAAGCACTCAAACAAAATTGGTCATTCAAATCCTGCTCCCAAGCTGGAATCTCACAGTTTATACTAGTGTATTTGAGGTAACTGTCCCATCTCATTATATGGAAAAGAAATATTAATTAGTTTGTAAATCTGGACAATTAAGGGTTAATCTGTTTATAAATGCTATGTCTTGAGGTAATAAAAGGATATAAAAAGGTAGAAAATGTTAAGTTATTTTTAGTAAGGATATATGAGATGATGAAAAAGTTTATGCAAGTGATAAAAGTCTGAGTAGGTTTGTTTTGACAGGTAAAATGACACAATATAAATAAGCTTAAATTCATAAGGTTCAGTCAACAAGTTTAAAAATCAAAATGTATATCTAGTCAAGGATTGTTTAAGAGTGTTTGGTTTTTGTTCAAGCTTTATATGCATATCACATGGCATTTCAAGTTTTAGTAAAATGTTAAGACACCTATATTAGGTTAAATTTGTATAAAAAACACTCAAGCTAGTTTACTAGTGGCCTGAATAGGACTGTGAATATAAAGAGTTGTTAATTTTCAGTCCTCTCCTGGCTTGAATATGACTCCCTGTTACAGGTTTGGATTAAATGGGTACGGGCAAATAGTGGGTTACCTACGGCTACTGAAAAATATACTTTATGTTTTTTGCAAGAGTTGCTTTTGATATTTCCTTTAACCTAACCAGATAATTTGGCTCAAAAAGCTAGATTCTATCTTCCTGAAAGAACTGCATGAAGTCCAAAAGAAGACAGTTTGGATGGACTTGGTAATCTTATCAGTTTATTTCCTGTCTTCTGGTATGTGTTACAACTCCTGTCTTTTGGGAAAAACTATAAATCAGGGTAAAGGGTCTGAAAAAGAAAAAAATATTATTCCTGTGTGCAGGAATTGTAGTGAACAATTTTACATTTAAAATAAGCCTGAAATTGTTTAATTCAATCTTCTGGGTTATGC
Organism: Rhizomys pruinosus; assembly: GCA_009823505.1. NCBI lineage: Eukaryota > Metazoa > Chordata > Mammalia > Rodentia > Spalacidae > Rhizomys > Rhizomys pruinosus. Next base: position 37,826 of record VZQC01010143.1, read on the forward strand.
CTGCTTAATGTATGGTGTTAAGTCCCTCCTCCAATCAGTATTATACAAGGCTGCTTGAACTTTTGTCCATGCCTTATCTAGAATATTATACAGTAATTAAATGTGCTAGGCTGGTGTAACTTAGCCTTTCTAGATGGATAATGACCATACTTAAATGTCCATACCAATTCAGCTGAGGGACCTAAGGAACAACTTTGTTTCTTGCTCTCTGAGGTCAACCAGTCCTGGGGGACTATGTCTGGAGGTATCTCCTGAAATGTCCTGCAATTGTGAGTCACCAGTCCTCCTGGGCAGGGAGGTCTTGGAGATCCACTAGCCAGTGTCCAGTCTGTAAAGAGGAAAGTCTCTCTATGCTTCAAAAAGGGAAGCCTGGTCTAGAAAGACCTGACTTTGTCCTCCTGTGGATGGACTTTGTCCTCGTGTAGATGGAACTAGTAAATAAAATTTGAGTTGGGGGCTGGAGAGATGGCCTAGCGATTAAGAGCTCCAAATGCTCTTCCAGAGGACCCGGGTTCGATTTCCAGCACCCACATGGTGGCTGAGAACCATCTTTAACTCCAGTTCCAGGGGAATCCAACAGCCTTTTCTCTGAGGAGGGATAACCTCCTCAGAGGGTAATGTGATAAAAGTAGGAGCTAAAAATTGACTAGGCAGTTTAGGGGCAAGACCCCCCAAAGAGCCAATTTCTTCCTCAGCTCTCAGCTGAGAGCTGAGGACTTCCTGGATCTGCCAGTGGACTTATCCTTCTGCTTGCTCTGACTAGTGGCTGATCAGGTTTATTAACCAGTAGATAAATTCCATTAAATTCATGGTGCTAAGGACCCAATACAACCCCCTAGCAGAAATCATTCCATCTTGAAAACACTAGCTGTGGTTAATGTTTGTGAACTTCCTTCAAGGATTTGAAAGCCACATAATGAGAGGGAGAAATGATTTGGGACCCCAGCTTTTCCTCATTCTCCCTGACCCCCTACCAAGTCTTCAATATTACACATCTACATCATGAACTTGGTGACATTATTAAAGGCCCCTATTTGCAACAGTTTATTAACTAAACCTTGACCCTTGGTTCTCAAATTATCTCCCTTAACTCTACCTGCCCCGAGGTCATAGCCTTTGGTCACAGTTGTGCTCTAAGTTAAAGTCCATTTTTGATCCTGCTACATTGGTCACCTGGGGCATCCTCTGCCTCCTGGCCCTTCTCTGCTGTTTTGTCTTCAGGTGTCTGTTTCACTTTGCCCACAGCCAATGCCAGGTCAACAAAACAATGGCCGAGGTGCTCTCAGCAATGGTCAATAGGAACTCTTCATGCATCCCTACAAATTAGGTGATTCGCATCTGTCTCTCAGCCATCCACAATTTATGGGAATGTGCTTGTCTCTCCCCTCCATAGTACCGCTCCTGGCCTCTTCCCTCAGTGGCTGGCTAGCCAAAGACAGGTAATACTCTGCAAAACCAGGGCAACCTAAGACAGACAAATTCAAATGTCAGAATGCCAGAGGTGGGGTCAACAAAGCTCGGGCATAGCACCAAAGCTCCCACTGGATGGCTCCTCACGCAAAATTAAATACAAAGAGTGGAAATGTAGTAGCCAGTATGCTGAGAATCACACATTCACAGCGCTTGTCCCTCATCAACCTAATCTTACCTAGGCAGGCGAGACCATACAAGCAGCTCAGTTGAAGTTGTGGGCCAAACAAAAGGTGACACTACACTGCACCAAGAGGAGAGTGGGAATGCGAACAGCACATAAACCCTAAACCTGCCCCCAGTAAACGTGTCTGTGACAGATCGCCCTCTGTCTGTGGTCACGCTATTCCCATGGTATGTGTCTTGACTCTACGCCTCTTACCCCCTTTTCTTCAAGGTCAGACCGTGAAATTCCCCAGCAGGCCTGGAGGATTGTCTACATAGGTTGCTTCCATTTCCTAGAGGTTGTGAATAGAATAGCAATGAACATAGATGAACAAATGTCTCTCTAGACAAATTCAGAGACTTTTGTGTATATTCCCAAGAGTGGTATGGCTGGATCATGTAGGAGATTTAACTTGATATTTTGTGAAACTTCCACAGTGACTGCAAAAGTATCCACTGCCACCAACAGTGAATGTGTTTTCTATTTCTTCCACATCCTAGTCAGCATTGACCTCATTTGTTGTTTATATCTTAACAAGTTTGACTGATCCAATATGATATCTCAAAGCAGTTTTTATTAGTTTATTATTTGTAAGGGATTCAAAATATAAGAGCACAATTATTTTCAGATCACATTGATGTTGCTCATTTTGCCATACAATTAGGTAATTGGTGCTTAGCATCCACAGATGAGGGATAACATTCATCATTTGTTTTTCTGGAACTGTTACTTCACTCAGCATGAAATCTTCTAGCTCCAGCCATTTACCTGCAAAGCTCATAATGACATCTTTCTTTTTTTGTTGTTGGTGTTTCCAATATGCATTACTCCCAACTACTTGGACAAAAGTTCAAGGGGCCATGCACAAGGAAGACTTACAACTAGGTAATTGGCACTAGCATCTGCAGATGAGGGATACCATTCATCGTTTGTTTTTCTGGGACCGTGTTAGTTCACTCAGAAAGATATCTTCGAGCTCCAGCCATTTTCCTGCAAACCACATGATGTCCTCTTTCTTTACTGCTGCATAGAACTCCACTGCGTAGATGTACCACATTTTCTCTATCTACTCCTCAGTTGAGGGGCATTTGGGTTGGTTCCAGTTCCTTGCTATTGTGAAGAAATCTGAAATAAAAATGGCTGGGCATGTTTCACTGTGGAGGTGTGAGTTTTGTTGGTACATGTCCAGGAGTGGTATGGGTGGGGCAGGTGGCAAGTTCATTCCAAGTCTTCCAAATGTTCTCCGCACTGTTTTCTATAGAGACTGTATGAGCTTACATTCCCACCAGCAGTGGATGAGTGTTCCCCTTTCCCCACAACCTCTCCAGCACTTGGTATCATTAGTTTTCTTGATCCTATCCAGTCTTATTGGAGTAGGATGATATCTTTAAGTGGTTTTGATTTGCATTTCCTTAATGATTAGTGATGTTGAACACTTTTTTTTTAATTTTTTTTTATTTATTTCAGTATGTGTATGAATGTACTGTTTGCATGCAGGTGTGTACGCCCATGTCGTTCAATGCCACAGAGGTCAGAAGAGGGTCTCAGATTCCCCTGGAACTGGACTTCTCCTGGAATTGGAGTTTCAGACGGTTCTCCGCCGTCATGTGGGTGCTGGGGATCAATCCCCGGTCCTCTATAAGAGCGGTTGGCGCTCTTAAATGCTAGGCCATCTCCCTAGCCCTGTTGAACACTTCTTAAGATGTTTCTCAGCCATCTCTAATTCCTCACTTGTGAAGTCTCTGTTCAGGTCCTTGTTCCATCTATTGAGTGGTTCATTTGTTTTCTTCTTTGTTTTTTGAGCAGTTTATATATTCTGGAAATCAATGCTTTGTCAGATGTTTCTGGGGTGAAAGTTTGCTCCCACTCTGTGGGATTTCTCTTCAAATCCTTGATTGTTTCTTTTGATGTACAGAAGCTTTTGAGTTTAATGAGGACCATTTCTCAATTGTCTAACTTAATTCTTGCACAGCTGCTGTCTGATTTAGGAAGTCTTTTCCTACGCTTATGTCTTGTAGTCTGCTGCCAACTTTTTCTTCTATTGCCTTAAGAGTTTGGGGTTTCAATTTGTGGTCTTTAACTCATCTGGAGTTGAATTTTGTACAGGGCAAGACGTAGGGGTTTAATTTTATTCTTCTACAAGTGGTGATCCAGTTGTGCCAACACCACTTTCTGAAGATGTTGCCTTTTCTCCATTGTTTCTTCTTGGCCCCCTTGTCAAATATGAGATGGCTGAAATTGTATGTGTTCATGTTTGGATCTTCGGTTTTGTTCCATTGGTCAAGAGGTCTGTTTTGTGCCAGTACCAGGCTGTTTTTATGACTACAGCCTTGTAGTTTAATTTGAAGTCTGGTAAAGAGATCCCCCCGTGTTGCTCTTTTCACTCAGGGTTGTTTTCGCTATTCAGGGTCTTTAGTTTTTCCAAATAAATTAAGGACCTGTTTTCCAAGCCTATAAAGAAACTCTTGGGAATGTTAATTGGGATTGCATTAAATGTATACAAGAGTTTGGGTAGAATGGGCATTTTTACTATGTTAATTTTCCCAATCCATGAGCATGGGAGGTTTTTCCATCTTCTGATGTCTTCTTCAATTTCTTTCTTTAAGGGTTTAAAATTTTTGTTGTAGAGGTCTTTGGTGTCTTTGGTTAGGTTTGTTCCTAGGTATTTTATTGTTTTTGAGGCTATTGTGAGTGGGAAGGTCTCCTTGAATTCCTTCTCCAGTTGCTTGTTGTTGGTGTAAAGAAAGGCCACTGATTTTTTTAGGTTAATTTTGTATCCTGCCACTTTGCTGAAGCTGTTAATCATTTCTAAGTTTTTTTTTTTTTTTGTTTTTTTAGCAGCCCTTAAGTAAACAATCAGATCATGGGCAAATAGGGATAGCTTGACGTCCTCTTTTCCAATTAGTAGTCCTTTAATTTTCTGTTATTTCCTTATTGCTCTAGTAAGTGTTTCAAGCACTATATTTAAGAGGAGTGGTGACAGGGGGCAGCCTTGCTGAGTTCCTACCTTTAAAGGGAATGTTTCTGTCATTTCCCCATTTAGGATGATATTGGCTGTGGGTTTCCTGTATATGCCTTTGATTACTTTGAGGAATGATTCCTCCAATTCAATTCCCTCTAGGACTTTAATAATGAAGGGATGCTGGATTTTGTCAAAGGCTTTTTCTGTGTAAATTGAGATGATGTTTTAGTTTTTGTCTTTCAGTCCATTTATACGCTTAATGATGTTTATTGTTTTTCGTATGTTGAACCATCCCTGCATCTCTGGTATGAATCTTACTTGGTCATGATGGGTGACCTTGATGTCTGTATGCAATTTGCCAGTGTCCTATTTAGAATTTTGGTATCTGTGTCCATTAGAAAGATGGGTCTTTAGGTCTCTTTTTTGGATGTATATTTGCCTATTTTTGGAAATAGAGTGATGTTGGCTTCATAGAAGAAATTTGGGAGTATTGCCTCTGTTTGTATCCTTCTAAACAATTTCAGTTATAATGGTTGTACGTCTCTTTGAAATGTTTCATAGAATTCTGCTGTGAAACCATCTGGGCCTGGGCTTTTTTCAGTTGGGAGGTTTCTTTTTATTTGGGTGGGGGAAGTTTCTTATTACATCTTCAATTTCTTCATATATTATGGGTTTGTTTAAGCTGTCAATCTCTTCTTTGTTGAGCTTTGGTGATTCCCAGGGTTTCATATATTCATCCATTTCTTCTAGGTTTTCAACTTGGTAGAGTATAGGTTTTTGAAGTATTCTGTATGATTTTCTGGATCTTTTCCTTGTCTATTGTGATATTTCCCTTTTCATCTCAGATTGTATTGATTTGGAGTTGTTCCTTCTTTCTTTTGGATAACTGGGCTAGAGGTCTGTCTATCTTGTTTATGCTTTCACAGAATCAACTTTTGGATTCGTTGATTTTTGTACTGTTTTCTTTGTTTATATTTCATTGATCTCTGCTCTGGTTTTTGTTATTTCTTCCTGTCTGTTGCATTTAGGATTCATCTGTTGTTGCCTCTCAAGTGCTTTTAGATGCAGTGTTAGATCCTTCACTTGTGCTCTTTCTGTTTTTCTAATGTAGGCACCCAGGGCTATAAACTTCCCTCTTAGTACTGCTTTTAAGGTATCCCATAGGTTTTGCTATGTTGTATTGTCATTGTCCTTCAGTTCTAGGAATGCTTTTATTTCTTCTTTTAATTTTTTTTATTTTTTTTATTTTTGTATGTCTATGAATGTACTGTTTGCATGTAGGTTTGTGCACCTGTGTCGTGCAATGCCGCGGAGGTCAGAAGAGGGTATCTCATTCCCCTGGAATCGGAGTTCTCCTGGAATTGGAGTTACAGATGGTTCTTAGCTGCCATGCGGGTGCTGGAGATCTAACCCGAGTCCTCTGCAAGAGAAGTCAGTGCTCTTAACCCCTAGGCTATCACTCCAGCCCCCAAATTGCAATTTTTTTTTCTTTTTGGGATTTTCTAGACAGGGTTTCCCTGTAGCCCCAGCTGTCCTGGAACTAGCTCTGTAGACCAGGCTGGCCTTGAACTCACAAAGATCCGCCTGCCTCTGCCTCCCAAGTGCTAGGTTTAAAGGCGTGCACCAACACACCTGGCTGCTTTTATTCCTCTGTCTCTTCCTTGACCCATTCATTATTCAGGAATATGTTGCTTAATCTCCATGTGTTCTTGTAGGTAGTAGGGCTTATCCTGGTATTGATGTTGAGCTTTATTGCACTGCAGACTCATAGAATGCATGAAATTATTTCAATTTTTTGTATTTGTGGAGGTTTCTTCTGTATCCAGTATGTGGCCGATTTTGGAGAATGTTCCGTGGGGTGCTGAATAGAAAGAGTATTCTCTGATATTAGGGTGGAATATTTGGTGGATGTCTGTGAGGTTCATTTGGTGTATCATATCGTTCAGTTCAGATGTCTCTCTGTTTATTCTTTGTCCTGTTGACCTGTATAAAGGGCTCAGTGGGGTATTGAAGTCCCTTACTATGAGTGTACTGGGGTTATTCTGTGACTTGTAGTCCTGGAGAATTGCATTTATAAAGTATCGTGCTCCATAGTTTGGGACATATATATTCATAATTGTGAAATCTTCTTGGTGAATTTTTCCTTTGATAAAAATGTAATGGCCTTCTTTGTCTCCTCTGATTTCTTTTACTTTGAAGTCTATTCTGTCTGATATTAAAATAGCAACACATGCTTTCTTTTTGGTACCATTTGCTTGGAATAATTTTTCCATCCTTTCACTTTAAGGTGGTGCCTGTCCTTGAAGGTAAAATGCATTTATTGTAGATAGCATATTGATGGGTTCTGTTTCCTAATCAAATCTCCCAGTCTATGTCTTTTGATTGGGGAATTTAGTCCATTAATATTTAAGGTTATGACTGATAGTTTTCTGTTGCTTCCTTTTTCCTTATTATCCATTTGTGGTTTTGGTATAGGTTTCTACTTCTGCAGTTATGCTTTTATTGATTTCTCTTTCTAGGTGCCTGGGGGTGGTTGCTCCTTTCTTCTGTCCTTTGAATTGCTTCAAGTATTCTCTGAAGGATTGGTTTTCTGGACATGTATTCTTTCATCTGCTTTATATCATGAAAGGTTTTTCTCTCTCCTTCAAGCATAATTGACATTTTTGCTGCGTATAGCAACCTGGGTTGACATCTATTGTCCTTTAACACTGGGAATGATTTGCTCCACGTTCTTCTTGCTTTCATAGTTTGCACTGAGAAGTCAGTTGTAATTCTGATAGGTTTCCCCTTATAGGTCACTTGTTTTTCTCTTGTGCCTTTAAGGATTTTGTCTTTGTTTTGGGCGTCTAGCATTTTAACTATGATGTAGCATGGAGAGTATCTATTCTCATCTTGTCTGTTTGGAATACTATGTGCTTCTTGTATTTGTATTGGTTTATCTATTTTTAGTTTGGGGAATTTTCATCTATTATTCTGTTGAAGGTCTAATCAATACCATTCTCTTGGGATTCTTCTCCTTCCTCTATTCCTATGATGCAGAGGTTTGATCTTTTCATAGTGTCCCACCATTCATGGTTGTTCCACTTTTGTGTATTTTTTAATTTTTCATAATCTTTACTTGAGGTTTTTAGTCGTTCTGTGTTATCTTCCAAGTCTGATATTCTTTGTTCTGCTTCCTATATTCTACTTCCGAGGTTTTTTTCATTCCTTTCCTCTTGAATGTATGAGTGTTTGATTTCCTTTTTCATTTCCTCTTCTGATTTCTTTAGTATTTCCACTTCCTTTTGGAGCTTCTCAAGCTCTTCCTGTAGCTCTTTGCTTCCCTGTTTGGTTTCCTTATCTTTTTCAGCATGGGTTCTTTTCAGTGTTTCCACTTCCTTTCAGAGTTTTTCATTCTCTCTCCCTAGGTCCTTCTTGAGGTCTTCATTCTCTTTTCTTAATTCTTTGATTTGCTCTTTATAATATTGTATTTTATGTACGTTCACAATTATGTTTCTGATATCTGTGTTTTGGGCTATCCCCAGGGGGATCCCACTGTAGGAATCTTCCACAGAGTTGGTAGAGCTTGGTGTAGGATTATCCTGTACCTTTCCCATGTTGTTTCTTCTTCGGGTTCCTGGCATATGGGCTTCTCCTTGCCTGTATTCCAATGTGGGCCCAAATGTCTCTTCACTGTGTTGAAGACTTGCCTTGGTTGCCTCCTTCAGATGCCTTCATTGTTTGTTTGATTAGTTTTTTCTGTTTGTTTGTTTTGTTTTGTTTTCCTTTACTCCTTGCTTGTGGAGTGTTGACTTCTGTAGGCTTTAGGCTTTCTATTGGAAGACCAACTCACTTGTCCCTTTTGGGGGGGTGCTTGTGCTTCAGTTGGTCTTGGGAGATACCAGATCTCAAGACTCACACAAACCCACCTTTTATACCAGCTGGGAGGATAACTCCGCCCCCCCAGCCACAAAAGACAATCAAGCCAGAGACAACTAAATTAAATCTAACAAAAATCCACCTTGGTGAAGCACCCAGCTCCTGCCTACCTGTGCTTCAGTTGGTCTTGGGAGATCTCCGATCTCAAGACTCACACAAACCCACCTTTTATACCAGCTGGGAGGATAACTCCGCCCCCACAGCCACAAAAGCCAATCAAGCCAGATACAACTAAATTAAATCAAATAACAATCCGCCTTGCTGAACCACCCAGCTCCTACCTACCTGTGCTTCAGGTCGTCTTGGGAGATCTCTGATCTCAGGACTCCCACAAATCCACCTTTTATACCAACTGGGAGGATAACTTTGCCCCCACAGCCACAAAAGCCAATCAAGCCAGAGACAACTAAATTAAATCAAACAACAATCCACCTTGCTGAAGCACCCAGCTCCTATGTACCTGTGCTTCAGGTGGTCTTGGGAGATCTCTGATCAAAGCAGTTTCAATTTGCATTTCACTAACAGATAAAATTCTTGCATACATGAGCTCTGGTGTGGTGGGCGGATAAGGGGGAGGACACGGGTCTAGATTTGATAATCTTGTTCAAAATATATAATAAAAAATAATAAAATAAAATTCTTGCACATTTAAAAAAATATTTTTCAATCATTCGTATTTTATCATCTGAGGGCTTTCTTGTTAGTGTTTTGCCCCTATTTTTAATTAAGTTGTTTGTTTTGAAGTTTCGGTTTTCATTTCTTTCAGAATTCTTGGTACTAAAAATCTAAACTTTTGATGAGAAACTATTTGTTTTGTTTAATCTGTTTATATTGTCTATAAAGTTAATTTGTACAGTCTAAAAGATTTTCTTTTTGCTCTATTCATTCCTATAGTTATGTCCCATTTTTTACATCTCTTACTTTGCCATTTGACTGTAATTCTCTCACTTACCTGTGAATTATTTTTTCCAAAATATAGCAGGATAAATATAATCACTTCTCTGCCCTGTATTGAGTATTGAATACAATGGGATGAATTAAAAGCTGTATAATTATATGATTTATATTTCATGGCTGTAAAAGTATGGCTATCATTGTGTAAAAGTGTTTGTTAAAGAGACATGTAGAGAAAAAACAAACCCCCAACTCATTTTCTTAGGATACATTTTCATATTCACAAATGTCACTATAGTCACGATCATTAAATGATCTAATTTACATTCATAAATATACTAGTACATAAGCATATCTGGTTTTGGAAATAAGTTCTCATCAGAAGGTAGAGGTATATAAATTTACAGGGAAGAATTTCTTTATGGTTCAGAAGAAATTTGGTTTATTGATGTAGCCAGCTGAAGTATATACAGGCAACAGAGGGATGTGTTTTTCCCCAAAGCAGCCAAAATGCCTCAAGAGTATGGTTTAGAAAATTTCATTATAACCCTCACAAAGAAGGCATCACATATTTTCAATAGCAAATGTTGGCAGGGTTAAATTTCTATAAAGAGATTAGTCATTAGTCTCTCTTTAAGTTTTGCATCCAGTGTAATGCTGATATACTTATGAGCATTAACTGGCTATGCTGTAATTATAGCTGTCCAAACATTTGTCTTCTCATGTTGAAACAAAATAACATATTTTGTGTGAAGCAAAATTATTCCAGTGCATCTTTGTAGATAATAATATCACTTGCTAAACTTCTTTGCAAGATGTATATATTGTGTACATTAATGAAAAAGGATATACTATTTCCACTGTATTGCTCTTAAGGATACATATAGTTTTCCATTTCTTTTCCTTACTAGATAGTCATGTATGTTGGTATTTATTAAAATTTAATTTATTGATATACCAACCCACATGTAAAATCAAATTAATTTGTCCTTTTCTTAATTACTGTTTTATTTTTTATTTACCTTATTTATTCACTTTTATCCATTTTTACTACTTGACGTCTTCATATTAAAATGTAAAAATACATACTCAATGTACAGAAAAAAAGGGAAAGAGAAAGGTAAATGAAATTGTTGCACTTAGTTTATTTATTATTTATTATTTATTTTATGTGTATTAGTGTATTACCTGCATGTATGTAAGTGTAGCAGTGTCCTGCAATGGCTGCAGAGGTCAGATAAAAACTTGGGATCCCCTGGAACTAGAGTTGTGGATGGTTTTTAACCACCAAGTGGCTGCTGGGAATTAAACCTGGGTCCACTGTAAGACCACAAAGTACTCTTAACCACTAAGCCATCTTTTCAGCCCCAGACTTAGTTTCTTACAGGATGTTAGCATAATAGTATTTCTCTGCATTGGTATATGAGTTTCCTTTCCAGTAGGTATGACATGGTAGCATGACAAAAGCAACTTAGGAGAGAGAGAAAATATTAGGTTCATCATTCCTGGTTACAATATATCATTACATAGAAATCACAGTGGCAGATACTTGAGATGGTTGGTCACCTCACAACTAAAGTCAAGTTTAGCTAGTTCATGCATCCATACATGAACAAAAACTGATTTCTCCTTAGCACTCAGACTAAAGCCTAGCCTATGAAATACTATCACTCACATTCAGAGTGGGTTTCCAAGTTCAATTAACTCAATTTAAAAATCTCTCACAGGCATGTCCAGGAGTCAATTTTTTCAGAAAAGACTTCATTGATACTTTCTTCTCAGCTGATCATAGATGTGTTAAGTTGATAATTAAAAGAAACCATCAAAAAGTGATTTAATAACAGAGTGAGAATATTCATTTATTCCTATTGCATTATTTTAATAATTGATAGCAATCCTGAATCTGGATTAAATACGAAATTATATGTGGTGTCTATTGCTACTAGTTCTAAATAATGGTTTATATGGAATACATTGATTACTGAATATATCAATATATGAGAAGAAAAAAAAATCTTTGTGTGCCTGTCCAGATAAAATAACATGAAGAGTGCATAAAGTACTTGAATTAGTTACTAATTTTATCACTTTTTTGGTTCTTTTTAGAAATGCAGTCTCCCTGCAGTCCCAGCTGTCCTGAAATTCTCTATGTAGAAAATGCTAATCTTGGACTCACAGGGATCCTTTTGCCACTGACTCCTGAATGCTGGAACTTAAGATGTGTGCCAATATGGCCAGCTTATCCATTTTATATAATGGTATTATGTCTGATATTAAAACTATAGTGGTGTGGTGGTGCACACCTTTAATCCCAGCACTTGAGAGGCAGAGTCAGGTGGATCTTTGTGAGTTCAAGGCCAGCCTGGTCTACAGAGTGAGGTCCAGGCCAGCTGGGACTAAAGGGAGACACTGTCTCAAAAAGAAAAAAGAAAACTCCTAAAACAAAACCAAAAATCTATAATGCTATTTACAACAAAGTTTTTTAAATGCATTTATGTAAAATTTATATGATTTTTAAAGAAAATACACTTTAATTTGCGACATGTGATTTCTTTTCATTGGAAATCTGAAGAATTAATTTTGTCCAAAGAAGATATCCAAATTTACATCTAAATACATAAAATGTCTATTAACCTTACATTTCTTTTTTTTTTAATTTAATTTTTATTGATGGTTTGTGCATTTCATACATCATTTTCCAATTCAGATCAGGCATATTTCCCTTTCCCTTCCCCCCCCACCCCCACCCCATCCCAGATCATGTATTCTGCCATAACTGTCCTGCATCTTTCAGGTTTTTTTTTTTTTTTCATTTTTTAGCTATAAGTGATAATCCCTGAGTATAAGCATTCTTCGTGCAAAACCAATCTACAGACTGTTGTGCCCAAACCCCCACAGTCCCACCATTCAGTGGGGGGGGGGGGTGACAGGTTGTTTGTTCAATCAAGTTGATCAAATGAGTGTCCAGACTACATCGCTGTAGTTTCACCGTTCACCCCAATCACAGCCTTTACATTCGAACCACGCTCCCTCTTCCGCAGATTGTTCCCTTGAAAACCTTACATTTCTTAAAGAGCCCGCAGAAATACTGGCAGACTTTCTCTTAGAAAGATGACTTCTACTTTTCAATTAAAAAGGGTAAGGAAAACCTTCAATGAACTTTTATGTAGGGCATAATGGGTCTCCAGAAAGCACTTAAGGCCATTGCTATTTAATAATGTAAAGTTGCAAAGTAACAAAATTATTTCATTGACATGCTGCAGATTTTAAGCAACATCATTAATTATATTGCCTTAAGAAGAGGAATTTCAGAAAATACATAATAAAGAATGCATCCAGTATTTTCTGTTTCTTATGGTTTTTTAAGTATAATTATGGATCTACTTAAATTTGAATCAACAATTTATAATGCAGAATACAGTGAAATAATTTGTAGTTTGTAATTTTAAAATAGTTGTAATAATTGTACATTGAAAATATATTGTTCTAGCCAGTCATGTTGGAACATGCCTTAGTCCCAGATCTTGGGAGACAGAGACAAGTAGATCTCTGTGACTATGAGTTCAACCTGCCTGGTCTGTATAGTGAGTTTCATGCCAGCCAGAAGCCAGGTCCATACAGTGACATGGTTGGAAGGAAGGAAGGAAGGAAGGAAGGAAGGAAGGAAGGAAGGAAGGAAGGAAGGAAGGAAATATTGTTTACTAGTCAAAAAACTACTTGTTATAACAACACAAATTACAGAGAGTATTTTTGTTCTAGAGTAAATAATTTTGCTCCTAATTTCTCAAAATTCTGCCAGACTGTATTGGATAATTCTACAGTAGATTCCTTTAGACTATGTCCTCCTTTCAAAGCAATATTTGTTTAAATTATTAGTTCACTTTGTCACCAGTGTAGAAATTAAATGAGAATATTAATGTATATGACAGTCTTTCCTTTTATTTTATTGATGCTTTGTGTATTTCATACATCATTTTCCAATTCAGTTCAGGCATATATCCCCTTCCCTTCCCCCCACCTCACCCCTACCCATCCCAGATCATGCATTCTGCCGTTAAGTTTTCTGCATCTTTCTCTGCTTTTTTGATTTGTTTTGTTTTCATTTTTTTTAACATTAAGTGATAATTTGTGAGTACAAGCATCCTTCATGTAAAACCAATGTGAAAGCAGTTGTGCCCAACGACCCACACAGCCCATGGGTCCCACTATCAAGCAGGGGGGGCTTGTATGTTCAATCAAGTGGATCAAATGAGTGTCTCATCTATATTATTGTTAGTTATCCACCATTACAACCCAATCGCAAAGCCCTTAGCATTCTAACGCCGTCCCCCTACTTCTGCATATTTTCCCTAGGCTTAGAAAAGGGCACAGGTGGATGAGAAGCAAAACAGTCACTTTTCTGCTGAGCTGTTGTCTTGGTCTCTAGTCAATGCTGGCTTTTTTCTTTCATGGCTGCCAGCTTGTCCAGGATAACCTTTCAATCTACTAATAAGCACAAATGCAATTAGATTAATAGGTATTTTTAAACAGTATAATATATATAGCCTTTCGGATCCTACTAATGAAGCACACTGGTCAATTAAATATATAGGTATTTAAACAGTCTAATTTTTATGGTAGTTACTTTGGTATACACACAATGTTTGGATTGGTATGTTAATTCATGAATTAACATTTTCTTTCTTCTGTTAAGTATGGCAGGGTCTTCATGTGTTTATAACATCTCCTAACCATTGAGGATGTAAGCTTGTGGCATCAGCCGGGGGTTATTCCGCAAGGAGAGGCTAATAGCCAATAGATTTGGGATAACAGACATATGGCTGCCATCTGCACAGTATTTCCAGGCAGAGTGAGGTGTAGCTGGTGCTGATGGAGGAGTTCTTGCTTGACTCAAGGACCCCTATATTTGCTTTATTGGTTTAGTGGCTTTTGGTACATTCTTGGCATCCAGAGACCATCTGTATAATTGCCGTGCGGTCCCTCATACATATTTCCCATGTTAATTTCAGGTCTTCAACAGCAGGGCCTTATTGCCTCTCTTCTGCAGATATCCCAGTTGGGATCAAGGAAGCCTTTACCTTTTGTGGGGGCTTGGATCCCGTGGCCAACATCTCCTTGGTAGAATAATCCTTGTTGATGTCAGAGCCCCTGTATTAATATATTTTGTTTAAGTGCATGCAAAGGAGACTTTAAGCATTATATTTGATTCTGAATAGAGAATAATCCTTTTCAGAGTTTTTATGTCCATTAGTCAATTAAAGAAGCAGTTTACCAATTTTACAAGAGAATATCTATAACAGCTGGTCAATCTACAGCGGAGAACGACCTCATCAATCATCAATATTTCTCCTTATTCAATGGGGGGGAGTTAAGAAAGTCTCTGGTATTAAAACCTTTGCGGCACCTAGAAGGTATCTTCGTAGTCCCAGAAAAACAAATGACAAATGTATCTCTCATGTGTGGATCGCTAGTACCAATAACCCAGTTATAAATATTCTTGTGGAAGGGATGCATTTAAAAGAACAACAACAGAAAGATTGCATCAGAGGCTGACTGAAATGGTGACTCGGGAGGGGTGGGAGGGGTGGGAGAGGGACACGGGTGTATATTCGATTGGTGCATGTTTAATTGACGTGAGTTCAACAAGTATCCAGTTTTGCCCAGACTCTGTCTACAGGATACATGGTGTTTTAGGACTTAGTAAAAGTAAATATGTGCATACTGGACAACATTGGTTTGAAGGCTGATAAAAACGGTAATGCATCTGAGTTAATTGGTGATATAAATTGCTGTTGTCCACATTAGCTTTAACTAAAATCTGTATAACAATTACTTTGGGATTGATATAAACAAATGTTCTCTATTATTTTGCTGTCATAGTGTATCACCTGGTAGCAATCTCTTTCACCTATAGGATGATTTATCTCAAAAATAAACATTGTTTCCCAAGTTAATTACATACAGTAACCCAAAACAGCATGGATGAACTTGATGAAATCTGTGCCTTGATTCCACCCTATATGTATGTATAAAACAACTGGTTTTTTGAGACTCATGGGTCAAAAATAAAAACCTTAAATAAAAAAGGGGGATATAGATAGATATGAAAACTTTTTGTCAAAAAACCTTGCAACCCAAATCTTAAAACTAACTACGGGAAAGGATTTGTATGTTCCAACAGGCCAGGGTATCACCAACTGAATGGCTGAGAAAGAAAATGCAGCTTTGCAGTGAGTATGATGTACCAGAAAGTGCCAGCAGAAGGATTGACTCTTCTGGGCATTGAAGGGAAGAAATGCTTCAGATTGCTGCAGACATCAGGCTCCTCTGTGGATCCTACTAGTGACAGTCTTTCCTTTTTAATACACAGCACCTTGAATACCTTGAAATAATATGGGCTCAATAAATAATTACATATAAAGCATAATTTCACAAAGTATTAAAATTTGTGCAGTGCAATAACACAGTATCATGTAGTTCAATTTGGAAAAATGTTGAGAAAAAGTCAAAGCTTGGTAGTGTGGATATACAGACAAATATTAAAAATAAGGCTTTAGCTTGACATGGTAACATTTAAAATTTAAAGTTGCTAAATTTATTCTAATTGATTGTACTATCTTTAGTGCTTGCAATTTTTCTACATTTACTCTTGGTCTCTCTTGTTCATCCTGTTTCTTGAAGTCTTATTTCAATGGTCATATCCTCAGTACAAGAATCTCAGACCACAATATTTATGTATGTTTCAACAACTCATTTATTTCTTTCATGGATATATTTCCAAATATAGTGATATTGTATATTATATATTTACCTTCTCTTGATTTCATTTTAATATGTGCAGAGACCTTTCAGGCTTTACCACTATATCTTTGCAGCATGGTAAAATACTCAACCAACTTAATGAAGACATTAATGAATTGATGGTTATGCACATAATGAGTATAATTTTTGAATGATAAATGCTCCCCTTAGGCTTATGCACTTGATAACTAGGAGGCTGCTTGGTCATAGAAAGCAATTGTTTCAGCAACAGGAGTCAGAGGGAGTAAGGGTCCACTGTAAGTTGGCAGCTGAACTTGGCAATGTCAGCCATGTGGTACTGGGTATGGAAGCAAGAAAGTGCCAAGACTGAGAGAGTCATGGATTCTTCCTCCACAATTTCTATGATATGTGTCAATAATAGCATCCCGAAAATGAGGCCCCAAGTACCTACTTCATGATACTATGGGATTGACACCTGTGACTTCTTGGGGATCTAAAGATGTTGGAAATGCCAAAGTCATGAAACATCTGCCAAGGAGAGATGCATATAGGGAATCTAATCAGCCCAAGAGAGAGATGAATGTTGCAGATAGCAAAAGTGGATTTGAAATTTGTCCTGCTGAGTTCCAGGCTTGCTTTGGGCCAGTATTGTCCCTCTAGGTCCTCTTTCCTGCATTTTGCAATGGAAATGCATATTCTGTACCTTTGTGTTTTAGAGGTATGTAATTAGAATTTTTTTTAAAATTTTCAACATGTCAGAATGAAGAGGTACCAATGAGTCTTAAATATTAGATATTTGACTTTTGAAATATATTTTATTTTATTATTATTGATTTTATTTTCTTTTTTTTTCTTTTTTCTTAACTTTTATAGAACTTTTGCACATTGCATACTTTCCTTAATCAAATTTAGACCCATTCTCCCTTACTTGCCCCTGACCACTCCAGGGCTCATGCATTCTGCCATATATGTCCTGCATGTTTTTTTTTTTTTCTCAGTCTTTTTTATTTTTTTTTATGCAGAAGATTATTGTTTCAGCCAGTTCTTTGAACAAGTATTTTTTGTTGTTGTTTTTCCCTTTAGTTTTATATTATTTCAAAATATGCGTGGATCCACTCTACATACATATCAAAATTACGTCTGAAAATAAACTGTAGGTTAATTCCGAAACGTGTTTATGGATTCACCTTTTTTAAAATTAATTTTTATTTATTTCGGTATGTGTACGAATGTACTGTCTGCATGCAAGTCTGTGCACCCGTGTCGTGCAATGCCGCGGAGGTCAGAAGTGGGTGTCGGATTCCCCTGAAGCTGGAGTTTTCCTGGAATTGGAGTTTCAGACAGTTCTCAGCCGCGATGTGGGTGCTGGGGATCAAACCTGGGTCCTCTGAAAGAGTGGTCGGCGCTCTTAACCGCTAGGCCATCTCTCCAGCCCCTATGGATTCACCTTTTAACAGTAGAGTTGCACGCAGGTAAAAAGAAATATTACTTTACATTCCTAAATTACATAGCAAGTTGAGGTATGTTTTAATGTACTTTGAAACTGATAAAATCAATGAAGATGTTTGAAGTTTAATGACATATGTATTTTGGAGCAATACAATTGGGAGCAAACCACAACAGCATAAGGACTGGGACAAAGAACAGACTGATACAGTTATATTCTGCCCCAAACATTAAACCTTTGCAGAGGAAAACATTAAAAAGACTGAGAGAAAGATACAGGAAATGTATGGCAAAATGCAGGAACTGGTGTGGGATGGGGAGAAGGGGAAGGGGACGATGTATAAATTGAACTGAAAAATGGTGAAAGAAATATACAAAATGCCAACAAAAGTATTATACTAAAAAAGAAAAACAAGAATTAATATGATAAAAAGGAATTATAAAAACTAAGGTAGGGGCTGGAGAGTTGTCCTAGAGGTTAAGAGTGCCAACTGCTCTTGCAGAGGACCTGGGTTCAATCCCTAGGACCCACATGGTGTGTGAGAACTGTCTTTAACTCCAGTTCCAGGGGAATCAAACACCCTCTTCTGACCTCTGCCCATTGCATGACACGGGTGCACAAACCTACATTCAGACAGTACATTCATACACATAAAAATTAAATAAAATTAAAAACCAAGCTCACCTAGAGAACAGACTTCAACAAGACCAGTCAGGTCACTGAAACTTTGTCAATCAGTGTACCTTTCACAAATGGTTGTGGCACTTTAGGTACTTGATCACAGCATCAAAAGGTAACTAATATAATCACATTTCAAATAAGAAAGGGAATAAAATATACATGTTCATGAAAACCAGGTAAGATAAACAAAATGGGATAGGGCTACTCTTCTTCCCAGAAAATTATTCCTGCTTTACTTTCAGTTTGTAGGGATAAAAATAAGTGCATAAGTTAAAAACCTATATTATCAAAACATGAAGCTGGGCATGATGGCGCATGCCTTTAATCCTTGCACTTTGGAGGCAGAGGCAGGCAGATCTCTGTGAGTTCAAGGCCAGCCTGGTCTACATAGTGAGTTCCAGGAAAGCTGGAGCTACAGGGAGACCCTGTCTCATAAAAGACCAAAAAAAAAATATATCAATACATGAATGGTATTGGATAAAATACTATGCTAAAATTATATGTTCTTAAATTGTAGACAGTCTCCAAATTTTAATGTAAACCCTAATACTTTAGAAGTCTAATCCTACTAAAAAATGTTTAGTATTTTAATTTTACTTAGATTTTTATATAAAAATCCCTTAATAACTAGAGAAAAGTGTTTGAGTCAGTTTCAAAATGTAAGGAAATTTATTCTCATCTGTGCTAGAATATTTAATTCATCATTTTGTAAACTAGAGATATATTTTTAAAACATTAGTCTCAAGATAGAGAAAAAAGGATATCATAGGAATTTTTAAGGTAGCAGTGATATAAAAATGATTTCCAACCCAACATTGACCGGATGTCATATTCTGATCTTCCATTCATGGCAGACTTACAAAGACACTTTTAAAATGATGAATGATGAAGCTTATCAAGTTCAACTGTAAAATTTTTGTTGGCTAATAAATAATTTTTATATAATGGGAACAGAGAATATAATATTAATGCATATTTAGTTATCTTGAGCAAAATCTATTGCAGCATATCAGTTACTCATTTGAAAAACAGACACAGATTAAAAGTAGATTCATATTCAGTTGTCAGAGACACTATGGGTACCACTCAGGTGTAACAGTGAAAATACAGAATAGAGGGACCTTGATTTGATACATAGAACCATAAAACTGATTTCTGTTTCAGAAAAAGAATACAAGATTGCCGTTTTGAAGTCTTTTAAAAAATATTTTTATTGTTTTGAGAGCTTCTTGAAATGTATTTTGATCATAGTCAGACCTAATCCGCCTTCTCCATCTCACCTTAAAACCCTTTCCAGACTTCATGTGCTCTATAGTTATTTTGAATTTCGTTGAATTTTGAATTTCATTGGATTTTTTGTGAGTTTCATTCAATATATTTGGATCATATTTAGATAGGAATTTGGTCATTATTTTTTTCAGCCTACTTGAATCTTAGAAAATTTTGTTTTCTATGATAGACAATTTTTCTGGGTAGTATATGCTGGGTTAACATCTATTGTCATTTAGAACTTCCAGTACTGAGCTTCAGGGACTTCTGACTTTTATACTTTACATTGAATTATCAGCTTGAATTCTGGTGTGTTTTCCTTTTTATGTAACTTTTTTTTTCTCTTGCAACATTCAGTACCCTATCCTTGATCTGCATATTTCAAGTTTTTAACTATGTTCTGACATGTAAAGTTTCTCCTCTGGTTCTGTATAAATGTATAAATGGTGTTCTCTGTGCCTCTTTTACACATACAGGTACGTCTTTTCTTAATTTAGAGAAATATTCTTCTGTAATCCTGTTGAAAATCTGGTCAATGTTGTTCCTCTGAGAGTCCTCTCCTTCCTCTATGAATATGATGAGTAGATTTGGTCTATTCATGTTCTTCCATATTTGTGTAATATTACATCCTTTTGCTTTTTGAATTTTTCATATTTTTCCTTGAGCAGTACAATTCTTCAAGTTTGTCATCCAGTCTGTATATTCTGTTTTCCATTTCATTCATTCTGCATGTGAAAGTTTCTCCTATCAAATTGGCATATGGAGATTTTAAGATCTATTTCATTGTGGCTTCTTTTCCCCAATATTTGTCACTTTTGAGAATTTAATTTCAATTCCTCAATTGTCTTTATCAACTGATTCAGCCATATATTAAGAATTCCTTGAGCTTCAATCAGAGGTTAATTCTTATTCTCTTGATTTTTTGAGTTGTTTGTGTGTTCCTAATGTTGAACTTTTTGATCATGCTTGTTTGTTCATTTAAATTTTGCATGAAGGAGTTTTGTGGGATGGTTCTCCTTGCAGTACACTTCTGTAGAACTGGTGGGTTTGGGTGGATCCCTAATAATTTGGATTTTCATATTATTTTTATTTTTCCACTGTGGTCTTAGCCATATGGATTTCTTTTATTGTGTGTGTGTGTGTGTGTGTGTGTGTGTGTGTGTGTGTGTGCCTTATATGAAATTCTACCTTGCCTTTGTTTAGTGAATGTTTTGTTGTTTTATATTGTTGATGTAGCTTGGTTCCTTTCTGGTTGGATATGCATAGATTCTTAGTCTGTGATTCAGGTTTTAAATTTTGATTTTTTTTTCTTATTTGTGGAAAAGAATGGTTCCATGCTGGCCAGTGAACTAGAACAAATGGGCATAGACCTGGTTAAAAACTATGAGTATACAGTGCTTGTATCCTGGCAAGCTAATTTGTAGCTCTCAGGAGGGAGGAGCACGATTATTCCTAGCCCCAGGGACATGCATAGGGACAGAATGGTAAGGGTCTATGTAGCTAAACAGAGTTAATGTGTAACTTGAAGGAGTGAGCTGGACTATGTTTTTTGTTTGTTTGTTTGTTTGTTTGTTGTTGTTTTGTGACAGGGTCTCCCTTTAGTCACAGCTGGCCTAGAGGTCTTTATGTAAACCAGGCTGGCCTTGAACTCATAGAGATCCACCTGCTTCTGCTTCCCATGTGCTAGGATTAAAAGCCTGTGCCACCATGATCAGCTATGGACTATGATTTTTAATTAACTCTAGAAATAGAATATGTTCTTGTGTCTTATGTCAAAGACACATGATTTCATTTCCTTGACAACTTCAGTTCAGTACTCAAACCAAAAAGAAAATGAATAAATGTTGGTACCAGGAATCAAACCTGGGTCCTCTGTAAGAACAAACAGTGTTGTTAACCACTGAACTACACTTATAGACACCAAATAAAATAATTTAAAATTAAGTAGAATTCTAGGATGTCAAATAATTCTGCCTTGACTCCAAGGCAGAAGTTATCCAATAACACATGTATTTCAATTCAGAAAATATTTTACTATTCTCTAATTAATCAGAACCTTATCTAGTGGAAAGACAGCTGTTACATTTAAAATACTGGTAGATAGAGGTGAAGAGAGAAAGATTGAGAATAGAAGAAAAGAAAGAACCACGAATCAAAGTAGCAGTGGTAGAGATCTTGATTAGAAAGATATGTTTATTTTCAAGACCTTCAAAAGAATAAATTACAAAAGGACTCTATTAGAATTAGTCAGGGTATGGAAAAACCTACTTGTTCATGAGCTGATGAATGGAATAATGAGGCTGTAGTTCACTTATACAATGAAAAATTATTCAATGTAAGAAAAACAAAATTTCAATCCTTTTGTATTTGTTGAGATTTTCTTTGTGTCCTAGTATGTGGTCTATTTTGGATAATATTCCATGAGGTGCTGTGTAGAAAGTATATTCTCTGGTATTGGGGTGGAATATTCTGTAGATGACTGTGAGGTCCATTTGTTGTATTTATTGTGCAGTCCTGATGTCTCTCTGTGTAGGTTTTGTCCTGTTGATCTATGCAAGGGGCTCAGAGGGGTATTGAAGTCCCCCAATATTAGTGTGTTGGGATTAATCTTTGTCTTGAGATCTTGTAGAGTAGTGTTTAGAAAGTTAGGTGCACCAGAGTTTGGTGTATAAACATGTAATATTGTGAAGTCTTCTTTGTTAATTGTTCATTTGTTAATGATGCAATGGCCCTCTTTGTCTTTTCTGATTAATTTTACTCTGAGGTCTATTTTGTCTGATATTAGAATAGCAACTCCTGCTTGCATTTTGGTGCCATTTGCTTGGGACGTTTTTTCAATCATTTCACACTAAGGTGGGGTCTGTCCTTGAGGGTGAGATGGGTTTCTTGTAGACAGCATGTAGAAGGATTCTCTTTCCTCATCCATTCTCCCAGTCTATGTCTTTTGATTGGGGAGTTCACACGTTTATAATTAAGGTTATTATTGATAGAACTGCATTGCTTCCCTTCACCTTATTTTTTGTTTGCATTCTTGGTCTACACTTGTCTTTACTCTGTTACACGTTTGTTGATTTCTCTCTTTAGTTGCTTAGGGATAATTGCTCCCCCATGTAGAAGGATTCTGTTTCCTAATACATTCTCCCAGTCTATGTCTTTTGATTGGGGAGTTTAGACACTTATAATTAAGATTATTATTGATAGATATGTATTGCTTCCTTTCACCTTATTTTTTGTTTGCATTCTTGGTCTACATTTGCCTTTACTCTGTTACACATTTGTTGATTTCTCTCTTTAGTTGCGTAGGGATAATTGCTCCCTTCCTCTGTTCTTTGACTTGCTTCCAGTATTTTCTGAAGTGTAGTTGTTTATTTTTATTTTTCTTTTTGACATGTATTCGATCGTTTTGTTTATATAATGAAAGATATTTCTTTCTCCTTCAACTTTTATTGATGTTTTTTCTGGGTTTTGTAGTCTGGGTTGGCATCTAAAGTCATTTAACACTGGGGATACTTTGGTCCATATACTTCTGGCTTTCATTGTTTTTGCTTAGAAGTTGACTGTAACACTGATGGGTTTCCACTTATATGTACCTTGTTTCTTTTCTCTTGTGGCTTTCAATATTTTGTCTTTGTTTTGAGCATCTAGCATATTAACCATGATATAGTGTAGGGAATTTCTCTTCTGGTCTTGTGTATTTGGTGTTCTATTGAAGAAATGAGTTGATTCCAGATTTCTACTCTGGACAAAGGATAAGCATTCACTTTCCCCCAGGGTGGAGTCCACCAGATGCATCTGGGGCATTGAGAAACAGGCCCAGTGGTATTCACTTTCCCCCAGGCTGAAGTCCCAGGCTTGGGAAATAGGTGAGGTCTGAACCAATAAAGAAAAATTCCCCTAAACCTGGTGCCATTCCAGTCTCAAGACTGTGTCTAAAGATAACCTTTGGTACGTGGGGGCAGGTGGGATGACTTAGCCATGAGCTGTAACACTGTTATTATCCAATAAGGCTATTGTCCAATAAGGCTATTATCCAATAAGGCTAGAAGTTACCCAAACCCGACTAAGATTCCCCTAGACCCTGAATAAAAAGCCTGTGGGCCAACTTATCGGGGTCAGAGCCTTTTCCCTCCCTCGGTTAGCAAATAGCAACCCCTCCCTAGGTGAGCAGGTAACAAGATAATTCTAGGATGTATCACCCTGAGGGCCCTGGCCCCAAGATACCTGCAGAACCAAGCATGCTGGGTATCCCCACCTGTCACACAGGACACCAGTGTTTGATTCTTGCCCTGCTCTAAGTGTATAAAAACTGTATGCAAAGATTACTCAGGGTTCTTGCAGGCACGGTTCAACATATGTAAATCAATAAATATCATAAAACACATAAATGAACTGAAAGACAAAAAAACACACAATCATCTCAATTGATGGAGAAAAAGCCTTTGACATGATCCAGCATCCATTCATGTTTAAAGTACTAGAAGGAATTGGACTGAAGGGAACATTCCTCAACATAGTCAAACCCATATACAGCAAACCCACAGCCAACATCATCCTAAATGGAGAAAAATTAGAAGCATTCCCCTTCAAGGAGGAAACCCTGGAAGGCTGTCCCTATGGCAACTCCTCTTCAATATAGTGCTGGAAATGCTTTCTAGGGCAATAAGAAAGGAAAAGTAACGGAGTACTAATCGGAAAAGACAAATCAAGCTATCAGTTTTTGCAGATGTACTAGTCAGGGTTCTCTAAAGAAACAGAAGCAACAGGATGAATATATAGCTATGTACAATTTATTGATTTGCTCACATGGCAGAGCTCAAGTAGTCCAACAGTAGCTGTGCCACACTGGAGAGGCTGAGAATTCAGGGAACTTCTCAGTCCGCAAGGCTGGATGTCTCAGTAGTCCCAATCTGGTGCTGAAGGCCCGATGGATTCCAGGAGATCTGCTGGTCTCAGTATACGCTGGGATCCGGAGGGTAGATCACAGCAGCATGACAAACTCACCAGTGAGGGAGAGGCCAGCCACAGGAAATAAAGGGACCAGCTCCCTCTGCCATAGTCTTTAATACTGCCTGCAGCAGAAGGTAGCACCCACATTTGGGGTGGGCCATCTGGGTTGAGGTTGTCCTATCCAAAGATCCTTTTTCTCTTATTTGTTCTTTAGTCCAGTTAAGTTGACACCCAGGATTAGCCATCACAAGTCCACCCAATAAATAGCCTCTCCTTATGTTATGCTTAAATGTCAATTGCAAACAATGGCAAGGTCATAATTCCACCTAACATGTTATAAGTGTCTCGTGTGCAATAGAAAAGCATTATATATTAGAGTAAGTGGTAATGTCCTTGAGGAACACTTAGTCCTTCAGTATCTAATCAACTAAATATGACAACACTTAACACTTATCTCAGTTGCACATTCAAAAGGGAACAACACAAGTATCTGCTTAATATATATATATATATATATATATATATATATATATGCACATTCTTAACCAAATAGGACAAAAGTTAATATCTATTATAATCCACGTTTCTGCAACTGGTCCCATTGCCTCATCTGATATTTATGACTACCTTCTTGTACTACCCATTCTGTATTTCCTCCATCATCAGCAAGCACCTCTGCAGGTCTTGGCTTTTTCGCTGGAGGAGTGACCCATATCTTCATCCCTGAAGGGTCTGGGCCATTTATTATCCTGTCTGGTTTGGGTTGTTGGAGTTTCCCATTGACCTTAATCATAGGACATGGTAACACCAGAAGATGCTGTACAGCATCTCCTGCCTTCCAGACATAATCTTCCTTGTCCCCATTGTGGAGAAAAAGTCCAATTTCCCCCTGGTAGTCTGGATCAATCACGCCTCCTACTACTGTTCAATGGAACGTGTGCTGTATCTCCTGGCAAAAGCACTCCTCCATGTGGAGCCAAAACTTTTAGAATAGCAGAATGCAAGGTCGTGGGTACAGGAAGCAAAATTTTTCCTACTGGGTCACTAGGGGTGATAATGAGTGGAATCACTCCCACTACCTCCCCTTGGTTCCTGGACCCATGAATTCTGGCTATAGGATAAAGAGTACCATATAGTGGGCGCTGATTCAAAGCATATACTGCCTGCTGGAGAATCTTGTCCCAGCCCTCCAGGGTATTAATACCTAATTGGCACTGTAACTGTGTCTTCAAGACGACATTCCATCGTTCTATCAAGCTAGCTGCTTCTGGGTGGTGGAAAACATGATAAGATCAGTGGATACCATGACCATGGGCCCACTGTTGCACTTCTTTGGCTGTGAAGTGAGTTCCTTGGTCAGAAGCAATGCTGTGAGGAATACCATGATGGTGCATAAAGGCATTCTAAAAGCCCCTGGTTTGTAGTTTTGGAAGAAGCATTGCATGCAGAAAAGGAAAATCCATAACCAGAACAAGTATCAATTCCTGTAAGGAAAAAACGCTGTCCCCTCCATGATGGAAGTGGTCCAATGTAGTCAACCTGCCACCAGGTTGCTGGCTGGTCAACCCGGGGAATAGCATCATATCGGGGGCTCAATGCTGGTCTCTGCTTCTGGCAAATCTGGCACTTGGGAGCAGCTGTAGCCAGATCAGCCTTGGTGAGTGGAAGTCCATGCTGTCGAGCCCATGTGTAACCTCGATCTCTGCCACCATGACCACTTTGTTCGTGGGCCCATTGAGCAGCAACAGGGATAGCTGGAGAAAGAGGCTGCCTATTCACAGAATGAGTCATCTGATCTACTTGATTATTAAACTCATCCTTTGCCGAGATCACCTTTTGATGAGCATTTACATGAGACACAAGTATCTTCACATCCTTTGACCATTCAGAGAGCTCTATCCACATACTTCTTCCCCAAATGTCTTTCTCACCAATTTTCCCGTCATGCTCCTTCTAAGTCCCTGACCATCAAGCCAAACCATTTGCTACAGCCCATGAATCAGTATATAATCAAACCTCTGGCCAGTTCTCCTCCCAGGCAAAATGCACAACCATGTGCACTGACCGAAGTTCTACCCACTGTGAAGACTTTCCTTCACCAGTGTCCTTTAGGGTTGTTTCAGAAATAGGCTGTAATGCTACAGCTGTCCACCTCTTGGTGGTGCCTGCATAGCGTGCAGAAACATCAGTAAACCAGGCCCTAATCTTCTCTTCCTCAGTCAACTGATCATAGGGCAAACCTCAGAAGCCATAGGTGCATGCTTAAGCATAGGAGGCATTGTAACAGGAGTGAGAACCATAGGCATTTGGGTAACTTCTTCATGTATCTTGCTTGTGCCCTCTAGGCCTGCCCGGGCCCTGTCATGTATGTACCACTTCCATTTGATAATAGACGGTTACTGTGCACGTCCTACTTTATGGTCTGGTGGGTCAGGTAACACCCAGCTCATGGTGGGCAGTTCAGGTCACATGGTGACTTGGTGCCCATTGTCAAACATTCAGTTTCCATTAAGGCCCAACAGCAGGTTAAGAGCAGTCTCTCAAAAAAAGAATAGCTGTTTGCAGATGAAGGTAGAGCCTTACTCCCAAATCCCAAGGGCCTCTGCTGTGATTCCCCTATGGGAGCCTGCCACAGACTCCAGACAGCATCTCTATCTGTCACTGAAACCTCAAGCACCATTGGGTCTGCTGGATCATATGGCCCTAGGGGCAGAGCAGCCTGCACTGCAGCCTGGACCAGTTGAAGAGCCTTTTTCTGTTTCAAGCCCCCTCAAATTTTGCCGCCTTCCAAGTCACCTGGTATATGGGTCGTAGTAACACACCCAGATGAGGAATGTGCTGCCTCCAGAATCCAAAAAGGCCCACTAAACTTTGTGCTTCTTTCTTGGTGGAAGGAGGGGCCAGCCGCAGGAAAAGAAGGGACCAGCTCCCTCTGCCATGGCCTTTAATACTGCCTGCCAGTAGAAGGTAATTTCCACATTTGGGGTGGGCCATCCGGGTTGAGGTAGTCCAATCCAAAGATCCTTTTTCTCTTATTTGTTCTTTAGTCCAGTCAAGTTGACACCCAGGATTAACCATCACAGCAGATATGATAGTTTACCTAAGGGATGCTAAAAACTCCATGAAAAACTCCTTGAAACAGTTAAGAATTTCAGTAAAGTGGTGGTATGCAAAATTAACCTAGAAATATCAGTAGCTTTCTTTACACCAACTATAAGCAATTCGAGAAGGAATATAATGAGATCTTCCCACTCACAATAACCTAAACAAGAGTATCTGTAAACATGCCTAATCAAAGACATGAAAAATGTCTACAACAAAAAGTTTAAACACCTAAAGAAGGAGATTGAAGATGACATCAAAAAATGGAAAGACCTCCCATGCTCATGGGTTGGAAAACTTAATATATTAAAAAATGTCTTTTCTCCCCATATTAATATACAGATTCAATGCAATCCCAATCAAGATCCCCATGAGTTCTGTCACAGACTTGGAAAAATAATCCTTAAATTCATATGGAAAAACAAAATACCCCAAATAGCTAAAGCCACCCTGAGCAACAAGTACAATACAAGGGGGATCGCTTTACTTGACTTCAAGCTATATTACAGGGCTATATTCATAAAGACACCCTGGTACCGACACAAAGGTAGAAGTGTTTACCAATGAAACAAAATTGATGATCCAAACTTGAGCTCATACAATTTCAGCCACCTCATATTTGACAAAGGAGCCAAAAAAGCTCAGTGGAGGAAGGAGCGCAACTTCAGCAAATGGTGCTGGCAAAAGTGGATCATCATTTGTAGAAGAACAAAATTAAACCCCCACCTCTCACCATGTACAAACATCAACTCCAACCTGAAACCCTGAAAGTGATAGAATAAAATGTTTTCCACAACCTATAAGACATAGATGTAGGAAAAGAATTTTTAAATCATACAGCAGCTGCCCAGGATATAAGGTCAGCAGTTGACAAATGGAACCTCATCAAACTCAAAAGCTTCTGTACAGTGAAAGAAACAATTAAGGAAGAGAAAACCTATAGATTGGGAGAAAACCTTCACCAGTATACATCTAACAAAGCATTAACATCCAGAATATATAGACTACTCAAAAAACAAAGAAGTAAGAAAACAAATGACTTACTCAAAAGATGGAGTAAAGAGATGAAAAGAGACTTCACCAGTGAGGAAGTAAAGATGCCTGAGAAACATCTTAAAAAGTGTTCAACACTATTAATATTTAAGGAAATGCAAATTAAAACCACTCTAAGATATCATCTCACTCTGATATGACTGGCTAAGATCAAGAATACAAAGAACAACAAATGATGGAGAGGTTGTGGGGAAAGGGGAACATTCGTCCACTGTTGGTGAGAATGTAAACTCATACAAACTACTATGGAAAGCAGTGTGGCAAACCCTTAAAAGACTCAAAATGAGCTTACAATCTGACCCAGTCATACCACTCCTGAGTTTATACACACAAGACTTATCCTACCTTAAAAATACATGCACATCTATGTTTATTGCAGCTCTTTTCTCAAAAGCGAAGAGCAGAAAGCAGCCCAAATGCCCTTCCTGACAAGTGGATAACAAAAATGTTTTACATCTACACAATGGAGTTATATTCAGAGGTAAAGAAAGATGACATCATGAACTTTGCAGGTAAATAAATGGAACTAGAAACCATTATACGATTTGAAGTAACACAGTCCTAGACAAAACAAAAAGTGAATCATTTGTGGATGCTAACATCTAATCCCCATTTGAAAGGCAAGCTGAACAATGTTATTGTTATATTTCTTTCTATCTGAAAGCAATTGTGCTGTTATAATGTGAATCTCTTAACCGGCTCTAGAATTGACCCACCATATATTTTCAGACACTGTGATTACTTTATATGGGTGGAAGGTACATATTCATATTTTAGAGTAATATAAAATCATATGGGAAAAATGTGAATGCCTAAACATATTTTGGAATTAACATACAGTTTATTCTTGGAGGTCATAATTTTGATACATATGTGTTGGTAATTATATAGGCATATGTTGGAGCACTAAAAAGGGGAGGGAACAACAACAAAATAAAGACTGATTCAAAGAACTGACTGATACAGTTAAATTCTTCCCAAAACAACAAGCTTCTGCAGAGAAATACTTTGGAAACTCTGAGAGAAAGAAACATGACATATATGGCAGAAGGCATGAACTGGGGTGGGGTGGAAGGTAGGGAGAGGGGAATGTGTCTAAATTGGACTGAAATATATTGTACGAAATACATAAAATATCAATAAACATATTAAAAAGTAGAAAATATCAAAATTATGAAATTATCTGGTAAACAGTTTGAACCAGATATAGTCAGCCTATGTAAGATAGCACAGACACAAAAAGACAAACTTCACATGTTATCTCTCATAAGTGGACACTACAGATGAGTTTCAATGGGAAAATCCTTAGAATTCAGGTAACTAATTGGGTATCAAATGGAATGTTTCATGGAGGTAATAGATTGCAGTTATATAATTGAGAAAATGTTAAAAATGGATAGGGCAGATTTCATGAGGTATGTAATGGAATGATGAAACAGACAAGGAAGTAAGAGGAGGCATAACTATTAATAAATGCCTTTTGTAAAAGTCATATGTAACTCACTGTAGGAACATGTTCCAATATAAATCTATGCAATATTAAAATATTTAAATGTGGTTACCTTGCAACAGTGTTTCAGTTTCCCTAATAGACACCAAAGCCTAGCAAATGAAAAGCTCAATACCAGGAATTGATACTTCGATTTTTTGACCAAGGAGGTCCAACACACACTCAAAGAATATCACCTATTGTCATTACAGTTGGGTAACTGTTAGAACATGTTGAGAAGAACTTACTGCTGAAGATACCTTAATTGTGTAAGCAACCAAGAGTAATCAAGCTGCTACTGACCTTGAAACTTCATTTCTGCTAGCTTTTATAGTCCAAATTTTCTATGGATGTTGATGACAGAGAAAGGTAATCCTTTTACTACTGTCAGTCACGTGGGTTACAAAAATAATTGAGCTGGCAAAATATACTCAATAGTGCAACAGTGGCACCAATGTTATGAGTAAACAACCACCTTCTGTTTGGATTAAATCCCACTTCACAGGATGAAGTCCATTAATGACTGTGCTGGATAGCTTTAGTGTCAACTTGGCACACCTGGGTTGAGGGAGCCTCAATTGGGGAATTGGCTCCATTGGATTGGCCCGTGGCCACATCTGTGGAGTATTGTCTTGATTGTCAAGCAGCGTGGGAGGGCCCAGCCCACAATGAGTGGTGCCACCCTGGGCAGGTTGTTGTGTACCATATAAGAAGGCAGGCTGGGCATGAGCCAGAGGAGCAAGCCAGTGAACAGCATTCCTCCATGGCTTGTGCTTCAGTTCCTGCCTCCAGGTTCCTGCCCTGAGTTCTGCCTTGGGCTTCCTAAGTGATGAACTGTGACCCAGGAGATGTAAGCTGAATAAACCCTTTCCTCCCCAAGTTGGTGTTGTTCAGAGTGTTTTGTCACAGCAATGGAAGACAAACTAGAACAGAAATTGGTACCAGAAGAAGTGTGGGGTATTGCTGTGACAGACCTGACCTTGGTGTTTTGGGAAAGGATTGTGGAGGCATTTGGAACTTTGGGCTGGGAAGATCACTGAATGCCTATAGATTGTTCCTGTAGAGCTTGGAGCAGTTTTGCTGAAGGAGTTGTAGAAGATGGAGGCCTAGCTTGTGAAGTTTCTAGTTTCAAAGGGGAGCAGAGATCATCAGGACTGTGTAATCTGTGGGTTCTGGTCAGCTGAGGCTGAAGAATCAGCTGTAAGTAACAAGAGATCAGAAACTCAAGTGAAATATTTGTTGTACTGGGACAATTGATGCTGGTTAGCTGGAGCTAAAAAATCGGCTGTAAGTAACAAGAGACCAGCATCACTGTGGTGAAATCTTCTGGGAAGAATTTCTTCAGGGTCAGCACACAGAAGCTATGATCCAGATGGGGCCTGAGCTTCCATCTCAAGCCAGAAGCAGGACTTTGTAACGTGTAAGAGTATCCTATATGATTCCGGTGTTGAAATTTGAGGGGCTCACAGAGAGCAGCTGAGGCTTGGCACTGTGAGAGGTCAGGAAAGACCATTGGTGGAAGTGCACCTCGGTTGCAGTGAAGACCCCAGGATTGCAGTTTTCATGGAGAGAAGCTGAGGCTTTGCACCAGGAGAGGTCAGAAGAGACCATTCGTGAAGGTGCAACCTCAGTTTCAGTGGCGACCCCAGCTTTTTGGAGATTCCAGGATCGTGGGATGACCACCAAGAGCAGCAGCAGATGTGGAATGGAGTCAGCCTGGGTCTGTGAGATGAGCTGTGTGTCCAAGGACGTCAGAGTCGGAGAGGAGGAGCTGCCAAAACCCTTTGGAGCACAGAAGATCGTGAATGAATCCCAGGTGTCCAGCCTTGATCTACTTGGTGGACTTAGGTTTTGTTTGAGAGTGCCTGATTCTTCCCTTTGAAATAAGACAGTACTTGTTTTGGATTTTGCAGCAGCCCACAGTTAAGAGACTTTTAACAGACTGTGAACTTTTAAGTGTTTGGACATTTTAAGGACTGTGAAGCTTTTGAGGTTGTACTGTCTTAGGTTGTGATTCATGTTAACATCATATTTTGGGGATAAGAACTGGAAAGGTGGTGGTTTAATAGTGATGTGTTTTGTGTGTCAAGTTGACAAGGGGTCAATTGTGCTGGATAGCTTTAGTGTCAACTTGACACACCTGGGTTGAGGGAGCCTCAATTGGGGAATTGGCTCCATTGGTTTGGCCAGTGGCCACATCTGTGGAGTATTGTCTTGATTGTCAAGCAGCGTGGGAGGGCCCAGCCCACAATGAGTTGTGCCACCCTTGGCAGGTTGTTGTGTACTGTATAAGAAGGCAGGCTGGGCATGAGCCAGAGGAGCAAGCCAGTGAACAGCATTCCTCCATGGCTTGTGTTTCAGTTCCTGCCTCTAGGTTCCTGCCCTGAGTTCCTGCCTTGGGCTCCCTAAGTGATGAACTGTGTCTCAGGAGATGTAATCTGAATAAACCCTTTCCTCCCCAAGTTGGTGTTGGTCAGAGTGTTTTGTCACAGCAATGGAAGACAAACTAGAACAATGACCATGTTGTCACAACCTATAAATTCTGGTTAGACAGATTGTGTGCCATAGAGGAGTACTTAGCTTAGTAATATCTAAGTATTAGTGACCAAACCTAGCTTATATGATACCCTGGCTTCAATCCTAGATGCTGATTAAATATGTAAGTAAATAAATAGATAAATAGTAAATGATACAGTATATGCGTTGTCCTTACCAGATAGAGGAAAAATGGAAATTCTTGGTTTTGGATTAGAGTTGGAAAGAAAAAAAAGAGAAATAAATCTGTAAAGGAGATATATTTGTCTTTACCCTGTTCTCTGCAACTTCCCTATAATATCATGGTTTGGACTATAGAGCAGAGAAAGAGTTATAGTCTCATTTCTTAGAAGGCTCTATAGCCCATCTATTCCAATATGACTGAATAACTGAACTGACTTTGGCTGGGATAAGAACCATATCAGAGTAAAATAGCATCACAGAATTGCATAGTTAGACAAAATCAAAAGTTTCATTAGCAAATGGATAGCTGGCACAGCCAAGGGTCAGGCTCACAACCAAAAAGACTAACATTTCATTAGATTTCAATGGAGCACACTTGAGTTTTGAAAGAATCACAGTGATAGGGGCATGTTTGTTTGAACACATTTACTACATGCCCCTGATGTATGCCTTTTCCTGGGGTGATGTCAGCGAACACCTATTCATCTGAGATAATGGACTGACAACAGAAAAGCAAGATAGCTTCATCTAAATCCTGCTTTGTGAACCAATAGGTTTATTTCAGTTAGTGATAGGATATTGGTGAAGAAGCACTTACAAAAGAACAGGTAAATCAAAGGCATCCTCACCCTTGAAAGCTCCCAATTTACTGCTTATATAAGCCCAGTAAAAAACTGTATGAATCAATGAGACAGTTTTAAGTTATATTATAGTGATGTTTAATGAAGAAATCGCCTGACAGCATTGAGCCCAGAGCAGAGCAAAGTGTGGAGCACCTATTCTTTCAGATGTCTCACAGAGCTACTCTCCAGCCAGGCCTCACTCATTCTTTATTGAAACTATCTCCAGGATGAACTAGGGGAAGTAAAACATAGGATCCACCCATACCTTATATTAAAAAAATCTTTCTTGTTTAATTTCCTACACCTGGAATATCTCTCTCTCTCTCTCTCTCTCTCTCTCTCTCTCTCTCTCTCTCTCTTTCTATCTCACATAATTACAATTCAACTTCTCAGTTTTTCACATTGTCGCAGTGAGAAAAACACATCAGGTCATATTTTCATATGTAAATCATTCGCACAGGCATTCATACATAAACTTAGTCATACTTTGCATATGCTATATTATACTCTCGTGAATGGAGGAAAAATAGGGTCCTGAAGGATTAAGGTCATATGCCCAGTATAATACATGACTAAGTGAGTTAAGTGAGTTTGTTTACATTATACACAATAACATTTTGATGGCAAAGTTAGGTAAAGTCATTAGTCCAGATTGTGTGCATACTATAAATATTATTCCTATGTCATGTTAAGTTTCATTAACTTTCAGAGTCTTTGAATCTCCCCAAAGAGGAAATATTTATTTTACAAGAAGTTTCTACAACACATTACCCCTTCCTCTTTATGTGATCGACCATTTTCCCTGACCACTGGAGGGAATGCTATCCCCAATATGACTGAGTACTGTGATAGTATGCCATAACATAGTAACAGTTACTCTCAGCCACTTGATTGGTTATTAATCTCCATCAGAACCATTGCCCAGAGAAAGCACAAAGAAGTTTCCAACCACAAGGATAATGACAGCATCTGTAGGTATAAAGGGAAATGTTCAGAAACTACTATAACAAGTGTATTACATGCTTAACAAAATGAGAAATGTGGCCTTTTATTGGGGCATATGACTTCACATGTCAACTGTTTTTTTCACTGGCTTTTGCTACCACACATGAGTTCTCTTCAGTAGAGCAAACCATAAATCCACTTGGAAACTAGTTTGTTGCACACACAACAGTGCACCCATTATTGTACCACTGTGCACATGTTGTCTTAAATCTTGGTACTGTAACATACAGGGTCCATACAAGAGCAAAGCATTCTATGACAGGTCTCCCCTTCAGACTACATACATATACATTCCACCAGTACCAAAGCAACTCAGCTGTGTGTTTTGGGGGTAGGGAGGTAAATGGGAGTGTTAGGGTTGCTTTTTAGTTTTACTACTCACATGAATTCTCCAGATCCTGCAGCCAAAACATGTGATGCTTGCAGCTTCTTCACCATGTGTACTTGACATCTACTTTTAACATGTAAGCAAAAAAAATGGCAATAGACTGTATGTGTTTTGGGTCCTATCAGGCCAAAAAATCACAGGAAGATATACTAATGAACTTACAGCTCCTTGCTTGGGCTGTCCTTTTTGCCAGTACATGACACCTTCTTTCAAATGCTTTACCTATTGTTTTATCCTTCTAGATGTTTTTAGCAAATCCATAAGATGGTCAAAGGTTGGCATCTTGTTAAGAAACACTTATAAATAGTGCGATTCAGATGTGTGCTGTCCCACCATTATGAGATCTAAGCAAATGCTAGGTGGTGTTCTTGACATTCAACAGTTACATGTATACAAAAAAAAATAGCAAGATCCAGTATAACATGAAAAGAGCCCATCAATTTTACCAGTTGTTTTATTCAAAAAAGTATAATTTGGTACAGTACATGAGGGGGGACACTGCCACAGCTATCCTTCTACAATTCATAGTCACTCCTCACGAACCATCTGAACTCCTCAGCTTAAGGCACTGCCTAGATCTCATTCATCGCCTTTAATCCAGTGGTCTTCCTCAGGAAATTTTCAAAAGAAAAATGATGGTGTAGTTGGTTTTCACTGCTTGACCTGGCCCAGAACCAATGAGAAGGAGTCCCATCCTCTAGACTAGCACCAGAGCCAATCTTCCATATCTGATAGGCTCTGAGACAGCATCATGGCTGTTGAATCTGTATCGCCTACACTTGTCTGCTGAACAGGCCTTAGGCTAGCCAAATAATAACTCAGTAGTTTTTTCTGGCCAACAGGAAACATACATAGAATACTCTAGGGAGAATGATTCCCACCCTTTGATAAACTTAATCATTTCACCTGATCTTTCTGACAAATCCTTCTTTTATTCCTCTGGTGAATTGTTACTCAGTCATTGAAGTGTTCTAAATATTCACAGGCAAAGTATCAGGTTTTCTGTGAAATTTTTCCTTGGGAATTCCAGAAGGAAATAAATCTTAGCATATTTATTTTTGAGTGTCCCAGGCAGAGAATTTTTTCCTTAATTTTCTTTTTATCCTTTCCTCTTTAATACAGTAGGATTTTTAAAACATGATGTACAGTCTAGTCCAAGTTACACAGATTCAGCAAATACTCTCCTGAATTTGAAAGATCACATTCCATTATGGGTCTCAACCATTCCACCAAAGATCCATACTACTCATGGGGACCCTGATGAATTAACTTTTCTTTTCAGCCTCGTTAAATAAGCATCAAACAATGTCTCTTGCATGTTCTTTTCCCTCAGTGATATCTTTCTACTCTGTGTTGTCTTCAATTAATTATATTTATAGGAACCTCGGCTAGTAGTTGCTCAGTGTACCATTATTTTAGACAGTCCATCAGAAACTGGTTCCTTGTATGACTTGGGTTATGCAAACTCATCCCAAGGAAAAACAACATGGCTTTCCTACTCAGTTTCTCCACTTTAATGGAACTTGAAGTGAACCCATCCTCACCCTTGTGCCATAGTCTAATGGGCTAGAATTTTGAGAGGTTTTCCATTTCTTCTTTAAAATGCTTTCCTGATTTAACAGACAAAATATTCCTTGAGTATGATTTTCTGCTCTCTTCCATTGTTAATCCCCCATGCACATCTTGATTTATGGGTTTTCCCTTCCTCTGTACTAAAAATTAGGCTTAAATCAATCCTTCTATCACGTCTATTGTTCTTTTTACCTTAACCACTCTCCAGTTCTTCCTATAGGACTCAAGCTTGGGATCCTCATGAAGGGCTTTTAATAACAGATCTATTTGTATATTCTCTTTTCCTCTGGCTGCCTGGCAGCTATAAAAAATGCATGCCAACTATTCCATTTTATTCTACTTTTCCTATCAAGTCACTGGTTAATACAAAGGATAAACATCTGGATGTCTTTTCCTCATTGTAATTTGTTCCTAATGCAGGCTAATCCTTTCTAGGCAGAAAGCCGAGCTGCTGTCACATGTCTTATCACCCACAACAAAGGCCATACAACTGTCACCCATCCTGCTTATTATCCACACCATATGTGCAACTTTCCAGAATTGCAATATGTCCTCTAGTACACCAGCCTTTAGGGGTACATCCACATACTCATGTGGCAGCTCCATTAACCAATGAAGCATGACAACATATAATACATAGAAAAAGAATTACTCCATAGGATGCTCAACTTTCAGTTGATTCAATCTTGTTTGTATATCTTATCACCCAAACAGAGGATGTGTTTCCTAACATCATTTGTGTTGCTGTGAAAAATACCATGGAAAAAAATCAGTTGAGGAAAACAGGTTTATTTGGCTTACAATTCCTAGTGACAGTCCAGTATTAAAGAGGAGTTACAGAGATGGGAGCTTGTTATACCACATGTGTAATTCTTGACTGTAATGGAAACAAATATTCCATGATGCCTGCTCACTTTCTTTCAGCTACCTTTGTATACTCATACAGTTCAGGGCCCAATGAAATGGTACTCCTTACACTTGGCTTGATCATTCTGTATTAAGTAACAATTAACATAATCTGAAAAGACATGTCTGCAGGCCAACCAAGTGTAGGCAAACACTCATGGTCTTTCTATGGCCAGTTGTTTCTAGGTCATGACAAGGTAACAATTAAAACCCAACCATCAGAGTTTACAACTGTCACTACTGCAAGGAGGTATGCTGGTAAGTAGCACATGTAGAATAGTATACATCTTGAGATTGACCCTTGGACTATCCTACATGAAGCAAACTAGCCTAAGGTGACTGTTTTATGAACCTTTGCAGGGGTAATACTATTGTTCTTTTATGTGACTTTTTCTGGTGAAATGTGAACAAATGTCTATTTCCCCAAGATAGAGTATTGATGATGTATGAAATTATGGTACACATGACTATATTGTTGAACCACTCACAGTAACATGATTATATGGTTATTTAAAGCAGATGGATGACTGGAAGACAGCTACAATACTAAAATCCCAAACCAACATCAGTGATCAATCATTAAAGGTATACCATTAGTTTTCCCTCCATAATTTACGTACAAGTTGACTGAAGTTTCTTCTCCTGTAGCCATGGTTTATGTGGTCCAAAAGAGGGCGTTTAGAGTCTTGTAAGTTCTGTAAGTTTCCTGAGTATTTGAATCCTCTTTCCCAGGACAAGATATTTCAGTTCAGAGGAAAGAATTATACAACAGCTTCCAAAGTAAGATTTGGCTATTTTATTGGCTGAAATATTGAGAAAAATAACCTTAGGTCTCTGGATAAAATGAATGTAATCCATTATGATAACCTGATATTATACGGTTCTATAAGCCCAAAACTTTAAGATTAAATTCTGTATATAAGGGGTCATGGGAAGAGTCAGATGTGCCTATATTATGGAAAGTGTCTTGTGTGGGGGGTAGAAAAAATAAGTAAGCATAAAATGCAGAATTTATGTATGTTTTATCTGTATATAAGGGCCTGGTAATATTGCTTTGTGATTCCATGAGAATTTATATGCATTAACAGACTAGATTTATACCTTAAACTAAAATGTGTGAGTGAAATCACATAAGGCCTGAGTTATGATTAGGAAATACATGGTTACCTCTGTAGAACTCTATAGGGATAGAATCATAGAAGAAAAATTCATCTTTAATATCTTTTGTTCACTGTGAATTTTTTGAAAGGGGAGAGGAAAGTCACTCTCTCCCATTATTATGAAAGATTCAAGGCGATTTGTATTTTGAAGATTTTCTACAGACTGATGTTTATTTTTTTAATTTTATTTATTTTTGTATGTGTATGAATGTACTGTCTGCATGTAAGTTTGTGCAATGCCATGGAGGTCAGAAGAGGGTGTGTCAGATTCCCCTGGAACTGGAGTTAAAGATGGTCCTCAACAGCCATGAGGGTGCTGGGGATCCAACCCAGGTCCTCTGCAAGAGCAGTAGCTGCTCTTAACTGCTAGGCCATCTCTCCAGCCCATGATGTTTACTTTAAAGCTTACAGAAGTACAGAGAAATAATCTGAGTATAAGTAATCTCACCAAATGATCATTTCTTTCTCTACCAAGAAAGGAGAGAAATGAGAATATATAGGACTATTAAGTAAAGCACAACTTTTATATTTATTTTGAGACAGGGTCTCCCTGTAACTCAAGCTGGTCTGGGGCTTGTTATGTAAATCAGACCAACCTTAATCTCACAGATTACTATTATAAAAGAGGAGCTTTCCATACATTTCTTTGAAACATCCTTAGTGTTAGTTTTCCTTCTCCTCCACAGGTCCTCTATCTGACATACACTCCCATCCCTCTTCCCACTTAAATCTTCCAATCCCATTATTGCCATTTTCCTCTTTATAGCCTCTGTGTTCCACTATAGGCTCTGTGTCCTTTAAAATCTTTCTCTGCCCTACTCAAAAGGCCACTTTCTAGTTTCCTGGCTCCTACTGGCACTACATGGTAAATTGAAAAATCTGAAGATTTGAAGGTAGGATCAACATATGAGTGAGAACCTACAATGTTTTTTTTTTTTAATGAGTCTTGATTTCTTGCTCAATATTTTTCCCATTTCTATCCACTTACCTGAAACTTTCATAATTTCATTTTCCTTTTGTATTCAATAAATTCCATTTTGTATATACACCACATTCTTATTATCCATGTATCAGTTAATGGACACCAAGGCTGCTTTCATTTCCAAGCAATTATGACTAGAGTGGAAATGGACATGAATGTGCAAGTATTTTTCTAGTAGGATTTAAAATGTTGTGGGTATATGCCCAAGAATGGTGTAGCTGTGTGATATGGGAGATGTAATTATATATTTTTGATGAAAAACTATATTCATTTCCATAGTGACTGTTGCAGCTTTACTCCCATCTACAGTGAATAAGTGCCCCCATTCATCACATCTTCACATTTGCTTAATCATAGCCATTCTATGTTAAGATAGAATCTCAAAGTAGTTTTAAATTGAATTTCGCTGATTTCTAAAGATGTAAAACAATATATCTTTTGTGAAATGTTCTGATCAACTGCTTAAAAGTAAGTAAATCTTATATTTTAATATAGCATATAAATATGTTAAGCACACAAGGGCAATGCTACTTTATAAAAGTTAGAATATTTAATACAAGGGGTATATTGAAAACCAGATTTTTTCAAACTGAATACTAATGAATTCTACCTCCATACTTTGTATATTCATTCTTAAGTCGATTAATGGCTTTTTTCAGGAAGGAAATATTTGTTTTATCTAACTGATAGAAAAAGTTACATCTCTTTATGGCACACTACTTATTTTTAGAGCATTAATAAGCACTTCATTTGACATTACATGCAAACAATAATTCACCATTAATTAAAAAAAATATTTATCTCAGCTTACTGAGCTAAGGCTACAAATATGCCAATTGAGTTAACAAGAAAAACTATTTTCACAAATATGAAATATCATATATAAAAAAAAGAAATATCATATGCCAGGCATGGTGGCGCACACCTTTAATCCTAGCATTTGGGAGGCAGAGGCACGCGGATCTCTGTGAGTTTGAGGCCAGCCTGGTCTACAGAGTGAGTTCCAGGACAGCCAGAGCTACAGGAACATCCTGTCTCAAAAAAACCAAAAAAAAAAAAAAAAAGAAATATCATATACAAGACATACAAACGAAAGTTGGAAATTATATTTATAATTCTTCATTTAAAAAAACTACTAACAATACTCTTCTCATGAACATATGCAATTCCATGTTTTCCTTTCATTCAAATTTCAATTCAGAATTTGTAGTCATTTTTAATAACATTTTTATTGATATTTTGTGTTTTTCATGCATCCTTTGTCCAATTTAGACATATTTCCCTTGCCCTGACCCCACCTGACCCCAGTTCATGCATTCTGCCATACATGTCTTGCATATTTCTCTCAGTCTTTCCAAAGATTTTCCCTATAGAGGTTTGTTGTTTTGGGCAGAGTTTACCTGTATCATTCAGTTCTTTAACCTAGTTTTTATGTTGTAGTTTTTCCCTCCCCTTTGTATTGCTCCAACAGATGCCTATATAATCAACTCTCATAAATTTTCTGCTCATAGAACATGATCCATTTACATCTAGTTATCAGAATCTTTGCTGGAATCCTTTATATATGGTGCAAAATTTTAGATGATTCCATGGTGATATGTTAACAAATACACACATTAAGTCTTAAGGATTTATCTATATTTAATTGCTACATAAGTCTCCAAAACTCTCTAATTTCTATATGACTAAATTTCTGTAATTTAAAAAGTATGTAAGACATTTCTCTTGATTTCTTAACTTACTATTATACAATCATCTATTCAGTGTAATTAATCATAAGGTAATACTTTAAAGAGACATAGTAATTGATTGCATGATATTTTTATTTTTTAATATTTTTCCTTATTTTTATTTATTTATTTTTTTATTTTATTTTTTAAGGGATTCTACAATATGACACAATTGTTTGCAGATAACATTGATGTTACTCAGTTTGTCATACAATTAGGTAATTGGTGCATTTTGCAAGTATCTATGTCCAAATTTTGAACAACCCAAGGTTCCCATAGACCAGTTGGAGAAGCTTGTATGCACAAGCATGTTGATCAATTGGGAGTCCAGACTATATTCCTGTAGTCTCATGATTCACCCCTATCTCTCCACAGCCCTTACATTCTACCACGCCTCCTCTTCCGCAGTTTGTTCCCTGGGTTTTGGGAAAGGGGCACAAGTGGGTAAGAAGAAAACAGTCTAATTTCTTTGGAGTTGTCATTTTGGACTCCAGTCTGTTCAGGTTGTTTCCCTTCATGGGTTGACAGCTTTTCCAGTGATACCCTTTTTAGTCATACTAACAAAGCACAAGCTATTGGATGTACAGGCATTTAAGCATTACCACTTATGTTCAATCTAAGCTGTGAGCATAGACACAGATGCTTGCTTAGTATGCTCATCTCCAAAACTGTGGTTTCTCTATTAAGTGACAAGTTCTTCTGTGGCTTATAACATCTCCTAACCACTAGAGGAATTAAGCTTGTATGGCATAACTCGTGAAGTTATTCCTCCAAAGGACGGAGAGCTAACCACCAAGATAATGATTTGGGATATATATAGAACATTGGCTGCCACTGTTGCACAGTATCTCAGGCTGTTTGAGGTTTAGCTGAATTGACGGAGGATTACTTGCCTTGTCTCAGGGGAGACCCACTATTTTGCTGTTATAGGAAAAAAGAAAACATTGTGGTACGAAACCACTCCTAAACTGTAAAACTAGAGCCAACTGTTACAGTGGTAAAATTTCCTATAAAAAAGGCCATAAAACTTTTTTTTTTTTTTTTTTTTCTACCTTTATTTTAATTGACTGATAGACAACAAAGGAAAACTGTGAAAGGATATTTCTCTATCTAGAGCCAAATTCAATAGTAAAGTGTTTATAAGTTGTGTAATTAAGCAAAATATATTACTACAGGAAAGCTCTGACATCAGCAATGAATTATTCTGCCTAGGAGATGTTGGCTAGGGGATTCAAACCCGCCCCCCCCCAAATTATAAACGCCTTTTGCCTACAAGTGGGATATATGTAAGGAGAAAGGCAGTAAGTCCCTGTTGTCGAAGACCTGGTGTGAGCATGAAAAATGTTATGAGACGTCACTTGCTAGCGTACAACTGCCTTCTGAAATGCCAGGGAGCGTTACCAAAGGCCACTAAAGCAATACAGCAAGATATTTTTTATTTTTTTAAACCTTTATTGGATGAATTGTGTCTTTCATTCATTATCTTTCAATACAGTTTGGAAACATTCCCCTCTCCCTGCCCACATCCCACCCCTTTTCATGCCTTCTGCCATACATGTCTTGCATATTTCTCTCAGTCTTTCCAAAGATTTTCACTACAGAGGTTTGTTGTTTGGGGCAGAATTTAACTGTATCATTCAGTTCTTAACCCAGACTTTATGTTGTTGTTTTTCCCTCCCCTTTGCATTGCTCCAACAGATGCCTATATAATCATCACATATAAATCAAAATTATGAATTCTGAAAATAAACTGTATGTTAATTCCAAAATACATTTAGGTATTCACATTTCCCCCTTTAACTTTATATTACTCTAGTGAATACATGCCTTCCACCCATATACAGTAATTACAGATTCTGAAAATAAGTGGTAGGTCAATTCTAGAGCCCACTAAGAGATTTACATTATAACAACACAGTTTCTTTCAGATAAAAAGAAATATAACAATAATGTTGCTCAGCTTGCTTTTCAACTGGGGATTTGGTGCTAACATCCACAAATGAGGGAATCCATTCCCCATTTTGTTCCCCTAATTGTATAAGCTTCTCATTGAGTTCTGTGTTTCAAAAAAGCAACTCTTGGTCACTGGAATAAACTCATATGACCAAGCCTTAGACATCTTTACCCTGCAATTTAAATGTAAAAGAGAAAGGGTTCTAGTGATAGTTTAGTCTGTTGAATATATTAGAGTAGCACAATTTCATGAAGTAAAACATTTCCTTGTATAAATTAAACATCAGTAATTTTCTATGCTATTGAACTATAAGGTTCCAGTTAATACCTGTATTAATAGTCTTAATTTTATATTGGATAAAATTGATATGATATATATTGAGGATATTATTTGATACTATTCAATTGGTTAGTGTGTGATGTATGACTAGCTTAATACATTAACATTAATTCTTTAATAGTTCTATTAAACTTCCCAGGTTCTTTCCTTGCTTCTACTTTTTCTTCCTTTGTTAAAACACATATCTATACTCATACTATTTATACATAAAGATATCAACACTACTGGGTACTTATGCCTTAAGTACAGCATCTGTCAGTCCTGCAACTTCATGACTACTGAGTGGATTTAGTGGCATTGAATGTCTTCAACCATCTGTTTAGAGCTTATTGCAGAAATGGGATTATGTTGCTTTAGGGAATTTATAATGTGATCCAGAAACCTCTAGATGTTCTCTATTGTTGTATTTTATAATTTTCTGTTTTCATATTTTTTACTTAATTACTTAAAGAAGAGAAACACAAAAATCCCATGGTCATCACTATTGGTATTACCATAACTTCATTACA
Source organism: Rhizomys pruinosus (assembly GCA_009823505.1). Taxonomy (NCBI): domain Eukaryota; kingdom Metazoa; phylum Chordata; class Mammalia; order Rodentia; family Spalacidae; genus Rhizomys; species Rhizomys pruinosus. Next base: position 81,872 of record VZQC01010143.1, read on the forward strand.
CTTCTAATTTCTTATTTTATATCATATTAACATTTAATAAATCTATAAAATATGTTTAGTTAGCTATAATAGAGAAGGACAGTGTCCAATAGATTTCCCTTTCAATATGTACAGATATAATTGAGAAACTTATGTAAAGACTAAATCACTCTATTCATGTACCTATGAAGCTATGGACACTTAATTTTCCTCAGTGGAATTTAAGAGAACAAATTGGGTGCTACTTCTTAATTAACATACTACAAATAAGTGTCACCTGGTTTCTGATTATTTAAAATGATAAAGCCTATGACGTTACCTGTCCCATGAAGTAGTCATAAACCACATATGGTATCTAAATATAAAATAATTAAAATTGTATAGAATTATTGTTAAATATTTGTGTGAGCTACATTTTCAAATATGCAAATGAACAGCACTGGTTAGATATTTGTAGAAATCCATCTGTGGTGGGTAACTTCAGGTGTTATCTTCACAGATTTAGCTGTAAAGAATCTCAACTGAAGAATTTCTTACATTGCATTGCCCTGTGCCTGTATCTATGGTGGTATTTTCTTGATTTTTGTGTGATATGGGAGGGCCCAGCCCACTCATGGCAATGCCACCCCTGGTTAGATGGTCCTTTGTTGTTTAAGAAAGGAGGCTGATAGACTGGAGGCATGTATCAGTTGTTAAGAGCACTGGCTGCTCATGTAGAGGAGCGGAGTTCAATTTCAAGAACCCACATGGCAGTTACGTTCTTTTTCTATCTCCAGTTGTAGGGAATTCTATGCCCTCTTCTGATTTCTATTGGCATTGCGAGACACAAGAGAACTTACACTCATGCAACTAAAACACGCATATACCTAAAATGAAAAAAGTAAATAAATAAAAATGAAAGTAGGTTAACCATGGCAAGATGAGCAAGACAATAAGCAGCATACTTTGTCCTGGCTGTCCTTGATGATGGACTATGAACTTCATCCCCAAGTTGGAGAGGTCAGTGTTTTTATTGCACAAATCCAAAGTAACTAGAAGTTGGTACCAGGAGGGGAGTATGGCTGTGACAGACCTGACTATGATGTTTTGGGGAGGATTGTGGATGTATGTGGAACTTTGAGCTAGAAAAGCCATTGAGTGCTCAGAAATTTCTAAGCTGTTGCTATGGAGCTTAGAACAGATATGCAGAACAGAAATGTGGATGATAAAGGCCTGGCTTATGAAGTTTCAAGGGGTACGAAGATTATCTTCAGTCAGTATGATAATTTGATTTGAAAATATGAAGTTTCAGGCCAGATGTGGCTGAAGAATCAGCTGTGAGTAACCAGACACAGCACCACTGAATGAAGTCTTTGTTTTACTGGGTTAATTGATTCTGGATAGCTTGGGTCGAAAAAACAGCTGTGATTAACAAGAGATCAAAATCATTTTGGCCAAATATTCTTGGAAGTATTTTTTTCTGGGTGGGCATGCAAAAACTATGGCCAGAAGGGGCCTGAGCTTTTATTTCAAGCTGGAAGCAGGATTTGGTGCTGAAAGTGTGAAGTGGTCAGGGAGACAATCTGAGGCTTGTCACTATGCAAAAGACAGAATGGGGCTTTGGTGAAGGTGTGGCCTCAGTTATGGTGAAGATCTCACAGATTGAAGAAGTCATGGAGATTATCTGAGGGTTTGCATCATGAGAAGTCAGAAGAAAGCATTGGTGAAGGTGCAGCCTAACTTCCAGTAGAAGCCCAAGCATATTGGAGATGCCAAGACCACAGGGTGAACACCAAAGGTAGCCTCACATGTGGAGTAGAGTTAGCCTGAGAATATGAGACAAGCTCTGTGTGTGCTTTGGATGGCAGAGCCAAAGAACTGGAGGTGTCCAATTCCATTGGAACCCAAAATATCATCAGTGAATTCCAGAGATCCCCAACATTGAGCTACATTTGTTAGACATTGGTTTTACTTGAGTGTGCCCTGTTCTATTTTGAAGTAAAACAGCTTGTAATTTATTTTGGATTTCACAAAGGCCCATACTTAAAGGGTTTTTTAAAGAGTCTTCAAATTTTTAAATTATTTGATTTTTTTAAGACCGTGGGACATTTAAAATTGTAATATTTTGTGTTGCAATGTTAATCTTAACATGAGATTTTGGGGATAAGAAATGTAAATGTCTTTTTTTTGTCCTTTTGAGTCAGGGTCTCCCTTTAGTCCCAGCTGGCCTGGAGCTCACTCTGTAGATCAGGTGGTCTTGAACTCACAGATATCTGCCTGCCTCTGCCTCCCAAGTGCTTGGATTACAGGTGTGCACCACCACTCCCGGCAGAAATGTCATGTGTTTTTTTTTTAATTTTATTTATTTTTGTATGTGTATGAATGTACTGTCTGCATGTAGGTCTGTGTACCCATGTTGTGCAATGCCACAGAGGTCAGAAGAGGGTCTCGGATTCCCCTGGAATTGGAGTTCTCCTGGAATTGGAGTTACAGATGGTTCTCAGCCACCATGTGGGTGCTGGGGATCAAACCCAGGTCCTCTGCAAGAGCAGTCGGTGCTCTTAACCATTAGGCCATCTCTCCAGCCCCAAAATGTCATGGTTTAAAGTGATGTTCCTGTGTCACATTGACAAGGGGTCAATTATGTTCAATAGTGTGAGTGGTCAACTTGACACACCTGTGCTGAATGAACCACAATTAAGGAATTTTCTCTATTGGCTTGACCTGTGCTCATGTATGTGAAGCATGTTCTTGATTGTTGAGTGTTGTAGGAAAGCCCAGCCCACTGGGAGTGGTGGCACTATTGTGCAGGTGGTCCTGTGTTATGTAAGAAAGCAGGCTGAGGATGGGCCAAAGAATCAAGGCAGTAAATAGCATAACTTCATTGTTTATGCTGCAGCTTTCTGTCCTGAATTCTGGACATGGCATTTCTTGATGATGGATTGTGAGCTGTAAGCCAAATAAACCCATTCCTCCCCAAGTTCATTTTTAGCCGTTGTTGCCTCCAGTCAGAAACCAAATAGAAAAATGACTGAATGAATTGTATTCATTTGATATTGACGGTGAGGGAAATGTAACCACTAGAAAATCAGAATGTGAAATAAATTTGAGTTTAGTTAAGTATACACTGTTATTGTTATTATTTTGATCAATTTTTGTTAATATAGAAACCAATTATTTTATATCCTTTAACATTTCAGAGGACAGAGGACTTGAACATTCCATACATTTTATTTATTTATTTATTTATTTATTTATTTATTTATTTATTTATTATTTTTCCTGAGACAGAGTCTCCCTGTAGCCACATCTGGCGTGGAACTCACTACTATGAAGAATAGGCTGGACTGTAACTCACAGATACAGTCTGTTTTCCAATGTGGGAAAATTTATTTAAAATGGGTAGCATTGTAAACCAATGGGACCTCCCTGGCCATACCCATGGGCTGAGATGTAGGATTTGGCCCTGGGGAGTTGAATCATGCTGTCTATATAACCAGACATTTTGGATTAAAGCTCTCTCTGTATTTGGACCTTAACATGTATCCATGTGGTGTGCTTTCCTGTGTGTGTTTTCCACATGGATAGTCCTGGGAATAAATGGGACACCCCACAAATGGTGCCCAGACATGGGGCTGGAGGAAACCTTGACGAATTAGGTATGCAAACCTGTAAATCTTGCCTTTTTCTTCTCTTTCTCCTCTCTCTCCTGATATCTCTCTTCTGCAGTGGAGCCTTCTCTCCTGCTGGTTTCAGTGGATGGGAGGATGATCTGGGAACATGTGGCTCTGTACACATGGAGGAAAACCCAGGCTCCTGTTTGGCTCAGAGAGAGTATCCCATTCCCTCCAGGCATGTGCCTCCTGGCTTGGTCACTCCTGCAGGCTGTAAAAGCCAGTGACTTCTAGGCTGAGTTTAAAATCAAGGCTTAGTAGGCATGCTTGGCTTTGGAATCATTTTTCATAATTTTAAGGGTCTAAAATAAATCTTTGTGGCTTTAATTTCCAAAGAAAAATCTAGACTTCATCCCCTACTGTGCAGAGCTAGTTCCTCCGGTTCAGTTCCAGCTTTAACTTCTTATGTAAATTTTCTCCAGGTAGCTCTATGGCTCAGCCAAGGCTGGAGCCCACTTCTTTCTGATGCAAATTAAGGCCTTTCATAGGAATCATCCTACCAAGAGCATTTAAAAAAAAAGGGGAACACAGCAAATACCCAGTTTCGCCTAGACACTGTCTACAGGATACATGGTGTTTTAGGACTCAGTAAAAGTAAATATGTGTATATTAAACAACATTGGTTTACAGACTCTGATAAAAACGGTAATGCATCTGAGTTAAATGTAGATATAATTCGCTGTTGTCCACATTTGTTTGACACAAAATCTGTAGAGCAATAACTTTGGGATTGGACATACAAATGTTCTCTAAAATTTCTCTGTTGTACAGTATCACCTTGTAGCATTCTCTTTAAGATGATTTAACGTAAAAATAAGTTTGTTTCCCAGGTTAATCATATATAGTCACCCAAACAACATGGGTGAATTTGATGAAATCTGTGCCTTGTTTCTCCACCCTTATGTTATGTATAATACAACTGCTTCTGGAGACTCATGGGTTAAAAAAAAAGGGGGGGGGGGATAAAAGCAGACATGAAACCTTTTCGTCAAAACCTTACAATTCAAATTTTAAAACTAACCCGGGAAAAGATTTGTTTTGTTCCAACAGGACAAAATTGTCACCAACTTAAATGGCTGAGAAAGAAAAGAACAAGCTTTGCATTGAGTAGGATGTACCAAAAGTGGCAACGGAAAGGCGACCCGTCTGAACATTGAAAGGAAAAAAAGCCTCAGATATGCATAAACATCGAAACCCCTCGGTGGATCCTAATGTAACAACTATTTATAATGAGTCCCTAATGAAACTTATACTTCTTAGGTGCACAACGTTTGATATGACTTCAGATGACTTTTTTCTTTCCCCATAGAAAAAAAGAGAAAAAATATGATGATGATGAGGTCGTTCTCCACTGTAAACTGGAACAACCTATTATAGAGGTATCTCTTATAAAAACGTATAACTGCGCTTTCTTTAATTTGAAGCTAATAGACAGAAGAACGTGGAAAAGGATTATACGCCGGTCAGACCAAATAATATAAAGTCCTTGGGCTATCGCACTAGGCAAAGTAATTAATACAGGAGCTTCTGACATCAGCAATGGATTGTTTCTACACCAGGGGATTGTTTGGCCAGGGGATCCAGGCCCCCAAGAAGGTTAAGGGCTCCTTGCCCTAAGTTGGGATAACCTGCAGAGAGGGCGATAAGGCCCGTGCTCCGTAAACCTGATGTTAAAATGGGAGGGATGTATTGAGACCGCACATTCAAGGTTGACAGATGGCCTCTGGGAATGCCAGAGAGTGTTGCCCCCCAATGCAACTAACCAATGAAGCAAAACGGGTCTCCCTGAGTCAGCACAGACCGCCACCGTCAGCACCAGCTACACCTCACACTGCCTGGAAATACCTGTGCAGGGCAGTGTGCCCTGTCCTGTATATCCCAAATCTATTGGCTATTGGCTCTCTCTCCTTGGAGGGAAAACCCATGGCTGATGCTTACACAAGCTTACATCCTCTACAGGTTAGGAGAGATGTTATAAGCACAGTAAGACCCTGTCCATATTTAACGAGGGGGAAAAGTAACTCATAGATTAACAATACATCCAAAATATCGTGTCTATGCCAAATAACCTACCATAACATATAGTGCTGCTTAAATAACTAATATCTAAGTGCTTGTGCGTCATCATTAGGATCGAAAGTGTTACTCCTGTGACAAACTGTCAGCCTGAAAGGAACACAGAATTGACCAGAGCCTAAGTCAACAGCTCCAGAGGAGTGACTGTTTTGCTTCTACATCCACATGTGTGCCCCTTTTTCTAAGCCTGGAACAATCATGCGGAAGGGGGCGTGGTAGAATGTAAAGGATGCGATTGGGATGAATGTGAAACTACAGTGGATGTAAGTCTGGACACGCATTGATCACTTGATTGAAACAAACAACCTGTCACCCCACTGAATGGTGGGACTGTGGGTGTTTGGCAGGCACAACATGCCTGCATTGGTTTTGCACGAAGATGCATGTACTGCATGGATATCACTTATAGCTAAAAAATGAAAAAAAGAAAAAAAAAAACAGAGAAAATGCAAGACAGTTGATGGCAGAAGTACATGATCTTGGGATGGGGGGGGTGGGTGGTAAGGGAAAGGGAAAAATGCTGATCTGAATTGGAAATGATGTACGAAATGCACAAAGCATCATAAAAATGATAATTTAAAAAGAATAAACAATAAATAAAAAAAAAAAAAAAGGGGAACAACGTTTTTCCAGATAAATTTAAGCCATGTCCACTTAATACCTTTCTCTTAAATTTTGTATACAAAATCTCTTTTTAGATAAAAAGTGTATTGCTGTCTTGTCTTCTTGTGGGTTTTTTGGTAACTATTTCTAAATCTAACTCTTCCTACCTAAACCTGCCAGCTATTTCTGGATCCAAAATTGGGGTTCAGCTAGCTGTATCACTTAAGTAATTCAAATATATTTCAGCATGCTTAACTTAAAATGTAATATTTTTGCTTAACCCCTGGGTACCCTAGATTGCTTTTGAGTAAAAATATGTGCATGATTAAAAGTAATTGGCTGAGGGCTGAGAGATGGCCTAGCAGTTAAGAGCAATGACAGCTCTTACATAGGACCCAGGTTTGATCCCCAGCACCCACATGGTGGCCTAGAACCTTCCATAACTCCAATTCCAGGAGAACTCCAGTTCCAGGGGAATCTGACCTCTTCTGACCTCCACAGCATTGCACAACAGGGGTGCACAAACCTGCATGCAGACAGTACATTCATACACATACAGAAATTAAAAAAATAAAATTAAATTTAAAAAAGTAATTGGTTGATTTAATTTTATCTTCATATTTTTAAATGTGTTTCACCTTAAAGATTTTTTTCCCACAGAATTCCTGATTACACTTGGTTTGTGCTCTGGTGTCAGCAGCCTGTCTGCTGTGCACATACCAGCCACGGGACTGAGTACATGGTATTTTAACAACAATCATCCAAGTCTTTTAAATTTTGACTTAAAGTAAGAGTCTTTTAATTTCAGCATTTTATAGACAAAACAGATAGATTTCTAGGAGAGTTTACAGGCCATGGAGTTCTAACAAAAGAAGCTTGCTCCTATGAATATTTTTTAATAACTATTGGTAAAAGCCTCTTTAACAACATGAATTGATATTTTGATTCAATTTAAATGAAAAAATGTTTGAAAAAAAAACTGTCTTATATTTCTTTAAGCCCATCTTCATTCACACTGTGTGTTTGTATAAGTGAATACAAGTTCCTGCTTTTAATTCATTATAATCCTACAGGTTTAAATCTAATTAGGAGCCAGCTGTAAACAAAGATACATTCAACTCATAAAGACTGTTTTATACAATTTTAATTGGGTTTATAGTATGTATAATATTCAGTTTAATGATAAATTATTGATTTTTGCTTTTAATTGTTATTAATATTTATAATTACTAATAGTAATTGGTGATAATTGTCTAAAATTGTTAATTGTTTTTGGCTAGTATTATTGACAATTATTATTCATAATAATTATTATGATTGTGAATAATAGTTAATAATAATTATTGATAATTAATTACAGTTATAATTATTGTGATTGTTGTTGTGATTATAGATAATTATTATTCTTCCAAAGTCCTTAATAATAAGACAAGATAAATGAATCCAAGAGTACAAACAACTTTGACCTGTCTACTTTTCTGCACCCTCTTTAACCTTTGGATTTGTAAATAGGATAGGGACAGTTAGACTTAGCATAGGGACAGCCCTGGGATAGTTAACCAGTAGGGACAGGATAGGAAAAGGATAGGAGTAGACTTTAGGTATAGTTCATTGAAGCCAAATGGTTGGGAATGGGCCTAAGAGGTGACATATGTATCTCAGCTGTTTTGTGTGTTACTAGGACATTTATTCTTTTTTTTTTTTTTTTAATTTTTTAAATTTATTTTTGTATGTGTATGAATGTATTGTTTGCATGCAGGTCTGTGCACCCATGTCGTGCAATGCCGCGGAGGTCAGAAGAGGGTCTCAGATTCCCCTGGAACTGGAGTTCTCCTGGAATTGGAGTTACAGACGGTTCTTAGCTGCCATGTGGATGCTGGGGATCGAACCCGGGTCCTCTGCAAGAGCGTCGGTGCTCTTAACCGCTAGGCTATCTCTCCAGCCCCGACATTTATTCTAATTATGTAAAAATAACCCTATGACAAATTATAAAAATGACATGTTTTTCATTGAACATTAAACAATAATGTGACTTTCTTCTCTTGCAGGTTAACCTAACAAACCTTTCTTTATGTATGTATGTATGTATGTATGTATGATTGTATATATGTATGTATGTATATGTGCACGCACACATGTGTATGGATGTGTGTACTTGTGTTCTAAGTATATTTTAATGTTAACAGCTATAATACCAGTAAAAACACTGCCTCTGAGTTGGAACTTGGCCCTTCCTTCTCAAGATGCAGATTTACACTAAATAGCCAATACATAATTCAATTTCAACAAAGGTTATGAGTTATTAAAAATAATAAAAAAAATCAATGAACATCTTAATGGATCTACACTGCCACCTACAGGTTATACCCTGTCAACATCTGAAACAAAGATACAAAAAGGTTTTCATAGTATTAAAGTGCTAGTAAATTTGGGGAGCTTGGTGGGAGGGGGAAGATAAAAGAAGAAGAAAAAAAAATTGTGAATTCCCATTAACATCATTACAGATTTACCGGCTGCAATTTTTAAATTATTGTGCACATACAGGCCAAGGCAAGTCTGCATTTCATTCGGGTGGCCAGTGAGTTGGAAAAAGGTTCCACTGTGGACCATCAATCTGGGTAGCTGGTGATCATGCCTGCATTTCATTTGAGTGGCCAGTGAGTTGGAAAAAGGTTCCAGTGCGGACCACCAATCTGGGTAGCTGGTGTTGTGAGTGGACATAGGCTGAAAATAGGTTTACATCCGTCAGCTTGAAATTTCTGTCCACGGTTCAGCAGTTCTGGGCAGGTGGGGTGTCATGGCCAAGATTGGGAAATGTGTCTCATTGTCCCAGTCTAAGGATCTGAGTTGGAAGTACCTTTCAGGTCAGGTTGTGTAAGTAATCCACTCACCTCTGTGCCGAGGGATCAGTTCCCCACAGTGTCCGTAAAGTGGGCACTGTGTTCCCCTTCACTTAGCAGGACCTCACTGTACCTGCTTGTGGCAAAGGAAGTTTCTTAGAAGCTCCCACAAAAGAAAACAAATTACTATGGTAATAGAATTGTTCCTTAACTGCAAAATAACCAACTGCTATGGTAACAATTTCTCATGGGACATATATACATATATAGCCAGTCTTTAATTAAATAATGGGCATAAGAAATGTAAAAGAAAATTTTATTAAGAGCTAGATATTGAAAAAAAATCTGTAAAGCAGTTTTTCATGCCAGGCCTGGAGAAGGTATCTCCAAGAGCTTGGAGGAAGATGGTTATTAAAATCCACTCTGTAAGATTTGCAGTTTAAAATGGTATAATTTAAAATAATATATATTTATATAGGGAGATACTTCAGAAGAGATTTATACAGAAATACAAAATAAACAATATAAGTTAATGGACTTGATTTCTTTGAAGCCATAGTCTAGTCATATAGTTTTAAAGAGCAAAGTGTATATTTGGTTAAAATTTATTTGGCAGGTATTCATCTTTGCCCAAGCTTTGTTACAGACTTAGTAAAAAATGACTATATTAGTTAAATTTTGTTGAAGGTTTTGGTGGGAATGATAATGCATTTGAACTAATTGGGAATATAAAATGTTAATTGTTTTATTTATAATTTGTATTGAATTTCCAACAATAACTTTGGGGTTAAGGTACAAAAATGGTCTCTGTGTTTTTCAGTGTTGTATGGTATCACCTTATAATATTTTCTGTTGCTTGTAAGATAATTTAACTAAAGGAATTAAGTTTTAGTTTACTTCCCAAATAAATAGCATACAGTCAATGATAAACAGTTTGGGTGAATTTGATGAAAATTGATACCTTGGTTCCTGTTTATAGGTATGTGTAATACAATTTACGCATCTATAGGTCAAAATATAAAAAGTTAAAAAACAAAAAGTGGGAGGTGAGTTGGTAGAGAACTCCCTCTGGGATACAAATGGAAAACTGTGTATTCCAAACCTTTTGATAAATTTTCAATTTTGAGATCTTAAAACTAACAATGGGAGGAAATTTGTATGTTCCTACAGGTAAAAACACCACTGTAAATGCCTGAAAATGTACGATTTTGGCTGTGCAGAATGGACCAGGAAATGGCAGCAGTGAAGATGGCCCATCTGAACATTAAAAGAAAGAGGAACATCGGATTGCCTTAGCTGCAGACTGAGCATCTCTCTGAATTCTATTTGGGATAACTGTTTATAATATACCCTAATGAAGTTTACCTTCCAGTTGCCAAGAAACCTTCCTACCTCTCCCTTTTATAGGAAAAAGGAAAACATGATGGTAATGAAGTCATTCCCTAACTATAAATTAGAGCCAACTGTTATATTGGTAATTTCTTATAAAACAGGTATAACTACTTTATTTTTTTATGTATATGAATACACAGTCTGCATGTAGATCTGTGCACCCGTGTCATGCAATGCCGTGGAGGTCAGAAGAAGGTGTCAGATTCCCCTGGAACTAGAGGTAAAGATGGTTCTCAGCCACTGTGTGGGTGCTGGGGATCAAACCCAGTTCCTCTGCAAGAACAGTCAGTGATCTTAACCTCTAGGCCATCTCTCCAGCCCCAATAGTAAAGTCTTTATAATCTGTGTAATTAAGCAAAATATATTAATACAAGAGAGCTCTGATACCATCAATGGACTATTCTGCCAAGGAGAAGTTGGCTAGGAGATCCAAGCCCCAAAAAGACAAAGGCCTTTTGCTTGTAAACTGGGATACCTGCAAGAAGAGTGGCAGTTAGTCCCTGCTGCTGAAGATCTGGTGTAATCATGGGAAAGATGTATTGAGACCACTCTTGTGAGTTTATTGTTGGTCTCTGGAATGCCAGAGAGTGTTACCAAAGGCCACTAAAGCAATGAAGAAAAATATTGGTCTCCTTGAGTCAAGCAAGTCTCCTCCGTCAGTATCAGCTGCACCTCAACTGCCTGGAGATATTGCACAGCCAGTGGCAGCCATATGTCCACATATCCCAAATCTAATTGGCAATTAACTCTCTCTTTGGAGGAATAACTCATGGCTCATGCCATAAGCTTGGATCCTCTAGTGGTTAAGAGATGTTATAAGCCACAATAAATACTTGTCACCCATTACAGAAAAATTACAGTTCGTGGATTATCATACCATCCAAACATCTGTGTCTATGCCTACAACTTAGCTTGCCATAATAATTAGTACTGTTGTAATACCTGTACATCTAATTTCTTGTGCTTCGTTAGTAGGATTAAAAAGGTACCCTTGGATAAACTGTCAACCCATGAAGGGAAACAACCTGAACAGACTAGAGTCCAAAATGGTATCACCAGAGAAGGTAGACTGTTTAGCTTCTCACCCACTTGTTTCCCCTTTCCCAAAGCCTAGAGAACAGCCTGCAGAAGAGTAGTGATAGAATGTAAGGGCTGCAGAGACGGGTAAATTGTGAGACTACAGCAATATAGACTGGGCTCTTATTTGTTCAACATGCTTGTGCATACAAGCTTCTCCAATTGGACTATGAGAACCTTGGGTTGTTCAAAATTTGGACATAGATACTTGCTAATTGGTTTTACATGAATGTTACTTACATTCATTACTTATGCTTGACAATTGGTTCACTTCATGGTTGGGTTTTTTTGGATATTAATTGGCCTTAGCATGAAAATAAAGTTTCAGGCCTGACCTGCCCTGCCACTGCCTGGCACTCAATACAGTCTTGAGCAGCTGACTATTCAAAACTCAGGTTCCTTTGTGTTTTTAGTCTTCCCCAAGGGCTCACCTGCCTCTCAGAAAAAATAAAATAAAATTTAAAAGGTGAGATGTGAGAGAATTTAGTTAAGATGGGCCTCATTCTAACCCAATGGGATCTTCCTGGCTACACCCATGGGCTGAGATGTAGTGACAAAACATTTAGGATTTGGCCTGGGGAGTTGAGTCATGCTGTCTGTATAACCAAACATTTTGGAATAAAGCTCTGTCTGTACTTGGACCTTAACATGCATCCAGGTGGTGTGTTTTCCTGCATGTGTTTTCTACATGGATCATTCTGGGAATAAATGGGACACCCCACATTCCAAGTGCTAAGATTAAAGGTGTGTTCCACCATGCCCAGTCCCATGACTCATTTTATATTTCAAAATCAAAATGAAGTTGAATGTACATTTTAAGCAGATATATTTAAACAATGTATTCAAAAAAATAATATCTTAAGGAAGTTCATTATGGAAACACATCCACAACTGCTAAAACTAATGACTTCTGTTAATGCCCGTTAAACTTTCCATATTATGTTTAAAATTTCAGGGCCATGGAGCACATAGTTTTTAAGATTCAAATATTTGTTTGTGAGTCATGTCCTTTTCCAGTTCCTAAGTTTAGCTATTGTAGCTTTATTAATATGTAAAACTTACAAAAATTAAGAGAAGACTTTGGTAGTTGGATATCAATATATCAATTTCATTACAAATAAATGATGGGTTACGTATATTGGGGAAAAATACAACTTAAAGTTGTTGCTGACAATAAAATAAAATAGCTTGAGAATCTGAATTACATGTGTGGCATTAATTAATATTCTCATACTACTGACACAGCAGTGTTGATCTTGGCACAGTCTACATCATGAGATGTTCAATTGTATCATGAGTACTCATAGATCATTACAGTAGGGAATGAACCTGACAAAACGTGTTGAGTATGTATTTCCAAATCTTTGCCATTTTTAATTCATTTGTACCAGCATAGTAACACATTTGGATCAAGGTCCATATTTACTAACTTACCATTGTGGAAAAGCAGACATAATGAAGTGGGAAAAATTTTTATGTAAAAATTTTATTAGCATAAATGAAAGTATATCATATTTTATTTCTTTTTTTTTACAGGATCTTCCTACATCCATACCTTGTATGGGGATCTGTTTAGAACAGGCTGGTCTTGTTCTAACAGAGATGTGCCTGCCTTTGCCTCAGGAGGATTGGGATTAAAGATGTGTACCGCAGTTTTCAGCTATATTGCATTTTCCTTAACCGTTCATCTATTGAAAGAAACAGAAATAGAAAAAAGCTTTGAGATTGTGTCATTTGTGTCTATGGAAAAGAGGGACAGATTTATTTTATTAAAATTAGATTAGTATTAATACAAAACTTGTGTCAAGTACTTTATGTAAAGCTTTTTAAATAGTAAAATCTTATTTGTGTTATTCATAACAAAAGTACCAATATTATTATATTCTCTTCCATGAAGTTTCATAATTATGCATTAATTTTCTGCCAGCTAACTGGAAAAGTTATGACTTATTTTATTATAAATATTTATTTTGAATGAAATAATTGTCTTAAAAATGGTTAGAAATAATCAAGTACACTTGGTTTTCAAAGGATGGCAAAAACTAATGAATGCTTTATGGAAAAACTAGGAAAATTGATGTTTTACTTTTTCCACAAATTTTCCCATGTCTGAACTAGTATTAAAACAATTGCTTTCAAGCCAGGCGTGGTGGTGCACACCTTTAATCCTAGCACTCGGGAGGCAGAGGCAGGTGGATCTTTGTGAGTTCAAGGCCAGCCTGGTCTACAGAGCAAGTTCCAGGACAGCTGGGGCTACAGGGAGACCCTGTCTTGAAAAGACCAAAAAAAATTGCATTCAAATATTCAAGAGGAAATTTATAGATTTTATTTAAAATGTAGAAAACATATTATTGAGAATTTGAAAAAAAATACATAATGGGCATATATTCTTATAATTCATATTTATAATTTGAGAAAACTGAAGATCATTTTGTCTTTTTTTTAATTTAAGGAAAAATTTTATGTAGAAAAACAATTTATTCCTTTATAAGCACTAACATGGTTAGTTGTATAGAGCAACAAGGGAGTGACGGTCAACCAAAATGGAGATGGCATTAAACTACACTGGTCAACTACAAATCCCCAGAAATCAAAAGTAACAATTATCAAGGATTAATTTAATTTTAATAATAAATAAAATTGTCAAATGTCTCTTTTGCACGTCTCAGATCACAACTGTCAGTGATAAACAAACATCTTAACCATTTAGTGGCCCCACATTAAAAAAGATAAAAATAAAAGCCATTTCCCAGAAAGGAAAAGAATACAAAAGCATATCAAGAAATGCAGTATGAGAAAAATATATGGGGAAGGAGGAGTGTATAGTTCAAACTGAAGGAACCAATAGAAGACTAGTCTACATGGGAAAATGCATCCTTGGAAGTCATGTGTGAGGACAGAAGAGCAGGAATCAGTGTGACTTGAACCTCACCTAATTTCTGATTAAAAATCACATATTCCAATATTTATACTTCATGACTCAGACACCTACCACACTTGGTTCTATTCTTTATTCATTCTAGCTATTAGAGTATGAAAAGCTTGGGGATATCATTTAAGAAGAAACATAGTTATAATATTTTATTACATGTCCAATTTCATAGCTACTTTAGACCTGGATATTTTACTAGGAATATTCTGAAGAAAGTTAAACATGTCCTTGAATTAAGACTCCTAGTTAAGGGTTAGAAAACACCCAATGTTTTTGCTTACAGAGTAAGAAAACAACAGGAGTCTAAAATCACAAACATAGACATGTGCAGTACCCTTGTCCTTTTGGATCCACACTTTCTTCAGAGTTTTTGTCCTTACAAATGTTCTCTGTCATCTTCCACACTGTATTAATCAATTTTCTGTTCCTGTGATAAAACCACCATGACCAAGGGAACTTATAAAAGGAAGAGTTTATTTGAGCTTATAATTGATGGTTCCAGGGAATTAGAGTCCATTGAGATGGGGAGGCGGGGTGGCAGGGCCTGGAGCAGAAAGCCTAGGTTCACGTCTTCCAATGAGCACAGGAAGCAGAGAGAGAACAACTGGAGATTGGCAAGGCTTGTTGTAATTTCTAAGCCCACCCCCAGTGACATACTTCCTCCAGGATGGCCACACCTTCTAAGACCACCCAAAACAACACCACCAACTGAGGACGAAATTTTTGAATACTTGAAGCCTATGGGGGACATTCTCATTCAAACCACCATACACACATTATATTTTCTTCTGATACAGAACAGATCACCCAATGGTCATTGGAGATTCCAGGAGATATCACCACATTAATGGTGGCCCATGTTCTGCACCTCCTGGGCACTATTACCATCTGATTTTAGTTAAATCACAGACGTTCAGTCTATGATAAGTACCATTAGAAGAAAATTAAGTCAAAATATTCCATCCTTATATGATTCAAATGATTAAAACTTGAATTTCAGATTTCTCAGAACCCATAAGGCAACACTTGATACTCCAGCAAGTGTGTACTCAGGATAAAGATGAAAAGACAGGCAGTTCAATTCCACAGTGTGAGTGTCAACTGAACAGCTTGGTTGGGAAGTATTGTTTGACAAATTGGCCCAAATAAGTTTCTGGTTATCAGTAACTGAACTAAAGAGAGACTTATGAAGCAGATGCCAGAAATCATCTTATAGTACTGCTGTATTTCCTGTAAAAATGGACTTTGCATTCACCACTTTCCGTTTTTGGTTAACTGTATTGATGTCACATAGACAGATGGTATGGTCATCTGAAGCACTAAGCAAGTGCTCAGTGAGATTTGGTTCTGAGAAAGCTGTAGATTGGCTATCATGAGATGTTTATGTTTATCTGATGTGTCACCAGGACAAGTCCATGAAGGATGAAATCTTTGCCTTCAGGTATAATGCATTGTTATCAGGGAGGTGATAAACACATGTTCCATGAGGATATTTAATAACATAATGTATCATAGTGTTGCTTAAACTTGTTGGAAAAATAAATTATTTGCACATTTATTTGCCTTCAAAAACTTTTAAGATTAATGAAGGAAATATAATCCAATTACTATTGTGTAGAAAGTGATATTTGCTGAGAAAGCTAATGTTAAATGTTTGCAAATTCAAGGAATATATTTTCAATTAGAGAATTGAGAGAAAGTATTATTTTCAGCCACAGGTGGAACAAGTCATTAGGGGAAGCTTGAAGGAATACATACCCCATGAATAAGTGCAATATTTATACAATGGTCATTGTGTCAGGGTTTGCCATACCAATGAAACATGTAATGTAAAAATTGTTGCTATTTTTTTTAATTTTTATTTATTTATGTATGTGTATCAATGTACTGTCTGCATGCAGGTCTGTGCACCCGTGTCGTGCAATGCCGCGGAGGTCAGAAGAGGGTCTCAGATTCCCCTGGAACTGGAGTTCTCCTGGAATTGAAGTTTCAGACGGCTCTCAGCCGCCATGTGGGTGCTGGGGATCAAACCCGGGTCCTCTGTAAGAGCGGTTGGCGCTCTTAACTGCTAGGCCATCTCTCCAGCCCCAAAATTGTTGCTATTTTTATAAATTGAGAATAGTTTAAGAAATTAGAAGCAGCACCAAACTTGCAATAAAAAATAAATGATTTGAGAACAAATTTAGTGTTAAAATTGTCAGAAGAACAGCTGAAATCTATGGCATAGTACTAGATAAAAATTTTATAAGCAACTTGCCTAATAAAGAAATGATAAAGAAATCACCCAGATATAATTTGTGAAAGGGTATTATTTGTTTATAGTGAACATTTCTATATCTTTATAGACATAATGGAATAAAATTCAAATATATCAATATGTACCCAAAATGAGTGAATCTTGAAGCGAAGACATGCCAAAAATGTAATAGGTGTAATTTATCTTCATTTGACCAAATTATATCTTAAAATCAGCTTGAAATATAGTAAATATACAGTGTCTACTGCAGAACAAATGTGTAAAGTATTCCCTTAAATTTCTAGTCCATTAAAAAGCTATATCAGGAGAATTTCTTGAGTGCAGATTTTGAGACAATTACATCAGAAAGAGACTACACTGGGCTAGAGGTCTGTAATGTTCAGATATAAATCTTTATTTATTTTTATTCAGATTTTGAAGTTTCATAGAACAGTTCTTAAGTTTAGACCCATCTTCCCCACCCATGCCCCTCAACACTGCACCAGAACTCATGTATTCTCCCATACATTGTAAGTCTTATTCACTCAAGCATTTGTACCCAGATGTCTTTATGTGAAAATTCAGGTATAATGACACTCCTTCAATGAACTTTATAAAAAAGTGCAAAATATCCCTAGCTTTTGTTTTCCTAGTTGGATAAAGTGTCAAAATTGTAGGTAGACAGAAGGTATAAACATGTACATATATTCCCAGATAAACATGTGGTTAACAAAAGATTATTAATGTAGGCAGTTATAGGAGTTTTGAGTTTGACCTATTGTAAAAAGAAGCTTCATTGATAAGCAGTGTATGGTATACTTGTCTACAAATACAGGGATCTATATTGACCGCAGAGTAAGAAATTTTATTTTTCTAGAGATAAGAAAGATAGGCTTTTCTCTATGATCTATGTGCCTCCAACTATGTGCATTTTGCTACTTTTTTTATTATATCACACATGAGTTTCATCCCATTGAGAAGGCTTGATGTCCAGTTAGAGAGCTGTGGATTATCCCTTAGATAAAAGAGCCACTACTGCACCAATAGAGACAGTTTGCTGTCCCAGATATGGCTGTTATTAGGCTTAACATCTGGATTGGATCCCTGATTGATTTTCTGCCTTAGAGCTTGCACAGTATCCTCTAGAACAATGACATTTAGCATGGAGGGCATCTGGGTAAAAATGCTTAACCAGAAAGACCTTAACATATATGACATAATATATGAATTCTGTTTAGGTGGGGGTGAGCTTATTTTATGGAAGGAGGTCTAAATTTGATTAAGATCTACTATATGAATTTTTAAAAAATCAATAAAAATATACATTAAAGTTTCATTTGTTTCACATTTTTAAATGACATATTTTCAACTAATGCCTTGAGATTCATTATGTCCATTATAATCCAATATTTCATACTCTTTATTCATATTAGTATATACTATATATTAAAATAGTATCTCATTGTGACTTTGTCATACATTAATATAACATTTATTTAAGAAATTTTATTTATTATCATGTATGTGTTTTATGTTCACATGTATGTACATTCGTTGAAAATGGCACCTCTGTGGATATCATGGGATAAATTTTCTGAGTCGGTTCTCTCCTTAAACTGTATATTCTAAGAACTGAACTCAAATCATCTGGCCTACATAAAAATGTATTTACTTTTTGACTCCTCTCTTTGATCAAATACACCACTCATATTAATTATTTACTGAATAGAATTTACTAAACTAAAACATTATTTCACTAAAACATAATTATAAGGAATTTCTATGTTCACCTCTATGAAGTAGATAAAATGAAATTCAATAATGATAAATGAATAATATTATGAAAAAATAGAAAATATGCAAGCAAAATAGTTTGAAGTGTTATAATAGCACTTAAAGCATTTTAAAATAAAAGAACTGTATACAGAAGAACGAATTTAATTGATAGCCTAGCCACCCCACACTGTGTTTCAGTCTTATTACCCTATTTTGCAAGTGCCTTCTAAAAGTGTTATTTTAACTTATTTTTCATTTTACGTATATTAGTCTATTGCTTGCATGTGTACAACTGCACCCACGTTGTGCAATGTCTGCAGAGTTCACAAGATAGTGTTGGATCCCCTGGAACTAGAGTTAAGGACAATTGTTAGCTGCCATGTGGATGAGGAGCTTAGTTCTTGAGACCTAGCTTCAGCCATATTTTATTTAACTGAGCATTTGTACGACGCATACAATGGTTCCCACTGAAAATTGTTTTCAAAACAGTGTTTGCTCTGTAATTCACACCTGCTTTAAAATATTGTATAGTCTAGCATGGTGAGGAATTCAAGGCTCTCCTACCTTAACAGGGTTTCTACAGCTCTCCTGGATCTCTGAATGTTTTTTTTGAAATTTTCTAGTCACTGTAAATATTCACATTTATATTAAATGGTTTTGTATCTGTTCTTTAAATTTTCCTGTTGGGCTAGAGAGATGGCTCAGCAGTCAAGAACAACACCTGCTCTTGCAGAGGACCTGGGTTTGATTCCTAGCACCAACATTGTGCTTAGCATTAATCTGTAACACAATATCTACGAAATCCAATGACTTCTTCTGAACTCGGTTGGCATTTCAGGACACAGAGCACTTACCTACATGTAGACAATACACTCATACACATAAAATTAAAATGTTAAATAAAATATTTTGTAAACATTTTTTGTTGTTTTTTTTATTTTATTTATTTCTGTATGTGTATGAATGTACTGTCTGCATGCAGGTTTGTGCACCCGTGTCATGCAATGCCACGGAGGTCAGAACAGGGTGTCGGATTCCCCTGGAGCTGGAGTTCTCCTGGAATTGGAGTTTCAGACGGTTCTAGGCCGCCATGTGGGTGCTGGGGGTCGAACCCGGGTCCTCTGTAAGAGCGGTCGGCACTCTTAACCGCTAGGCCATCTCTCCAGCCCAAATAAAATATTTTAAAATATCTCATATTAAATGGTGTGGGGAAAAAACAGAGTGAAATATCTTTGTTCAAAAGCGTACCAAAAACACAGATACAATGTCTCTGGTGTCTGTGTGTGTGTGTGTGTGTGTGTGTGTGTGTGTGTGTGTGTGTATGGGGTTGAGGGTAGGCTCACACATGTATAGCTGAAGGCTATACTACAAGAAACACAGTCGCAGGCAAGGGAAACCTCCCTTCAAGTTGTTGGTTACGTGAGTCCAGGAGATTGCCACAATAACACAGGCTATTCGCCAAGCCCTTGAATGATTCTCAGAACTAGTTGATAAGATCCTATTGCTGAAGGCAAGGCATATTTTGGCTACAGGACTTGGAGCAATGGAGTTGGAGATGACATTGAAACCTCTTCCTTGAAGACTATCTCCAATAGAATCAGAAGATACTATGTAAACTACCAAGGGAAGAAATCAAAGAATCGATCCAGCTGTAAAGTCTCTGAACCACAACAACGACCATCCAAGGAAATAATTTCTACTGGTACAGTAGTAATACTTTTATCTTGGGGAAATCAACCACTTTGTAATTGGAATTTAAGCCTTCTCAATGAAAAACAACCCAAGTGGTTCTTTGTGTAAACATAGCCAATTGCACAGAGATGGAGAAGTCATAGCTTCTAGAGCCTACTTTTGTTACATCTGTAGATAAATGTAATTTCTTATTGTAATCCATATCTATAGTTATATAATTATATTTACAGATAAGTGCATCTCTCATGACTCATCAAAAAGCCTTTTTGACAACAGGAAGAGGCTATTACGGAGCTCCTTAACTGGTCTAATGCAAAGAATAACTGCCTGTGAGAGGAAAAGTTCTATCTGACACATCTACAATATCTGCAAATGCAATTTTTACAACTAAGGCTCCAGGAACATTGTAGAACAAGAGGCAGAAAAATTAAGGCATTCCCCAACACTCAACAGCCAAATTTTATCCCACAAAAGATGGTGATTAACCCAGAAAACCAGAACTGGTTCCAATCTCTGTGTAGGAAACTTTTACCAAACCTCTGCCAGCAAAGGCTCAGGGATCATTGTGCAAATGGGGCAGAAGGAACATAAGAGGCAGGGGTGGTGGAAGACCATAAAGAACAGAATTTTCCAGAAAGTTGAGAGTACTTACATGAAGTTGCAGCAATGAGATTATACATAAGACCCATGCAAATTCAAGCTAGGTAAAATACCAGCATTGAAGTGGGGAAGTGGGGAAATGGGGAAGAAATCCCAACTTTAGCTGATGAACTATTACCAACCAATAACTACTGGGAGAGACAGAGTCAATTTTCTTCAAGGGTGTGATGCTAGCTGAGTTAACCAGGTTGCAGTGCATTGATACACACACACACACACACACACACACACACACACACACACACCAAAGGACATTTGAGGATACAAACTTGGCTTGATTGGCCCTAATATATATTAAGTGCCATGAAATTCATGGCAAAGGGATAGGGAATACGGTAATCAGAACGCAGATAGGAGAGGATGGATCTAAATATCATCAAAGAGGGGCTATGGAGATGGATCAATAGTTAAGAACAATGGTTGTTCTCACAGAAGAGCCACAGAAAAGCCAGGGTGAATTCCAGCACCCACATGGTAGTTAATAATGGTCTGCAACTCTGGTTCCAGGAGATCTGACACCCTCTTCTTTCCTCTGCTGGCAGTGCACAACATGGGTGCACTTACATACATTCAAACAATACACTCACAAGCACGGAATAAACATAAATTTAAAATAAATAAATAAATATGATTGAAATACATTAAATGAAATTTGCCAAAATTAAATTTAAAATAAAATATCTCATTACATCAAGATACAATAATAATTGCATATAACCAAGTGATCATGAAAAATAAGTTAAATTCTCTTATTTCACAAACATTTTGAAATGTATTTCTTCTTTTTAATCATATTAATATTACAATTCTTCCACAGGATCTTTCCCTACATCTTAGATTTGTTGTTGCTGTCGTTGCTGCTGTTACCATGAAAGAAAATAGAGTTCATTGTGGTATCTTCATACATACTTTGTTCTCCTGTACCCCAGTACTGCTGATCCCCTACCATTCTCAGTACCTGCTGGTCCACTTCACACATCATGCCACATGTATTCCATTGCCATTATTTTCCTTTTTTATTATCCTATCTTAAGATCTGTTCTCCACCTTCAGAGTTGCAGACACATTTAAAAATTAAAACCTATTCTCTGCATATAAGAAAACACTATCTTTCTGAGTGTGGTTTATTTAACTTAATATAAAGATTTACTGTTAAATCTATTCCTTACAAATGTATAATTTTATTTTTTATTGATGCATAGAATTCCATTGTGTACATTCACCACATTTTCTTTATCCATTTTTCTGTGTATAGACAAGTGGATAGGTTTGTTGTGTTATTGGATATATGCAGAACAGCAGTAAACAGGTATGCTGATTTTGTATTTGGATTAAGAAATCCAGAACCAACACAAGTGCCCCTCAACCAGCAAGTGGATAGAGAAAATGTGGTACATATACAGAATGGAGTTCTATGCAGCCATAAAGAAACATGACATCATGAACTTTTCAGGAAAATGGATGGAACTAGAAGACAATTATGCTAAGTGAAGTAACACAGTCCCAGAAAAACAAGGAATGAATGGTATCCCTCATTTGTGGATGCTAGCACCAAGCACTTAATTGTAAGGCAAACTGAGCAATGTCAATGTTAGATTCAACTTTTTCTGAAAACAACTGTGCCCTTATAATGTGAATCTTTTAATGGTCTCTAGAATTAACCTACCACTTATTTTCAGACTTCATAATTTTGGTACAAGAGTAGAGGGTATGTTTGCATATTTTAGAGCAATATAAAATTAAAATGGAAAAATATGAATCCTGAAATATGATCTGGAATTAACATACAGTTTGTTTTCAGATGACATGATTTTAGCATATGTGTGACATATATAAATGCATATGTTGAAACAGTGTGGATTGGAGGGAACAACAACAACAAAAACTGGGACAGGGAACTGACTGAAGCAGTAGTGTTCTCCCCCCAAAAAAATAATCTTCTGCCTTAAAAAAAACTTTGCTCAGGTTTGGATCTTCAGTTTTATTCCATTGGTCAACTGGTCTGTTGATGTGCCAGTACCAAGCTGTTTTTATGACTAGAGCCCTGTAGTATAGTTTGATATCTGGTAGAGCGATCCCCCCTGTATTGTTCTTTTTGCCCAGAGTTTCTTTGGCTATTCAGGGTCTTTTGTTTTCCAAATGAAATTGAGAATTTTTTTTCCAAACCTGTGAAGAAGCTCTTGGGGATTTTGATTGGGATTGCATTAAATCTGTATACAAATTTAGATAGAATGGACATTTTTACTATACTTAATTTCCCAATTCACGAGCATGGAAGGTTTGTCCATCTTCTGATGTCTTCTTCAATTTCCTTCTTCAGAGGTTTAAAATTTATGTTGTAGAGATCTTTGGTGTCTTTGGTTAGGTTTGTTCCTAGGTATTTTATTATTTTTGAGGCTATTGTGAGTGGGATGGTCTTGTAGTCCTTCTTCAGTTGACTATTGTTGGTGTAGAGAAAGGCTACTGATTTTTCTATTTTTATTTTGTATCCTGCCACTTTACTGAAGTTCTTAATCATTTCTAGGAGTTTCCTGGTGGAGTTCTTAGCATCCCTTAATTAGACAATCATACCATCAGCAAAAAGGGATACCTTGACTTCCTCTTTTCTGATTAGAACTCCTTTAATTTCCTTTTCTTGCCTTATTGCCCTAGTAAGGGATTCAAGCACTATGTTGAAAAGGAGTGGTGACAGGGGGCAGACTTGCCAAGTTCCTACCCTTAAGGGGAATGCTTCTGTCGTTTCCCCATTTAGGATGATATTGGCTGTGGGTTTCCTGTATATGGCTTTGATTACATTAAGATATGATCCCTCCAATCCAATTCCCTCTAGGACTTTACACATGAAAGGATGCTGGATTTTGCCAAAGGCTTTTTCCGCATCAATTGAGATGATGGTGTGGTTTGTGTCTTTCAGTCCGTTTATGTGCTTGATGATACTTATTGATGTTAGTATGTTGAACCATCCCTGCATCTCTGGTATGAATCCAACTTAGTCATGGTGGATGATCTTCTTGATGTGGGTCTGTATGTGATTTACCAGTATCCTGTTTAGAATTTTGGCATCTGTGTTCATTAGGGAGATGGGTCTATAGTTTTCCTTCTTGGTTGCATCTTTGCCTGGTTTTAGTACTAGAGTGATGCTGGATTCATAGAAGGAATCTGGGAGAAACCCCTCCATTTGTATCCTTCTAAACAACTTGAATATTAATGGTTGTAAGTCTTTTTGAAATATTTTATAGAATTCTGCTGTGAAACCATCTGGGCCTGGGCATTATTTGGTTGGGAGGCTGCTTATTATATCTTCAATTTCTTCACATATTATTGGTATATTTAAGCTGTCAATCTCTTCTTGGATGAGCTTTGGTGATTCCCAAGATTTCAGATATTCATCCATTTCTTTTAGGTTTTCAAGCTTAGTAGAATATAGGTTTTTAAATTAATCCCGTATGATTGTCTGGATCTTTTCATTATCTGTTGTGATATTTCCCCTTTCATCACAGATTCTATTGATTTGGAGTTGTTCCTTCTTTCTTTTGGTTAACTGGGCTAGAGGTCTGTCTATCTTGTTTATTCTCTCAAAGAACCAGCTTTTGGATTCATTGATTTTTTGTATGGTTTTCTTTGTTTCTATTTCATTGATCTCTGCTCTGATTTTTGTTATTTCTTCTTGTCTGCTGCGTTTAGGGTTCATTTGTTGTTGTCTCTCAAGTACTTTTAGCTGGAGTGTTAGATCNAACCCAGAAAACCAGAACTGGTTCCAATCTCTGTGTAGGAAACTTTTACCAAACCTCTGGCGCAACGCTAAAGGCTCAGGGATCAATTGTGGAAATGGGGCAGAAGGAACATAAGAGGCAGGGGCTGGTGGATTAGTAACCATAAAGAAACAGAATTTTCCCAGAAAGTTTTGAGAGTACTGGTATTACATTGTCAATGTTTAGGCAGCAGAGAGAGGAATTTAATATCAATTAAGAGCCATTCTTTTATCGCTAAAGTATCAAGCTGAAGGTAAAATAACAGCAGCATTTTAGAAGATGTGGGTAAGTGGGGAAATGGGTGGAAGGATAATCCCTAACTCTCTAGCTGATGAACTATACAACCAATACACCTACGTGGGCCAGAGACAGAGTCAATTTTTTCTTCAAAGGGTGTATCGCTAAGCTGAGTTAACCCTCCCAGG
This sequence comes from Rhizomys pruinosus, assembly GCA_009823505.1. NCBI lineage: Eukaryota > Metazoa > Chordata > Mammalia > Rodentia > Spalacidae > Rhizomys > Rhizomys pruinosus. The sequence goes on from VZQC01010143.1 coordinate 106,965, forward strand.
TTGCCAGTGCATGTGATACACACACAAGTACCACCACACAGACACACGACACAGACACACACACACCAAAGGACATTTTGAAAGGAATGACAAACTTGGCTTTGATTGGCCCTAATATATATTAAGTGCCATGAAATTCATGGCAAAGGGATAGGGAATACGGTAATCAGAACGCAGATAGGAAGAGGATCGGATCTAAATATCATCAAATAGAGGGGCTATGGAGATGGGATCCATAGTGTTAAGAGCAATGGTTGTTCTCACAGAAGAGCCACAGAAAAGCCAGGGTGAATTCCAGCACCCACAGGTGGTGAGTTAATAATGGTCTGCAACTCTGGTTCCAGGAGAACTACAGTTAAAGGGGAATCCGACACCATGACATGGGTGCACTTACATAACATTCATACAACAATACACTCACAAGCACGGAATAAACATACCAATTTAAAAATAAATAAATATAATTTTTTTTTTTTTTTTTTTTTTTTTTTTTTTTTTTAATTAATTTAAAAATAAAATATTTTCCTTTTTTTTTTTTTTTTTTTTTTTAATAATAACAATAAATAAATTGCATATACCAAGTGATCATGAAAAATAAGTTAAATTCTCTTATTTCACAAACATTTTGAATGTATTTTCTTCTTTTAATCATATTAAAATATTACATATTCTTCCACAGGATCTTTCCCTACATCTTAGATTTGTTGTTGCTGTCGTTGCTGCTGTTACCATGAAAGAAAATAGAGTTCATTGTGGTATCTTCATACATACTTTGTTCTCCTGTACCCCAGTACTGCTGATCCCCTACCATTCTCAGTACCTGCTGGTCCACTTCACACATCATGCCACATGTATTCCCATTGCTCAGTTATTTTCCTTTTTTATTATCCTATCTTAAGATCTGTTCTCCACCTTCAGAGTTGCAGACACATTTAAAAAAATTAAAACTCTATTCTCTGCATATAAGATAAACACTAATCTTTTTTCTGAGTGTGGGTTTATTTAACTTAATATAACCCAAGATTTACTGTTAATCTATTCCTTACAAATGTATAATTTTCACTTTTTTTATTGATGCAATAGAATTCACTTGTGTAACATTCACCCACATTTTTTCTTTATCCATTTTTCTGTGTATAGACAAGTGGATAGGTTTGTTGTGTTATTGGATATATGCAGAACAGCAGTAAACAGGTATGCTGATTTTGTATTTGGATTAAGAAATCCAGTTCGATCCACACATAGTGCCCTTCAACCAGCAAGTGGATAGAGAAATGTGGTAGATCTACACAAAGGAGTTCTAAATGCATTGCCATAAAGAAACATGACATGATGAACTTTGCATGTAAAATTGGAGGATACTGAAGACATTGTAATGCCTTAAGGGATAGAAGTAAACATTAATACAAGTCCAGAGAAAACCAGCGAATGAATTGTTCTCCTCATTTGTGGATGCTAGCACCAAGCACTTAATTGTAAGGCAAACTGAGGCAATGTCAATGTTAGATTCAACTTTTTCTGAAAACAACAAACTGTGGGCCCCTTATAATCGTGAATCTTTTTAATGGTCTCTACGTAATTAAACCCTACCACCTCTTATTTTCAGATTTCATAATTTTGTGGGTAGCAAGGTAGAGGGTATGTCTTGCTTATATTTTATGGGAATATAAAACTTAAAATTGGAAAAATATGAATCCTGAAAAATGATCGGAATTAATATACAGTTTATTTTCGGATGACATGATTTTAGCATATGTGTGACATATATAAATTGCCATATGTTGAAACAGTGTGGATTGGAGGGAACAACCAAACAAACAAAAACCTGGGACAGGGAACTGATGAAGCAAGTAGAGTTCTTCCCCCCCAAAATAATAATCTTCTGCCTTAAAAAAAGAACTTTGCTCAGGTTTTGGATCTTCAGTTTTATTCCATTGGTCCAATGGTCTGTTGATGTGCCAGTACCAGCTGTTTTTTATGACTAGAAGCCCCTGTAATAGAGTTTGAATTCTGGTATAGAGATCCCCACCTGTATTGTTCTTTTTGCCCAGAGTTTCTTTGGCTATTCAAGGGTCTTTTGTTTTTCCGCAATAAATGGAGAATTTTTTTCTCAAACCTGTGGGAATAGAAGCTCTTGGGGATTTTGATCGGTATTGCATTAATCTGTATACACAATTAGATCAGATACTGGACCATTTTCTTATCACTGATACTTATTTCCCAATTCAGAACGTGAGCATGGAAGGTTTGTCCATCTTCTCGATCGTCTTCTTCAATTTCCTTCTTCAGAGGTTTTAAAAATTTATGTCTAGTATACAATGATCTTCTTTGGTGGTCTTGTTGTGGTCTCGGTCTTGTTCCTAGGTTTATTTTATTATTTTTCGAGGCTATTGTGAGTGTGGGATGGTCTGTATTCCTTCTTCAGTTGCTATTGTTGGTGTAAAGAAAGTGCTACTGATTTCCTTTTTTATTTTGTATCTCTAAAGATCTAATAAATCTACTGCAGATTGATGTCTACAACTTTTTTTAGTACCTGAAATTTTTTCCGCCCCCCTTCTTTTTTTTAATCCAAAAATCTTCTCCTTTTCAAGGGTAGGTTTCGCGTGAGGTAGATAAGTTACGTTTAGCGTAGCGTCCTCTATAATTAAAGACGCGAGAGATGATAGCACCAATGGCAGGGCACTAAATAGGATATGCAGCATTTGTAGACTTCCTTCATTTTGATTAGAACTTCCTTTAGATTTGCGCTGTTTCCTTTGCCTTAGCTAAAGAAAATTTAATGATGCTCTTCTAAGTAGGCTGATTGCGCGCATGATACAAGCACTATGTTGAAAAGGAGTGGTGACAGGGCCAGACTTGCCAAGTTCTGACCCAGACTTAAGGGAAATAGCTATCTGTCCGTTGTCCCCATTATATAGGGATGAATGATTGGCTAGTTGGGTTTCCCTTGTATAATAAGTGTGGGGTGATGGCTTTGATTAATTAAGGAATGATCCTGCCAATCCAATTCACCCTTCTAGGACTTTACACATGAAAGGATGCTCGATTTTTGTCAAAGATGTGGCTTTTTTCGATCAATTGAGAGATTGATGGTGTAGGTTTGGTGTGCTTTTCAGTCCGTTTAAGTGGGGTAGTGCTATTGATGATTACTTATTGATTGTTAGTAATGCATTTGAGGATCGGCAATCCTGCATTCTCCTGGTATGGAATCTCAACTTTAGTCAATAGGTGGATATTATATCTTGCATTAGAATGTGGTTGCTGAGTAATTGGTGATTGCTAGACTCAAGTAATCTCTGTTTAGGAAGTTTTTTGGGCAAATTCTATGTGCTCGGTTCATGATTGGATGAGGATGTGGTCTACTACGTCCTTTTCACCTTGCTTAGGGTTGCATCCTTTGCCTGGTTTTAGTACTTAGGAGAAGTGGAGTGCTGGAATTCTTATCATAGAAGGAGATGCTGGGAGAATACTCTTTAATCTCCTGGCCATGAAGTCTCTGTATTCCGTAGAGCTAAACAACTTGAGTATTAATGGTTGTAAGTTTTTGAAATATTTGTTATTATAGAAAAAATTAGCTGGTGTTTAAAAAACGTGTTTGAAATCCATCTGGTGGAGCCCTGGGCATTGATGTTGGTGGTTGCGTGGATGGTATCTTCTTTGATTAAATATTCTTTCCAAAATCTTCTTCACATACGTTATTCGGTGAGGCATCATATTTTAAGCTGTCAATCTCTTTCTTGGATGACTTTGGTGATTCCCAAGATTTCAAGGATTATTCATCCATTTCTTTTAAGAGTTTTCAAGCTTAAGTAAGAAGATATAAGGTTTTTTTGATATAGTTTTTGAATCGTTTATGATTGTCTGGATCTTTTTCATTAATGATGTTTGTGACTATTTCCCTTCCATCATCAGAGTTTATTGATTTGGAAGTTGTTCTCTACTTATTTTTTTTGGGTTAACTGGTGCAGAGGTTTCGTCTATTCATTAGGTTTTATTTCTAAGAACCAGCTCTTTGATTCATTGAAGTGTTTTGATATGAGTTTTTTTCTTTGTTTTTATTTCATGATTGAGCTCTGCTCTCGATTTTTTGGCTTATCTTGCGTTCTTGTCTGTCTGCGATTTTAGGGTTGCATCTTTGATTGTTGTTTTTCGATCAAGTCTTTTAAAGCTGAGTAGTGTTAAGAAAAACTCGCTTCATTTATTGTTTGCTCCTTTTTCTGTTTTTTTTTAATGTAGGCACTTAAGATGCTATAAACTTCTCCTCTTAGGGCTGATTATTATAAAGTGTCCAAGGTGTTTTGTGGCGTTGATCATTATATTGATCAATTCAGTTCGGGAATGTTTTTTTATTTCTTTCTTTATTTCTTCCATTTGACCCAATTCCATTATTCAGGAGAGTGTTGATTAGTCTCCATGTGTTCTTCGGTATGTTGTAAGCAAGTGGTTTATCCTGGTGTATGAATTTACGTTTTATGGCACTGCTGGTCCTGAATGAATGCATGAGTCTTAGTTTCATCGTTTTTGTATTTCTTGAGTCTTTTCCCTGTGTCACGTATACCTGATCTATTTTTGAGGGAATGTTCGTGGGGTGCTGAAGTAGAAAGTGTATACTCTTTTTTTAGTTTATATTTGTGTTTGATGGAATATTTTAGATTTGTGAGTCTTGTGCTTTGTTGCATTTTGTCATAGTTCGGAATGTCTATCTCGTTTATCGCTCTGTCCTGGTATGATATCTGTACTAAAGGATTAGTGGGGTATTATGAAGTCCCCTACTATTTAGTGATGCTGAGGGTTAACTTGTGAAGCCTTAGGATCCTGAAGAGTTGTCTTATAAGCAAAGTTTGGTGCACTTGGCATTTGTGTGCATATATAATTCATGAATTCTGTGAGATCTTATCGTCACATTGTTCCTTTAATGGAGATACATGGCCCTCTTTGGTCTCTTTTGATTTATTTTAGTTTGTAAGCCTACTATTTTGTCTGGATATTGAAGAAATAGAGTGAAAGCTTTTTTGCTTTCTTTTTGTAACTATTTTTGCTAGGAATGTTTTTCTCCATCCTATCATCCTTTAATGTTGGTGCACTGTCCCTTGAAATTGTAGATGGGTTTCTTGCAGAGCACATATAGATGATTTTTGTTCTCACTATCATTTCCCAGACTCATGCTTTTGTTTTTGTTAATTTTTGTATTAATTTTATTTTATTTTTAAAAAATGGTTGAATGTACTGTCTGCATGCATGTCTGTGCACTGTGTCGTGCATGTCAGCAGTTCGAGAAGAGGGTCCTCGGATTACCTGGAACTTGGGGAGTTCTCAATGGAATTGGAGGCTTCAGACGGTTCTCAGCTGCATGCTTGGGTGCTGGGATCGACCACGGGTACTCTGTAGAAGCGGTTGTGCTCTTACTGTTAGGCCATCTCTCCAGCCCCTAGTCCATTAATTTTAAGGTTATAAATTGAAAGATGGATTTGGTTTTCCTTTCCTTATTATCCATTTGGACCTTTTAGTCTCTGATTCTCTCCATATGTTTATATTTTTATTAGTTAATTTTCCTAGGTGCTTTGAAGACTAGTTGCTCCTCATCTTTTTGGCCTTTGAATTGCCTTCAAGCATTTTCTGGAAGTTGGTTTTCTGGACATCATATATTCTGTTCATCTTGTTTATGTCTTGGGAGATTCTTCTCTCATCTTCAACTGTATTGACATTTCTCTGAAGGTAAAGTTATTTGGTGGTGGCAATCCATAGTCCTTTAATGAGGAATGCTTGTCCTCCATGTTCTTCTTTGCTTTCATGGATTTGGCGTGAGAAGTCAGTTGTCATTTCTGATGGTTAAACCCTTTTGTATGTGAATTGTTTTTCTTTTGTGTGCCTTAGTAATTTTAGTCTTGTTTTGGGCATTAACATTTTGACTATGAATGATGGCGTGGGGAGTTTCTTTTCTTCTTGTTATTTGGATATTTGTCTTCTTGTATTTGAAATGGGTTTGTCTTACTTTTAGTTTGCGGAAGTTTTAACACTATTAATTCTGTTGAAGATCTGAATCAATACATATTTCTTGGAGATTATTCCCTTCCTCTATTCTCTATGATGTCAGAGGTTTGTCTTTCATAGTGTCCATATTTCCTGGTTGTTCAGTTTTGTGTATTTTTAAATATTTTCATATCTTTATTTGAGTTTCTTTTAGTTGCTCTGTGTTATGGAATAAAAGTGAAGATCCAAACTGAGCCACATACAATTTCAGCCATCTCATATTTGAAAGGAGGGCCAAGAAGACACATTGGAGGAAAGACAGGATCTTCAACAAGTGGTGTTGTCAAAACTGGATCACCACTTTTGTAAAAGAATGAAATTAACCCCTACTCTCACCCGTACAAGTAAATTCCAGATGGATCAAAGACTCAATGTGAAACCAAAAACTCTGAGATGATAGAAGAAAGCAGCAGACTATCAAGACATAGGTGTAGGAAAGACTTCCTAAACATGAGACAGCAGCTGCACAAGAATAAAGGACAATTGACAAATGGACCTCATATTTTATACTACAAAAAATTCTGTACAGCAAAAGAAAACATATTAAGGAAGAAGTAAAACTCCACAGAGTAAGGAGGAAACTTACCAGGCATATTACATCTTGACAAACTATATCTCAAGATATATAAGTTACTCAAAAAACCAAAGACAGAAAGAAACAAATTGAAAGCATTCCAGAAGATGGGGCATAAGATATTGAACAGAGACTTCACAGAGGAGGAATTAGAGATGGTTGAGAAACCTTACAAAGTGTTCAACATCGCAAATAATTAAGGGAATGCAAATTACAACCACCATTAAGAATACCGATCTTACTCTCCAGTAAGTCTGGCTAGATCAAGTAAAACAAAATTGCCGTGCTAGGAGAGAGTGTGGGGAGGGGAACCTTCATTTACTGTTGGTGGGAGTGCAAAGTTGTGCAGCCACTATGGAAGTATGGAGAACCTTAGAAGACTCAAAATTGAGTCTCTGACTGCATTTTGGACCCAGTTCATACCACTCCTGGGTATAAATACGGACACAAGGAACTGCATATACCTGCAGAGATACATGCACAGCTATATTATATTGCCACTGCTGTTCACAATAGCAAAACTGGAACCAATCCAAATGGCTCCTCAAACTGACGAAGTGGATAGAGAAAAATGGTGGTACATCTACACAGTGGATTCTAATGCAGTGGTAAAGAAAGACAATTTCATGAACTTTGGCAGGTAAATGGATGGAGCTAAAGGACATCATGTTAAGGTGAAGTTAACACAGTCCAGAAAAACTAAACTACAAAATGGTATCTCTTCTCTTAATGTGATGCTAGTGCCGATAACCCAGTTACAAATATTTCTTGTGGCTAGGGTTGCATATTAAAAGAACAGCAAGAGAAAGATTGCATCAGAATATGGACTTGAATGGTGACTCTGGAAGGGTGGGAAGGGTAGGAGAGGAAAAAGGGTCTATATTCAATTAATGTATATTTTATTGACGTGAGTTCAACAAGTATCTCATTTTCCCCAGACTCTGTCTAAAGAATACATGGTATTTTAGGACTTATAAAAGTAAATATGTATATTTCTTGGATTTGGGTGATAAAAACGGTAATGCATCTGAGTTAATTGGTGATAAAAAATTGCTGTTGTCCACATTAGCTTAAATTAAAAACTGTAAATAACAATTAACCTTGGGATTGGCCTAATACAATGTTCCTCCTATAAATGTTGAGGGACTGTCCACATAGTATCACGTTGATCTCTTTCACTCTATAGGATGTATTTATTATTTTATATAAGTTTGTTTCCTCAAGTTAAAATCACATACATATATTCACCCAAAACAACATGAGTGGATTTGATGAAATCTGTGCTTGATTCCACCTCTATAGGTAGTATAAATCCAGGATCTAATGCTGCCCATGTTTTCTTTGGATACAGCTTAATGGAGAAGTTTGTGGCTCGGGGTCAAAGTAACTGAACATAAAAAATTAAATAAAAGATACAAAAAAGCGGGGAATAGTAATAGGCTAGATATCTGAATTGAATGCTTTTGCCAAAAAACTTAGCAACAGGAACCCCAAATTTAAAAACTCCAACAATAGGAAAGGGAGTTTGGTAGTTAGGTTCGACTCACGTGGCAAGCGCAGAGTATGCACCCAATCTGGTAATGGATCGAAAAAAAGGAGAGAATGCACGTAGATCTCTCTTTTGGAGGCAGTGTAGAGTATTCGTAAATGTCCCAGAATATATGTCTCATAGCAAGAAGGATTGAACTCCTCTGGTGCATATTGGAAAGAGCAAGAAATGCCTATAAGGGCACAGAATTAGCCCTAATGCAACCTATAATGGCATTGACATGCAGGACATACCGATTACTCCGATCTCTGGATCCTAACTTCTTAGAAGCGAAAACTACTTTTTAATGGGGCTAATTAATTCCATTAACGAAGCTTACCTCTAGGGCACAAAGGTTTTAAATACAGAGACTTTCTACGGTCCCCGTTCCGACGGAACCAAATACATAAGAACGCCTACTCCTCCAATAGAGAATTATATTTATTGTGATATATATATATATGATCTGTACATATAGATGAGGTCGTTTCCTCAAGCAGAAAAGTTCTAGAACAAATGACAGGAATCCAACATTTGATTTTAGGAGTAAGCAAATTAGACCGCCCAGCTTTGACCCATTTTCAAGACTTGAAGACATGTTCAACGAGACAGCTGTAGACTTGGCGAGCACGCAAGCCTGTTATACGAGGTACCTCTTCTTGTGAAATTCCGGCTTAAAGAAATGAGAGGGGACCTGTGCGGTGGCTTTCTTTAGTTCCATTGAGCTATAGTGTGAAGGGAACTCTTCTAATGTCAACAGATAAACCTGTTGAAGGATTTTTTCTCATAATCTATTCAGACAACACAGAGATAAATATGCTGTTATTGGCCCTAAAAGTCCCTCTTCTTCAGCCTATGGCCACTTAAGCAAAATACTTGTTTAGTTCCTTACGTTGGAGCTCTGACATCAACAATGGATATTTCTACCCACAGAGGGATACCCAAGAGGAGATTTTTTCGGCCAGGCGGATCCGATTCCTCCCATATGAGGATCAAAAGTATAAAGGCCTCCGTTGAACTGGCCTCGTACAAACTGGAATATCTGCCCACGAAGAGAGGCTGATAAAGCCTGCTGTTGATGGGGGACACCTGAATAATAAACAGAGAATATAGGATAGATGTATTGTCAGGAGACACTACTTTCGAGGCCTAGTCTACTTGCAGGTATACTAACGATTGTTGTTCTCTGGTATAATGCCAGATCGAGTTGTTTCCTAGTGAAGACCGGCCACTAAAATTAATAAAGCAAATGTTGGTCTGCTTGAGTCAAGCAAGACCTCCGTCAGCACCAGCTACAGCTCCTCTGCCTGGAAATACTGTGCAGAGACAGCTGCGACAAGCCATAAAAATGATACGTCATTAGATGCCCTTCCATAGATCTACATACTAATTAGCTCTCCCGTCGCTTTGGAGGGAATAACTCACATGTAGCGTGGGAGTCTAAGCCAGGACACGGTCGAGAGCTTACATCCTCTGAATGGGGTTAGATGAGATGGTTATAGGAGTTTGGGCTGCCTAAAAGTCCCCAGAAAGACGACTCACTGTAAATAGCTTTAACGGAGAGGGCAGAAAATCGTAAATTCATAGGCGGGGTCCCGAATGCATCCGTAGTTATTGTCGGATACAATATACCAATCCAAACATGCTGTGTCTAGTTACCACCGAAAGTAACATGTATAGCGTTGGAGCCATAATAACATTTAGTACTGTGTAAATACCTATATATTCTAATGGCATAGGTGTGCTTAATTTATGGTTGAGCTAGGGAAATCATCGAAAGATTATGCCTGGCGACATAGCGTCAGCACATGAACCAGAAACACACATCTCAGAAGATGTGACCTATAGACCGAATGACAAACCAGTCCAGAGAAAGTGGCGGTCTTTTGCTTCATCTATCTCTGCGCAACGTGAGACTGCGTGCCCCTTTTTCTAAGCTCTAGGCGAACAATCTGCGGTAAGGAGGGGGTGTGGTGAGAATATGTCGGAGGAGCGATATGGGGATGAGATGGTGAAACTTACAACAATATAGACTGGGACCAAGTCATTTGATTGAATCCACTTATGAGCTACTAGCCCCCCCCCCTGCGGATGGTGGGACCCATGATCTGTGTGGGTTTGGGAAACAACTGCTTGCAATTGGTTTAACATGAAGGATGCTTGTTACTCACAAATATCAACCTCATTGTTAAAAATGAAAATGTCGTTTCGTACTCATGGTACCGGGCGCGCGGTACTGGGATTCGGCAGGGCAACAAAACAAAAAAGCCCAGAGAAAGAATGCAGAAAAGTTAGTTACGGCAGAATGCATGATCTGGGGATGGGTAGGGGTGGGGTGGGGGAAAGGGAAAGGGATATATGCCTGAACTGAATTGGAAAATTATGTACGAAATACACAAAGCATCAAAAAAAAAAAAAACATTGAAAACACTCAGAATGGGATACAGGACATGTAGGGCAGACTGCATGAACTTGGGTGGAGCAGAAAGCATGGAGGTGGAAATTAGTCTGGATTAAACTGAGAAGTGATGTATGAAATGCACAAAATTTCAGTAAACTATTTAAAAAAGGAAATCCAATTCAACTTTCTGTTGCTGACAAGAGGTCTATCTCACATTCAAGGACAGGCAACATCTTAAGGCAAAAGAATGGAAAAAAAATATTCCAAGCAAATGGTACTAAAAAAGGAGCTGCAATTCTACAATAAGGCAAAATAGACTTCAAAGTAAACCTAGTCAGAAGAGATGAAGAGGGTCACTCCATTCTTATCAAAGGATCAATTAGCCAATGAAGATTCAACAGTCATAAATATATATGCACCAAACTCTGGTGCCCTGAACTTCACAAGCACATTTCTACAGGACTTCAAGACACAGTTTAATGCCATGACACTAATAATGGGAGAAATCAATTCCCTACCAAGCCCATTGGACAGGTCAACTAGACAAAGAATAAACAGAGAGAGACATAACAATATAATTAACAATATAATACACCAAATGGACCTAAGAAACATCAAAAAGATCATCCATCATAACCATGTTGGATTCATACAAGAAATGAAGGAATGGTTCAATATATGTAATTCAACAAATGCCATAAAGCATATAAACAGACTGAATGACAAAAACAAACAAACAAAAAACAAATACAAACAAACAAAAAACCCTCAAACCCAAAACCTGGTCATCTCAATTGATGCAGAAAAGGCTTATGAGCACATATAATTTCAGCCACCTCATATTTGGCAAAGAGGCCAAGACCCAATTGAGGAAAGACAGCGTTTTCAGCAAATGGTGTTGGAAAAACTGGATCACCACTTGTAGAAGAATAAAATTAAATTTCTACCTCTCACCATGTACAAAAATCAACTCCAATGGATTGAAGACTTCAATGTGAAACTTAAAACTATGAAAATGATAGATAAAAATGTTGGCAGCAACCTAAAGACATAGGTATAGGAAAAGACTTTCTAAATCAGACAGAAGCTGTGCAGAAAATAAGGACAACGATTGACAAGTGATATTTTATTATACACAAAAGCTTCTGTACAGCAAAAGAAACATTCAAGGAAATGAAGAGAAAACCCACAGAGTAAGAGGAAACTTCACCAGTCATACATCTGACAGAACATCATCATCCAGAGTATATAAATTACTCAAAAAACAAAGGAGCTAAAATACCTCTCTATATAAATATATGTAATTTTTAAGTATACCCTTTTAAACTGCAAACATTACAGAGTGGATTTTAATGACTATCTTCCTCCAAGCTCTTGGCCTTCTTCAGCCCTGCCATGAATACCTGCTTTAAAGACTTTTCAGTATCTAGCTACTTTTTTTTTAATGAGTACAAGCATCCTTCATGTAAAACCAATTTGCAAGCAGTTTTGCCCAAACCCACACAGCCCAAGCCTCCCACCATCCAGCTGGAGGGGCTAGTATGTACAATCAAGTTGATCAAATGTGTCCAGTCTATATTGCTGTAGTCTTACCTTTCACCTCAATCACAGCCCTTACATTCTCCCATGGCCCCTCTTCCGCAGATTGTTCCCTAGGCTTAGAAAAGGGGCACAGGTGGACAAGAAGCAGAACAGTCTACTTTGTCTGGAGATATCGTTTTGGACTCTGATCAGTTCTGGCTGTTTCCTTTCATGGGCTGACAGTTAGTCCAGAAATAACCTTTCAATCCTCCTAATGAAGCACAAGCGATTATATATATAGGTATTTAAACAGTACTAATTATTATGGTAGGTTACTTTGGTATAGACACAGGTGTTTGGTTCATATGCTAATCCATAAGTTATGTTTTTTTCTGTAAAAGATGACAAGGTCTTACTGTGGCTTATAACATCTCCTAATCACTAGAGGATGTAAGTTTGTGGCATCCTCTGTGAGTTATTCCTCCAAGGAGAGAGCTAATAGCCAATTGGATTTAGGATATACAGACATATGGCTGCCACTGCTGCACAGGATTTCCAGGAAGTTGAGGTATAGCTGATGCTGACAGAGGAGTCTTACTTGACTCAAGGAGACTAACGTTTGCTTTATTGGTTCAGTGGCCTTTGGTAACACTCTCTGGTATTCCAGAGACCAACTGTACACTTGCAAGTGCCATCTCAATACAACCTTCCCAAGCTTATATCAGGTCTTCAGCAGCAGGGCCTTACTGCCTCTCTTCTTGCAGGTATTCCAGTTTACAGGCAAGAAGCCTTTTCTTTTTCTTTTTTTTTTTTTGGGGGCGGGGGGTGGGCTTGGATCCCCTGGCCAATATCTCCTTGGCAGAACAATCCATTGCTGATATCAGAGCTTTCCTGTATTAGTCTATTTTGTGTATACGCAGAGCTTAAAGAGTCTTTAGTATTACATTTGGTTCTGAACAGAGAATAATCCTTTTCACAGTTCCTATGTCTATTAGTCAATTAAAGAATGCAGTTTTACTGGTTTTATAAAAGATTACTTCTATAGCAGTTTGCTCTAATTTATAGTTAGAAAATGACTTCATTACCACTATGATTTTCTCTGTTATATGAAAAAGAGTTAAGGAAGTCTCTCATATTAAAACTTTGCAGCACCAAGAAGGTAAGTTTCATTAGGACTCACTATAAACAGTTGTTACAAATATGATTTAAACAGAAATACAAAATAAACCATACAAGTTAATGGACTTAATTTATCTGAAGTCATAATCTAGTCATATAGCTTTAAAGAGCAAAGGGTATATTGTGTAAAATTTATTTGGCAGGTATTCAACTCTGCCCAAGCTTCGTCCACATATTATAGGATATTTTAAGGCTTAGTGAAATGTTTAGACTAGTAAAATTTGGTTGTAGGTTTTGGTGAAAATGGTAATATATTTGAACTAAGTGGGAATATAAAATGTTAATGTTTTATTTATAATTTACATTGAAATTCCAACAATAACTATGGGGTTCAGGTACACAAATGGTCTCTATATTTTCTGGGTTATACAATGTCACCTTGTAACACTTTCTTTAACTTGTAGGATAATTTAAATGGAATTAAGTTTAAGTTTACTTCCCAAATAAGTAGCATACAGTCAATGATAAACTCTTTGGGTAAATTTAATGAAAACTTAAGCCTTGGCTCCTGTTTATGGGTATGTGTAATACAACTTAGGCATCTATAGGTCAAAACATAAAAATTTAAAAAACAAAAAGAGGGAGGTGGGAGGTAGTATAGTATCCCTCCTGGGATATAAACGGAAAACCCTGTGTTCCAAACCTATTGATAAATTTTCAATTTTGAGATTTTGAATCTAACAATGGGAGGAGATTTGCAAGTCCCAACAGGTAAAAACACCAATCTAAATGCCTGAAAACATACAACTTTTGTCTGTGCAGGATGGACTGGGAAATGTCAGCAGAGAGGCTGACCCATCTGAACATTAAAAAAAGAGGAATCTCAGATTGCCTGAGTCAGAAACACTTAGCATCTCTCTGAATTCTATTTGGGATAACTGTTTATAATGGGCCCTGATGAAGTTTACCTTCTAGATGCTGAGGAACCTTCCTACCTCTCCCCTTTATAAGAAAAAGAAAAACATGATGGTAATGAATTCATTCCCTAACTGTAAACTAGAGCCAACTGTTATAGTGGTAATTTCTTATAAAACAGGAATAACTACCTTTTTTTAATTGACTGATAGACATAGGAACTATGAAAGGATAATCCTCTATTTAGAGCCAAGTTCAATAGTAAAGTTTTTCTAAGCTGTGTAATTAAGCAAAATATATTAATACAGGAAAGCTCTGATATCAGTAATGAATTATTCTGCCTAGGAGATGTTGGCTAGGGGATCCAAGCCCCCATATTATAAAGGCCTTTTGCCTATAACGGAATATATGCAAGGATAAAGGTGGTAAGTCCTTGTTGTCGAAGACCTGGTGTAAGCATGAAAAAATGTTTTGAGACGTCACTTGCTAATGTACAATTGGCCTCTGAAATTCCAGAGAGTGTTACCAAAGGCCACTAAAGCAATAAAGCAAAATATTGGTCTCCTTGAGTCAAGCAAGGGTCCTCTGTCAGTATCAGCTACACCTCAACTACCTGGAGATACTGTGCAACAGTGGCAGCCATGTGTCTCTATATATCCCAAATCTAATTGGCTATTAGCTCTCTCCTTGGAGGAATAATTCACAGTAGATGCTACAAGCTTATGTCCTATAGTGGTTAGGAGATGTTATAAACCACTGTAAGAACTTGTCACCCTTTATAGAGAAACCACAGTTTGTGGATTAGCATACTGTTCAAGCATCTGTGTCTATGCTCACAGCTTAGCTTGCTGTAATAATTAGTACTGCTTAAATGCCTGTACATCTAATTGCTTGTTGTTTGTTAGTAGGATTAAAAAGGTATTCCTGGATAAGCTGTCAACCCCTGAAGGGGAACAACCTGAATAGACTAGAGTCCAAAATGACCTCTCCAGAGAAAATAGACTGTTTTGCTTCTCACCCACTTGTGCCCCTCTCGCATAGCCCAGGGAAACTTCGCAAGAGAAGGCTTGGTAGAATGTAAGGGGTGCAGAGAGATTGGGCGAATCATAAGACTACAGCAATATAGACTGGACTCCTTTTTGATCAACATGCTTGTGCATTCAAGCTTCTCCAACTGGACTATGGGAACCTTGGGTTGTTTAAATTTGTATATAGGTACTTGCAAATTGTTTTTACATGAATTTTACATTCATTGCTTACGCTTAATAATTTGGCTCACTTAAACAAAAGCACCAATTACCTAATTGTATGACAAACTGAGTAACGTCAATGTTATCTGAAAACAACTGTGCTATTATATTCTAGAATCCCTTAAAAATAAACAAATAAATGAAGGAAAAAAATTAACCATTTCACTAAAAAAAGGATCCAAAAACAAATGACCCACTCAAAAGTTGGAGTCAAGAACTAAACAGAGATTTCACAAATGAAAAAAGTAAATATGTCTGAGAAACATCTTAAAAAGTGTTCAATATCACAAAAAATCAAAGAAATACAAATTAAAACCATTTTAAGATTTCATCCTACTCTTGTAAGGTTGGCTATGATCAAGAAACCAAAGGATTCCAAATGTTGTAGAGGTTGTGGAGAAATGAGAACACTTATCCACTGCTGGTAGGAATGCAAACTCATGCAACCCCTATGGAGAGCAGTGTGGAGAACTCTTAAAATACTCAAAATGAGCCTACCACCTGACCCAGTCATACCACTCCTGGGTATATACCCACAAGATTTATCCTACCGCAAAGATACATGCAAATCAATGTTTACGGCAGCTCTTTTCACAATAGGGAAGAGCTAGAACCAACTCAAATGCCCTTCAAAGGACGAGGGGTTAACTAAAATTTGGTACATCCACACAATAGAATTCTATGCAGTTGGAAAGAAAGCTGATACTATGAACTTCACAGGTAAATATTTGGAACTCCAAACCATTATGTTAAGTGAAGTATCTCAGTCCCAGAAATATAAACGACATATGATGTCCCTCATTTGTAGACGCTACCACAAAATCTGTCTGTAAGTCAAACAGATTAATTATTTTCTTTCATCTGTATTAAATATAATACTTACAAACTTGCTATGTAATGTAGGAATGGATAGTAATATTTTTTCTTTACGTGCATCGAACTCTACTGTCAAAATGTGAATCTCTAAAAATATTTTAGAATCAACCTATAGTTTATTTTCAGATGTCATAATATTGGTAGATGAGTGGTGTGTATATATGCATATTTTGGAGCAATACAAATTGGAGGGAACAACAACAACAAAAAAGACTGGTTCAAAGAACTGACTGAAACAGTAAACTTCTGCCCAAAACAGTAAATTTCTGCATTGAAAAACAAATTGAAAGCCTGAGAAAAAGATGAAAGTCATGTATGGCTGAATGCATAAGTTCTGGTGGTATGTGTGGGGAGGTGGGGGAGGAAGAAAAGGGAATGTGTTTAATTCTAAATTGGATTAAGAAATATTGTATGAAATACATAAAACTTCCATAAAAATGGTAAAAAAGTATTATTAGAGCTTTCATATACATAGCTTTAATTTTTTAATTAAATTCAAAAACAGTGAAGACAAAGCATTTTTATCTTTCTATAGTTACTGTGGAATACTCCTAGTACATATATAACAGAGATGTGCATAAAATCCCTAAAACAACTATTAGAAGTGTGACTTGTAGATTCAAATAGTCTGAGTTCAAATATCATTTGGTTATGTATTAGTCACTTTTCTGTTGCTGTGATAAAACACCACGACCAAAGGAATTTTATAAAAGGAAGAGTTTATTTGAGCTTACTATTGACGGTTCCAGGGAATTAGAGTCCATTTTGGCAGGAGGCATGACAGCTGGATCTGGAGAAGCAAGCTGAGGGTCACATCTCGCAAAGAGCACAGGAGCCAGACAGAGGGTGACTGGAGACAATGAGGCTTGTTAAACTCACTAAGCCTGCCCCCAGTGACATACTTCCTCTAGCATGGCCACACCTACTAAGATTTCCAAAAACAGTGCCACCAACTGGAAACAAATGTCTGAACACCCAAGGCCTATGGGGGACAATCATTCAAACCACCACTGGTTACTCACTGTTTATGATTTTATTCAACTTAGAAAAATGAAATCTAGCCTTCTTTTAAAAGCAAATGGTAGCATATATTTTATGAAGTTGGTATAAGAATTCAAGAAGGCAATCTATGTAATTCAGCATAAAAATGTGTAAGTTTTTGATTGGTCAGAGCCATTACTTATTTTTTATTACTAACCCTCATTTCTTCAGATAAATATTTGTGTTATTAAATTGAATTCTAGGGTCTAATCTAATCTACCACTACCTATCATTTAATAAAGTTAATGGGGATTTTGTGGTATAGTAAGATATCTAGATTTATGATATATAGAAAGGAAACAAATTAATCTATATATTAGCTTGAAAGTGATTTTGTATCTAAACTACTAACGATAAGGTTCAAAAGGACAGAAAAAATCATTTTAAAAGCTCTTGAATACATTTTGACTTAGTATCTTTACTACATTAGAACTAGCCATAATTTTCAGAAGAAATCCCATTGTGAAAGTATAGCTCAGGAATAAAAATAATTCCTGGATCCAGATCCATCTGAAGTTTAATAATGCTTGGTTATTTGTTTCTGTCAATATTATCTTGAGTCACATTACATCTCAAATTATTATATGTGTTATATAATTTTATTTATTCTAGGTGAATTTTTGAATTAAGTTAATTCTGTGGCTTCTGCATAATCTAAAGCCATCTGAATTTATTAACACATCTACCTTAAGTAAATGATCCATTAGTTTAATGAAGTACTTTTCTGATAACTACTGGTTATCATTAATCCAAAATATTGCATCTTGGAAAATACCATACATTTCCTATAATTAAAATCATAGTCCAACAAAACTATTTTACTTTATGTATCTTTGATCAGAAGTATATTGTTCCATCTCTAGTAGCAAATAATTTTAGTTGTTTGGGGTGCTGGAAGACTATTATCTTGCTGTTAATATTAGACTTAGTGGTTTCCCAAGGTCTCCTCCCAACAATTCCAGATCATTTTTTTCCAAAAATATGTTTAGTTAAAACATTGTTTTGTAGAAAAAAAGAGCAATAGAATGCCACAATCTGTTTTGGTGGAGAGCCATTTTTATTGGTTTATTTGGTATTAATAAGAAAACATTTTGCCTCTTTCTCAGCAAATTGAGTCTGAGTTTCCAAACTTACCATCTTTCTGGGATTTAAAGAATTTTCTCAGCCTGGTGTGGTGGTGCACACTTTTTTTTTTTTTTTTTTTTCTTTTTAAGACAGGGTCTCCCTGTAGTCCCAACTGTCCTGGAACTCACTCTGTAGACCAGGCTGGCCTTGAACTCACAAAGATCTGCCTGCCTCTGCCTCCCAAGTGCTAGGATTAAAGGCGTGCACCACCACGCCCAGCATGGTAGTGCATGCTTTTAATCCCAGCACTCAAGAAGTAGGAGGATCTCTGTGAGTTTAAGGCCAGCCTGGTCTACAGAGCAAGTTCCAGGACAGCTGGTACTAAAAGGGAGACCCTGCCTCAAAAATACCAAAAAACAGGAAAAAAACTAAAAGAATTTTCCCCACAATGTAAAGTTCTATGCATGAAGAAAATAAAATAGGGTATCTTTATGAGTCTAAATTATACGTAAATAGGTATTTTATATGCTTTAACATATACATGGATCATAAAAGTGAGGCAGCCATGGTTACAGCACATGCAGCTTGGGAGGCCCAACTGCCTTGGTGCTTTACACACACCCTTGGGCCCATGGAGGCTTGGTATAACCTAAAAATCTCCCAGCTTCTGGTTCTAGCCTTCAGTTTGGTGGACACAGACCAGTTTGTGCCCAGCACATGGAGTGGGTGGATGTAGATTTGTGGTCACCACAACAACAGTGTGGGCCTAGGTGAGGTCTGCCTGCCCTGGTGCTTTGTGTACACCCCCCAGCCTGTGGAGGCTTGGTGTCACCCAGAAACCTCCTAGCTTTCGGTTCCAGTGGTGGGCAGGTCAAAGAGGGTAGCAGCACTGGCCAAAGTAGCAACCCAACCCTCCCCTCCCTCCACTCAAGCTGGTGGCCAGTGTGGTTAGGAAGATCTATCAGGTGCACTATTACTGACTCTACTCTGTACAGCAACCATTGAGGCACCAGAATCCAAACAAACAAAGAAACAAGAAAACAAACAAACAAAAAACAAATCCACATGCCAAAGACACGAATAAAAAACATGGGAAAGGCTCATAATAAATCCACA
This sequence comes from Rhizomys pruinosus, assembly GCA_009823505.1. Taxonomy (NCBI): domain Eukaryota; kingdom Metazoa; phylum Chordata; class Mammalia; order Rodentia; family Spalacidae; genus Rhizomys; species Rhizomys pruinosus. The sequence goes on from VZQC01010143.1 coordinate 126,401, forward strand.
CCTAACTCTAACAAAACTACAGAAGATTCCTACAATGAGAATTCCCTGGAAGAAAACCAAGACATGGACCTCAGAAGAACAATTGTAGACTTTTTCAATGAAATCAAAATATATAAAGAACAATCAGAGAACTAAAGGGAGAAAATGAAAAGCTCAAGAAGGACCTAGAGGGAGATAATGACAAATGTTTGAAATAACTAAAGGGAGATGATGACAAATGTTGAAAAGAACTAAAGGGAGAAAATGACAAACTCCTGAAGGAAGTGGAAATGCTGAAATGATCCCAGGCTGAAATGAACAAAAGAAAATGACCAACAAACCAAATAGCTACAAGATAAGAATGACAGGCTCCTGAAGGAAGTGGTAATACTAAAGAAATCACAGGATTTAAAAGAAATAAAAAAGGAAATTAAACACTCATTCAATCAACGGGAAAGTATGGGAAAAAGCTTAAGAAGAAGAATGGAAGTAGCAGTAAAAAGAGTATCAGACCTACAGGATAACATGGATCGACTCAAGTAAAGAATATGAAAAATTAAAAAAAAAAACACAATACTGGAACAACCAGGAAATGTGAGATATTATGAATAGACAAAATCTCCACATCATAGGGATAGAGGAATGAGAAGTATTCCAAGACAACACTATTGAGCAGATCTTCAAGTGGATAATAGAAGGAAATTTTCCCCAACTGAAAAAAAGACACCCATACAAATATGAAAAGCACATAAAACACCAAATAGACAAGACCAGAAAAGAAAGGTCCCATGCCATATAATTGTAAAAACACTAGATGCTCAAAACAAAGACAAAATACTGAAAGCAACAAGTTACATGTAAGGGAAAACCCATCAGAATCACAGCTGACTTCTTAGTGCAAGCTATGAAATCCACAAGAATGTGGACCAAAGTATTCCCAGTGCTAAATGACTTTAGATGCCAACCCAGACTACTATACCCAGCAAAAATGCTAATTATAGTTGAAGGAGAAAGAAAAATCTTTCAGGACATAAACAAGAAGAAAGAATACATGTCTAAAAAGCCAAAACTTAGGAGATTCCTCAAAGCAATCCAAAAAACAGAGGAAGGAAGGAACTAACCCTAAGAAATTAAAGAGAGAAATTAAAAAAAGCATAACAGAGTAAATCCAAACCTATACCAAGAATGAAAACAAAAAATAAGATGAAAGGATGCAACACACATCTATCAATAATAACATTAAATATTAATGGTCCAAACATCTCAATCAAAAGACATAGACTGGGAGAATGGATTAGGAAACAGAATCTTTCTATATGCTATCTACAGGAAACCCATCTAACCCTCAAGGACAGACACTAACTTAGAATGAAAGGATAGGAAAAATATTCCAAGCAAATGGTACCAAGAAATAAGCAGGAGTGACTATTCTAATTTCAGAAAAAAAAAATAGACCTCAGAGTAAAATTAAACAGAAGAGACAGAAAGGACCATTACATCCTTATTAAAGGAACAATTAATCATGAAGGCTTCTCGATCCTAAATGCTTATTCATCAAACTCAGGTGCAACTAACCTTATGAACACTACTCTACAGGACCTCATGACACAGATTAATCCCAGCACATTAATAGTGGGGGAATTCAACACCCCAATGAGCCCTTTGGATAGATCAACAGGACAAAAAGTAAACAGAAAGGCATCAGAACTGAACAATACAATAGACCAAATGGACCTCACATACATCTACAGAATATTCTACACAAACACCAGAGAATATATTTTCTACTCAGATCTTCATGGAACATTCTCCAAAATTGACCACATAGTGGGACACACACAAAAAATCTCAACAAATGTAAGAGGTTTGAAATAATCCCATGCACTCTATCAGACCACAGTGGACTAAAACTCAGTATCAACACCAGAATAAATGGTACTGTCTACAGGAACATATGGAGACTGAACAACACAATCCTAAACAATGAATGGATCAATAAAGAAATGAGGAATGAAATAAAAGTATTCTTGGAACTAATAAAAAGACAATACTACACAGCAAATCTATTGGATACTTTAAAAGCATTCCTAAAAGGGAGATATTTAACAGTAAGTACTGTTTAAATACCTATATATCTAATTGCATGTGCTTCATTAGTAGGATCGAAAGGTTATGCCTGGACAAACTGGCAGCCCATGAAAGAAAACAGCCAGAACTGACTAGAGACCAAGACAACAGCTACAGAAAAAGTAGACTGTTTTGCTTCTCATCCACCTGTGCCCCTTTTCTAAGCCTAGGGAACAATCAGCGGAAGAGGGGGCACAGTACAATGTAAGGGATGCGATTGGGATGAATGGTGAAACTACAACAATATAGACTGGACACTCATTTGATCAACTTCATTGAACATACAATCCTCCCCTGCTGGATGTTGGGTCCCATGAGCTGTGTGGGTTTGGGCACAACTGCTTGCAAATTGGTTTTACATGAAGGATGCTTATACTCATAAATTATCACTTATTGTTAAAAAAAAGAAAACAAAACAAAACAAAAAAGCAGAGAAAGATGTAGAAAAGTTACGGTAGAATGCATGATCTGGGATGGGTAGGGGTAGGGAAGGGGATATAGGGTGGGGGGAAGGGAAGGGGATATATGCCTGAACTGAATTGGAAAATGATGTATGAAATACACAAAGCATCAATAAAAATAAAATAAATAAATAAAAAAAAAAACAGAAGAGGTAAAATAAATGAGTTTGCCAATTCATTCCACCAGAAGCCTAAGGAATATGTGTGGGAATGGATTTTAAGGGTGTGGGATAATGGTGGAAGGGCTATAAAATTGGATAAGACTGAGTTTATCAATATGAGCCCACTGAGTAGAGATTCTAGGTTTAACATGGAAGCTTGAGTGGTTAAAAAAAGTGTTAAAAGTTTATTTGGGGGGCTGGAGAGATGGCCTAGCGGTTAAGAGTGCCGACCGCTCTTGCAGAGGACCCGGGTTCGATCCCCAGCACCCACATGGCGGCCAAAAACCGTCTGAAACTCCAATTCCAGGAGAACTCCAGTTCCAGGGGAATCCGAGACCCTCTTCTGACCTCCGCGGCATTGCACGACACGCGTGCACAGACCTGCATGCAGACAGTACATTCATACACATACAGAAATAAATAAAATTAAAAAAAAAATTTTAAAAAAAGTTTATTTGAATGGTTGGCTGATGTATTCATTAAAACATGACCTACTAACAGCGAGATAGAGATGCCTGATATTCCTTGGCTTAGTATTGAGGAAGGGATTATGAGGGTCAGGCAGATGGGCATGCTCGAGGGGATTCGAAGTGTAAAACTACACTCTCCACAATATGAAGACCCAGAGCACATGCCTTTCACTGAGTTTATAAGATGGAAAATACTGAGAGAGTCACCAGAACATTTGAAGAGTTTTGTTTTTGCTCTATTTCTTATGCCAGATTTACAGTGAGAGAAGTTTTTGCTCGCTTGCATAAATTAAATGTACACTTAATAGGTTTAACAGGACCCCAAGGTAGGTGTCAGGTGGCAGCACTGAATCGCCAAAGGCCAGATGAGCATAGTTATCGTAGTTAGCATAATGGGTGGCAAAGACAAAGCAATGCCTATAATGACATAACCTGAAATGATCTTTGGAACTGGCTAATTAACCATGGTGTTCTGAGGAACCAAATACATAAGAAGCCTACAAAGTTTTTATTTAATCTGTATAAGCAGAAAAGCTCTAAAACAAATGATAGGAAGTCAACATTGGATTTCAGCAGTAGTGAATCCAGTCCAGTTAACCAGTTTCCAGACTTGACACAGTTCACAGACCCAGAACACTTTGAATGAAGGGGTTGCCGGGTTCTGATGCAGAAGGACCTTGTCAAAATACCAAAGATTTATGCTGTTTGCCTTCCTCCTGTCCTTCCCCAGAGGGACCCGAGGCCTTTTACTAGGGTAACTGTACACTGGGGAAAAGGAAATAATGAGACTTCAAGGCCTATTGGATACTGGTTCTGAGTTGACACTGATCCCAGGAGACCCTAAAAAGCATTGTGGCCCTCTGCTTAAAGTAGGGGCCTATGGAGGTCAGGTGATAAATAGAGTTTTGGCTGAAGTCCGACTCACAGTGGGCCCAGTGGGTCCCAGAACTCATCCTGTGGTTATTTTCCCAGTCCCAGAATGTATTATTGGGATAGATATAATTAGAAATTGGCAGAATTACCACATTGGTTCCCTGACCTGTGGAGTGAGGGCTATTATGCTTGGAAAGACCAAATGGAAACTATTGGCGTTGCCTCTACCAGGGAAAATAGTGAAGCAAAAATAGTATCATATCCCTGGAGGGATTGCAGAAATTAGTGCCACCATCAAGGATTTGAAAAATGCAGGGGTGATGATTCCTACCACATCTCCATTTAACTCTGCAATTTGGCCTGTGCAAAAGACAGATGGATCATGGAGAATGACAGTTGACTATCAAAGACTCAACCAAGTAGTGACACCAATTGCAGCTGCTGTACCAGATTTGGTGTCCTTACTTGAGCAGATTAATATGTCTCCTGGTACCTGGTATGCAGCTATTGATCTGGCCAATTCTTTCTTCTCAATACCTATTCATAAGGACCACCAGAAGCAATTTGCTTTCATCTGGCAAGGCCAACAGTATACCTTTACTGTCTTACCTCAAGGGTATGTTAACTCTCCAGCCTTGTGCCATAACTTAGTTAGAAGGGAACTTCATTGCCTGAGTCTTCTACAAAATATCACACTGGTCCACTATATTGATGATGTTATGCTGATTGGACCCAGGGAACAGGAGGTAGCAGCTAGTCTAGACTTGTTGGTAAAGCATATGTGCATGAGAGGATGGGAAATAAATCCAACTAAAATTCAAGGGCCATCTACCTTGGTGAAGTTTCCAGGAGTTCTGTGGTGTAGAGCATGCAGAGACATTCCTTCTCAGGTAAAGAATAAGTTGTTGCACCTGGCCCCTACCTCCACCAAGAAAGAAGCACAACATTTAGTTCACCTTTTTGGATTCTGGAGGCAGCACATTCCTCATCTGGGTGTGTTACTACGACCCATATATCAGGTGACTCAGAAGGCAGCAAACTTTGAGTGGGGCTTGGAACAGGAAAAGGCTCTTCAACAGGTCCAGGCTGCAGTGCAGGCTGCTCTGCCCCTAGGGCCATATGATCCAGCAGACCCAATGGTGCTTGAGGTATCAGTGGCAGATAGAGATGCTGTCTGGAGTCTGTGGCAGGCTCCCATAGGGGAATCACAGCGGAGGCCCTTGGGATTTTGGAGCAAGGCTCTACCTTCATCTGCAAACAACTATTCTCCTTTTGAGAGACAGCTCTTAGCCTGCTATTGGGCCTTAGTGGAAACTGAACGTTTGACAATGGGCCACCAAGTCACCATGCGACCTGAGCTGCCCATCATGAGCTGGGTGTTATCTGACCCACCAGACCATAAAGTAGGATGTGCACAGCAACAGTCCATTGTCAAATGGAAGTGGTACATACGGGACAGGGCCCGGGCAGGCCCTGAGGGCACAAGCAAGCTACATGAAGAAGTTGCCCAAATGCCTATGGTTCCCACTCCTGTTACAATGTCTCCTGGGCTTAAGCATGCACCTATGGCTTCATGGGGTTTGCCCTATGATCAGTTGACTGAGGAAGAGAAGACTAGGGCCTGGTTTACTGATGGTTCTGCACGCTATGCAGGCACCACCCAGAGGTGGACAGCTGCAGCATTACAGCCAATTTCTGAAACAACCCTAAAGGACACTGGTGAAGGAGTCTTCACTTTGGGCAGAACTTCCGGCAGTGCGCATGGTTATGCATTTTGCCTGGAAGGAGAAATGGCCAGAGGTTCGATTATATACTGATTCATGGGCTGTAGCCAATGGTTTGGCTGGATGGTCAGGGACTTGGAAGGAGCATGACTGGAAAATTGGTGAGAAAGACATTTGTGGAAGAATTGTGTGCATAGGGCTCTACGAATGGTAAAAGGATGTGAAGATACTTGTGTGTCATGTAAATGCTTATCAAAAGGTGATCTCATCAGAGGATGAGTTTAATAATCAAGTAGAATGGATGACTGGTTCTGTGGATAGTCAGCCTCTTTCTCCAGCTATCCCTGTTGTTGCTCAATGGGCCCATGAACAAAGTGGTCATGGTGGCAGAGATAGTGGTTATGCATGGGCTCGACAGCATGGACTTCCACTCACCAAGGCTGATCTGGGTACAGCTCTGCCGAGTGCCAAATTTGCCAACAGCAGAGACCAACATTGAGCCCCCAATATGGTGCTGTTCCCCGAGGTGACCAGCCAGCAACCTGGTGGCAGGTTGACTACATTGGACCACTTCCATCATGGAGGAGACAGCATTTTATCCTTATAGGAATAGATACATATTCTGGATATGGATTTGCCTTTCCTTAACATAATTCTTCTGCCATTACTACCTTCCAGACACTTACAGAATGCCTTATCCACCATCACGGTATTCCTCACAGCATCGCTTCTGACCAAAGAAATCACTTCACAGCCAAAGAAGTGCGAACGTGGTCCCATGGTCATGGTATCCACTGGTCTTACCATGTTTCGCCACCACCCAGAAGCAGCTGGCTTGATAGAATGATGGAATGGCCTCTTGAAGACACAGTTACAGCACAAATTATTTAGCAATACCCTGGGGGGCTGGGGCAAGGTTCTCCAGCAGGCAGTGTATGCTTTGAATCAGTGCCCACTATATGGTACTGTTTCTCCTATAGCCAGAATTCATGGGTCCAGGAACCAAGGGGTGGAAGTGGGAGTGATTCCACTCACTATCACTCCTAGTGACCCAGTAGGAAAAAATTTGCTTCTTGTACCCACAAGCTTGCATTCTGCTGGTCTAGAAGTTTTGGCTCTAAAGAGGGGAGTGCTTTTGCCAGGAGATACAGCACACGTTCCATTGAACTGGAAGCTAAGACTTCCCCCTGGCCACTTTGGGTTTCTACTGCCCTTAAGTCAACAGGCTAAGGAAGGAGTAACAATAGGAGGAGTGATTGATCCAGACTACCTGGTGGAAACTGGACTTTTTCTCCACAATGGGAGAAGGGAGATTATGTCTGGAAGGCAGGAGATGCTGTAGGGAGGCTTCTGGTCCTACCATGTCCTATGAATAAGGTCAATGGGAAACTCCAACAAACCAAACCAGACAGGACAATAAATGGCCCAGACCCTTCAGAGATGAAGGTATGGGTCACTCCTCCAGGGAAAGAGCCAAGACCTGCAGAGGTGCTTGCTGACGGTGGAGGAAATACAGAATGGGTAGTAGAAGAAGGTAGTCATAAATATCAGCTGAGGCCACGGGACCAGTTGCAGAATCGTGGATTATAATAGATATTAACTTTTGTCCTATTTGGTTAAGAATGTGCTTGTATATATATATATGTATATTAAGCAGATACTTGTGTTGTTCCCTTTTGAATGTGCAACTGAGATAAGTGTTAAGTGTTGTCATATTTAGGTTATTAGATACTGAAGGACTAAGTGTTCCTCAAGGACATTACCACCTACTCTAAGATATAATGCTTTGCTATTGCACATGAGACACTTATAACATGTTAGGTGGAATTATGACCTTGCCATTGTTTGCAATTGACATTTAAGCATAACATAAGGAGAGGCTATTTATTGGGTGTCAAGTTGACAAGGGGTGGACTTGTCATGGTTAATCCTGAGTGTCAACTTGACTGGACTAAGGAACAAATAAGAGAAAAAGATCTTCGGATTGGACTACCTCAACCTGGATGTCCCACCCCAAATGTGGGCGTTACCTTTTGCTAGCAGGCATATTAAATTCCATGCCAGAGGGATCTGGTCCCTTTTTTCCTGTGGCTTGCCTCTCTCTCACTGGTGAGTTTGTCTTGCTTCTGTGATCATCACTACGGATCCCAGCGTGTACTGAGACCGGCAGATCTCCTGGAATCCATTGGGCCTTCAGCACCAGATTAGGACTACTGAGACATACAGCCTCATGGATTGAGCAGTTCCCTGGATTCTCAGCCTCTCCAGTGTGGTGAGGCTACTCTTGTACTCCTTGAATTCTGTCACATGAGCAAATAAATAAATTGTATATATGTATATATTCGTCCTGTTGCTTCTTTTCTTTAGAGATCCCTGACTAATACACTCCTCTACTACACACTTCCTGGCATATCTTTCTCTCTGAATCTGTGGAGAAGGAGTCAATGATCCCCTCACTCCTGTATCTGTCATACATCTAAATGTGGCACCCCATGAATAACACAACTATGAGGATCTATGGCAAGTATGAGATGGACCGCAGCCTATCTTCACATGGCCAACTCTTTTATGCAAAAGCCTTTAGGTCCTTTCCTTTCAAAATTTGGAAGCTCAAGTGCATAGGGTATTACACTGAGGGCCTTTTGTCATTGTTTAATTGCAAATCTGGAGTTCTATACTTAATAGCCCTAATTCCTTTACAAGTGAAACTTCTCTTCTAACACACACACATTTTTGGAATCATTAAGCTTCGTAGTTCTCCTTTTCTTTCCAAACTGTGCATTTTGTATTTATTTTTGTCCCACCTGCTCTTCACTGTAGATCCACATAATAATCACCATTAATAGCCACATCACTGATTCAACATTAGGCTATCCTGATAAATTTTCGCCAAATAAATCTGTATATTATTATTTTTTTTATTTAGTCTTACTCAAGTTCTTAGGCATTGGGTAAGTTACAGCCAAGTATTTTACCAAAATATACCAGGTGATTTTTGGTCCTTGTTTCCATCTCACGCTGTAACATATTTTGCTCTGCCTGTATTAGAATGACCAGTTAAACTCTACTTATAGCATTCAACAGCTTCTCCTGTCCAAATTTCCAAAGTCACCCACATTCCTCCAAAATTGGGAAAAAAAAAAAAACAAATATGTTCAGGTTCTTTACAACTGCGCCCTATTCCTGGTACCAAGATATCCAATAGTTTTGTTGTTGTTTTTGTTGTTTGTTTGTTTACCACTTTGTGATGAAACACCAAAACAAAGGCAACGTATAAAAGGAAGACATTTTTGGCTTACACTTCCAGAGTAATAAGAGTCCATCATGGCAGTGGATGCCTGACTCTATGTGAGTATTTTATGTGCATCATTCCCAATTCTCTTGTTCCCACTTTCAACTTCTCCATTGTTCTCTCTACTGTATTTTAATTTCTTGGTCTTTTCCTTGTGTATATATGTATCTAGATCTAAACACTTCAGATTAGGTAACTTATCAGGCAGATAAAACTGTTTCTTCTTCCTTCAGCAAGCATTGAATGCCTATAGTTCATTATCTAGAGGTGCTACCTTGTGATGCTATCTCCCCCTTCCACATTGGCATGCGAACTGCTTTTGCCATAATACAGATCTTGTTAGGCTAAAATATCATGGAGATTTCATGGATGCATCTTTTCATGTCTAGAATGTATGTTTCCACAATCATAGTTTTCTGCTCACCCTTACAATATTTCCACTCCCTTTCCTCTGATTCTCCCTCTTCATTGATGATACTTGAGCATAGGTTGCATTGTCAATATATCATGAATGATAAATTATGCTAAGGTGCTGTGAAAAACAATAAGTTAACGCATTATTTAATGAGACTAATGAAATATATATTTATATTTCATTAAATAAATATATATTTATATACACTATATAATATAAATAAATATTATATATATATATATATATATATATAGAATAGCTAAAGACTACATAATATAAATCACAGTGCTTGGCAAAATGAAGTACCCATTGAGTCAGGGTTGTCCAAAAGACTGCCAAAACAATATGTTATTTCAACATCTCTTGATTGCCTCCCACACTTGAATGTAAGATCCTATTCCTGAAAATACAGCATGATTCAGGCATAGGATTTGGATCAGTTGAGCTGTAACTGACCAGATAGCCTCATCTCCAAGGAGGAGAGGTGTTAGGAGGTACAATGCAAGCCTTCAAGGAAGAAAAGCAATTACTTTTTAGTCTTTCTGTAAAATCAATGAATCACAACAATAGTTGTGTCATCAAAATATCTCTATTGGTGCAATAGTGACACATTTCTCTATGGAGTAACCAATATCTTTCTAATTAGACTTAAGGCATGTTCAGTAGAAGGGAACCCATGCAAATTTCTTTATCCCTTGACAAATACACATATGGAGAGAGGTTGCAGACCATAAAAAAGAATAAACTGCTGCCTTTTAAACTCCTTTTAAATCTCTGAGCCATGGCTCTATTTAATGACTCAGTTAGTTCTAGTTTAACAATTCTATATTTATTTATTTACTATTTAGATACTAAACTGGACATTATTCATTCTGTGGGACTGTTTTTCATCTGGCTGCCTCCTATTCAGTAACATGTGCCCATAATAAAGTTTTAATCTTTTTTGACTCTTAAATTGTGAAGCTTGTGGCAGCTTTCTTAAAGATAAAAGAAGATAACAATTTTTAGACTAAACTTAATGTAATTTTCTCCAGTTTTCAACTGTCTGGGTTATAAATTTTCAGCCTTGTGAAAATAGTTTGATATGAGGATCAAATGATCTACACTATTTTTATTAGGAAATAAACTGTATCTACATTCTCAGTGATCCCAATGGTTTGCAAAAAAAATGTTAAGTCAGATTGTTTTCTAGTTCAGGTTTTGAACCAATTTTACCATAGAAGACATTTCTGTTTTGGAGTTATGGAACAGCATTATTGATTAAGTATTAGTTACCAATGTGATCTGATTGATTCTCATGAATTTGACCGCTTTGTTCTACATATTCAGGTCTAAAATTATTAATGGAAATAAGTAGATGTTGCCTTTTAATTTCACTTGGAGCTTGAAGTAGCTCCAGCTGGTCATGATTTCTTATGTACTGCATAGGTTCCCTCTAAGTAATAAATAATAATGCCCTAGCCCTAATACCAAATAACATGATCTCAATTGGAAACAAAATTTTAAAAGTGTAATAAAATTAAAATGAAATAATTATAACAAGTCCTTATCTGTTAATTCTGTTTTATAAAAAGGTCAATTTAGCACCAAGACTCAGGGAAAACACACTTTATGTTGATGAATGCAGAAAAGAGGAAGATGAATCCATATGCTCACATATGCGAAAGAATTCTAGTATACTACATACAAGCTAAAGAGGGAGTATGGAACCAAACATTCCTAACAATTTGAGATAGCAGGAACCTTACTCAAGTCTTCATCTCAGCCTTCCTGTTTCCAGAAGAGGAAATGGTAAGGAAACATCTATCTCAGGTAATTTTGCTTAAACCACTCATTTTATGACAATTTGTAACATGTATCTAGGAAAATTATATACAAAAAATGTATTTCAATTGTAAAATCTAATGGAAAGAAATATTTTGTGCTTATGTTATTCAACAGACTATTTAATTGGGCCAGAAATTTAAGGAAATATTAATGCCAGCAGTTTGTCATTTTGTTTCCACTTAATAGTAACTGCATTAAATATTACCTTTTTTCATTCTAGTACAAGAAGCCTAAAAACTATTTTTATCCTTTTGTAGTTGTCTGATTGTTTCTTATTTGCCTGATATAAAACTAAAGATACACTCACAGTCTATTCAAAAGTCTGCTGGGCTTAGGTTTCCATTCATCTTACATTTCTTTATTCACCAACATAAACAGAGTATTTCTGAGAATTGATTATTTTTCCCTATGTGTACTATAACATACCTTGATTCTTTTAAATCATGAACTAAAAATTTGAAGGCATCGAACTATTGTATAAATCATTTTGAATACATTTTATCCTAATGCAACTATGAAAACCAAAATCAGGATACTGTCAATATTCCCTAATTATACCTAGTAAAAGTAAAAAACTTTAATACTCAAAACATTATTTTCTTGATAGCTCCTTTCTTCACTAAATGACCAATGTTCTGACTCACAGATAACTTTCTGCTAAGAAAAATAAGAAATAATTTACCAAAAGTTTGAAGTATTTTAGATGCTCATTTTTAATTTTTTCTGACATATAAATCATCGACCTATACTGAAAAGATTTCTATTTACCATGTGTCAGATGAACAAAAAAGATCTTGTTTTGTTGTTGTTGTTGTTGTTGTTGTTTTTAAATACATGGATATATTTCCTTCTTACACTAAAACGTCCTGGATTGCTAAAATAAAAAAAAAAAAATTCCAGATGTCATTTTTATTTGATATGGAAATGAAACTAGCAACATTATTTAGAATGCTGATTCTCTCTTAAAATTCAAATCTGTTCATAACGAAAGTATTATGATCAAACAATGGCAGATTTACACAATTCACATTAGAAAAGAAAAGGAGTTTGGGGCTGGAGTGATAGCCTAGCAGTTAATAGCACCGACTGCTCTTGCAGAGGACCCAGTATCGATCCCCAGCACCCAAATGGTGGCAGAGAACCGTCTGTAACTCCAATTCAGACAGAGAACTCCAGTACCAGGTGAATCCAACACCCTCTTCTGACCTCCGTGGCATTGCACAACATTGTTTCACAAACCTACATGTAGACTGTACATTCATAAACATAGAAAATAAATAAATAAATAAATAAATAAATAAATAAATAGAAAAGAAAAGGAGTTTAAAGGAGTTTACAAGTTTTATCCTATTACTTTTCTATAAAAGGAGAATCATGCATATACCAGTACATATGTATGAAAAATCCTACAGTTTAAATAATAGTGTCTGTATGAGTGTGTTGTAACACCTGTATAGCAAGAAATTGGCTTATAACATCTCCTATCCATTAGAGGATGTAAGCTTGTGGCATCAGCTTTGGGTTATTCCTCCAAGGAGAGAGCTAATAGCCAATTAGAATTGGGATATACAGGCATATGGCTGCCAGTGCTGCACATATTTCCAGGCAGGTGAGGTGTAGCTGGTGCTGAAGGAGGAGCCTTGCTTGACTCAAGGAGACCTATATTTGCTTCATTGGTTTAGTGGCCTTTGGTAACACTCTCTGGTATTCCAGAGACCATCTGTATACTTGCAAGTGTGGTCTCAATACATCTTTCCCATGTTTACATCAGGTCTTTGACAGCAGGGCTTTATCGCCTCTCTTCTTGAAGATATCCCAGTTTAGAGGCAAGGAGCCTTTACCTTTTGTTGGGAGTTGGATCCCCTGGCCAACATCTCCTTGGTAGAATAATCTATTGTTGATGTCAGAGCCCCTGTATTAATATATTTTGCTTAAGTGCATAGCTTAAGGAGAATTTAGCTTACATCCTCTAATGGTTAGGAGATCTTATAAGCCACAGTAAGACCCTGTCATATTTAACAGAAAAAAATGTAATCCATGGATTAACAGACCATCCAAACATCAGTGTCTATACTAAAATAACCTACAATAACAATTAGTACTGTTTAAATACCTATATATCTAATTGCTTGTGCTTCATTAGTAGGATGAAAAGGTTATTCCTGGACAAACTGTCAGCCCATGAAAGGAAACAGCCAGAATTTACCAGAGACCAAGACAACAGCTCCAGAGAAAGTAGACTGTTTTGCTTCTCATCCACCTGTGCCCCTTTTCTAAGCCTAGGGAACAATCTGCGGAAGAGGGGGCGTGGTAGAATGTAAGGGCTGCGATTGGGGTGAATGGTGAAACTACAGCAATGTAGTCTGGACACTCATTTGATCAACTTGATTGAACA
>VZQC01010143.1:141203-315465 GCA_009823505.1 Rhizomys pruinosus
ATATATATATTGAAATGAGTTCTGCCATCAGATCTAACTGCATTAATTATTTATCTTTAAGGTACTTTTCTAAGCAATTTCCAAAAATTTTCCCCAGTCACATTTTGCTATGTCACACTATTAATATTAAAGTTACTATTAAATAATTACATCTTCTCACTTGCAATAATAGGTAGACTTAAGCAGTCAGTAACTATTGATTTAACACCAATGTTAGCTGCCATGTGGGTGCAGGGAATCAAATCCAGGTTCTCTGTGGTCTTAAACACAGAGCCAGATCTCCATCCCCAGCTTTTTATCCTCATAACAATGTTTTGCGTTATCTACTTAAAAGTGATCTAATTTGTGTATGGTGACATTACAGTATGTTCATATGAGTAAGTTCCTAGGAGCCTTTAACTCTATTTCTATATGGTTATGTACCTCCTTTCTTGGCACTTAGAATCTTACCACTCTTCTTCTGGAACAGTTCCTGAGCCCTAGGTGGGTAATGTTTGATATAGGAGTCGTCTTTTTGTGTTCATGGCCAACACCTATGCAACTTCAAGCAGACAAAAATCCAGCATAGAATTTTGGAAATGTGTCACAATCCCCAATCTTAGTGGAAGAACAATTGGCAGGTGATTACTGAAATGTAAAGAAAAGCTGACCTTTTTAAAGGGAATGTCTCTAGATAAGTGGACTGAAAGATAAAGAAGAGCTGATCTTTTTAAAGGGAATGTCTCTAGTTAGGTGGACAAGACCTTAGTTGATGAATTTGCCCTGAGGGACATCTGGAGACATTTACTTAACTTGATAAGCCTTAACTCAAGAGACAGAATGCATGAAATCCAAAGCAGGGGGGGGGGGCTATAGCACGGTATCAACAAGGAAATGGGTATAAAGATGATTAAGATGTTCTATATGAAAACACAAAATAGCAAAAAATTACCAGAAAAAAATATCCAATTTATTTTAGGTCAATAGAGCAATAATAGTTTTAAGTCTATATGCAATATATTTAAGTTTAATTTCAATATAATAGTCTCAGCATCATGCAGAGTATTGTTTGTTCAACAAATCACTCATGCTACTGCCGCACTGCATTATTAAAAATTTAAACCCATTATGGAATATATCCTCACTGTGTCTTTATCTAAGCCCGTGGAATCCACCATTTTGCTTTCTTCCTTTCTTTGCTTTCTATTTTACTATTTCAGATTCCTAATGAAAGTGGAATTGTGCAGAATTATCTTAATTACTTAAGTTTATTTGACTTGGGATAGTGTTCTCAAGCTTGATCAGAGTTGCACTCTATGACATGATTTCCTTCCTTGAGAAATTTTAATAAAAGTCCATCGGATGTATGTATATAATATTTTTCTCTATTGGCACAGAGAACGCAACCATGTCACACAGGTTACCAAAAAGTCTTTGAAATTCTGTTTCTAACTTCTTGAATTCATCTTTCTTTATCACTGCATAGAACTCCATTGTGTAGATGTACCACATTTTCTCTATCCACTCATTGGTTGAGGTGCACTTGGGTTGGTTCCAACTCTTCCCTATTGTGAAGAGAGCTGCAATTGGCTGTGCATGTATCTCTGTGGTAGCATGAGTCTTGTGGGTATATACCCAGGAGTGGTATGACTGGGTCTGGTTGTAGGCTGAGTTTGAGTCTTTTAAGTGTTCTCCACATTGTTTTCCATAGTGGTTGTATGAGTTTACATTCCTACCACCAGTGGATGTGTGTTCCCTTTCCCTACAACCTCTCCAGCATTTGGTATCATTTGTTTTCTTAATGCTAGCCAAACTTATTGAAGTGAAATGATATCTTACACTAATTTTAATTTGCATTTCCTTAATTATTAGCAATGTTGAACACATTTCAAGATGTTTCTCAGCCATCTCTATTACCTCCGTTGTGAAGTCTTTGTTCAGCTCTTTACTCCATCTTTTAAGTCATTTGTTTTCTTCTTTGTTTTTTGAGTAGTTTATACATTCTGGATGTTAATGCTCTGCCAAATGTATCACTGGTGAAAGTTTCCTCCCACTCTGTGGGTTTTCTCTTCACTTACTTGATTGCTTCTTTCATTGTACAGAAGCTTTTGAGTTTAATGAGGTCCCACTTGTCAATTGTTGGCCTTATTTCCTCCAGAGTTGCTGTCTGATTTTTTTTAAAAGTCTTCTCCTAAGCCTATACTTGTAGGATTCTGCTAACATATTCTTCTATCACCTTCAGCATTTCTGGTTTCACACTGAGGTCTTGATCCATTTGGGGTTTATTGTTGTACAGGGTGAGAAGTAGGTGTTTATTTTTATTCTACAAGTTGTTATCCAGTTTTGCCAATACCATTTGTTGAAGATCCTGTTCTTCCTCTATTCAGTCTTCCTGGTCCCTTTGTCAAATATGAGGTGGCTAAAATTGTATGAGCTCAAGTTTGGATTTGCATTTTTGTTCCATTGGTCTACAGTTCTGCTTTTGTGCCAGTACCAGGCTGTTTTGATGACTATAGCCCTATAGTATACTTTGAAGTCTGGTATAGAGATTCCCTCCTACCAGCCCCCGTATTGCACTTTTTGCTCAGGGTTGCTTTGGCTATTTGGGGCCTTTTGTTTTTTCCATACTAAATTGAGGGGTTTTTTTTTCCCCCAAGCTTGTGAAGGAATGTATGAAGATTTTAATTGGGATTGCATTGAATCTGTATATTACTTTGGGTAGAATGGACATTTTTGCTCTATTAATTTTTCCAATCCATGAGCATGGGTGGTCTTTCCATATTCTGATGTCTTCTTCAATCTCTTTCCTCGGGGTTTAAAATTGTTGTTGTAGAGATCTTTGGCGTCTTTGGTTAGGTTTGTTCTTAGGTATTTTTTTTTTTTTTGAGGCTATCGTGAGTGGGATGGTCTCCATGTATTCCTTCTTCAGTTGCTTGTTGTTGGTGTAAAGAAAGGTTACTGATCTTTCTAGATTAATTTTGTATCTTGCCACTTTACTGAAATTCTTTATCATTTCTAGGAGTTTTCTGGTGGAGTTTTTAGCATTATTTAAGTACACAATCATATTATCTGCAAAAAGCAGTAGCTTGACTTCCTTTTTTCCCTTTAGTACTCATTTAATTTCCTTTTCTTGCCTTATTGACCTAGCAAGCACTATATTGAAGAGGAGTGGCATCAGGGGGCAGCCTTGCTGAGTTCCTTCCTTTAAGGGGTATGCTTCTAACTTTTCTCCATTTAAGATTATGTTTGTTGTATAAGGCTTTGATTACATTGAGGAATGATCCCTCCAGTCCAATTCCCTCTAGGACTTTAAGCATGAAAGGATGGTAGATTTTGTCGAAGGCTTTTTCTGTGTCAGTAAGTTCTTTAAATGTATACCCAGAAAGATAATTACTACATAATATGAATAATATACTTTTTCCCTTATGTGTAGAATTCCAATAGTAGCTGTGCCATTTAAGTTTCTTGTAAACAGTTCACAAAATGTCCAAGTTTTCCATAGCCAATCCAAGAAATTATTTTCACTTTTATATATCAGTCATATTAACAAATGACTTGACCACTCATAGTTTTGATTTACATTTCTCTGGCACCTATTTCTTTATACTGAGCAAATTTTATATATCAATTGCCTATTTGCATACTATCTTCATAGAAATATCTACTGGAGTCCCAATGTACTTTCAGACTGTTTTTCTTAAAAGATGTAGAGTTCACTTACATATTCTTGGTATTAAGCCCAGATATACAGTTTGTAGGCATTCTGCATTTTTGTGTCTTTGTTTGGAGAGAGGATTTTCTGTTTTATTCCTTCACTGGAAGAGTTTTGATTTTGTTGTCTGTGATTTTGGGGTCACATTCAAGAAAATATTAGTAAATAAAATGCTATGAATATCATGTAAAAGATTAAAATATGTACATATGAGCTCCACTAAATGGACTCTGAAAGTCGTGTTTGTATGTGTTTGCGTGTGTGCATGTGTAAAAATAACAATGAAAGAAATGGTCAGGTGGGTAGATTTTCCCAGCCAGCACAGCAGCAGCATGACACAGAGAGGGGAACAGCATGTGGAGAGGTGAGTGAGGTTAGGTGGCCCCTTGAGAAGCCAGGCCTGGCAGCTTGGGTTCAAGCACTCAGGCAAAAACACACCCCACTTGTGTGATCCTCATGGGTGAGGTATCCCAGCCTGCACAGCAGCAGTGGGACATATCATATCCTATATTTCTGTTTACACCTAAAAATATCTCTTTTCCAAAATTGGATTCAGTATCAGTTGATGAATATATTAGAATCACTTTATCTTATTCTTCAACTGTTGATGTTACATGTTGTTTTGTCACATTTGATGCTTTTCACTCTTAATTTTTATGATCGCACAAAATAAATCTCAAATGCAGTCTGCCTTTTATCATGGCCATAGGAGGTGGCAGGTGGATTTAGTCCATTCTGGGCTACAGCGTTCAGTGCAGACTGAGACTAGCAAGACCCTTTTAGGAAAAAAAAATTCAAATGTCTTTGATTCCAACTTGGATGGCATAGCCTCTCTCATTATTTGCTGACTATTATTTACTGATGAAGAATATTATTTACTGTTTCCCTAAGGTAGCACCTTTTGGATAATTTTATATCTATTTTCACATCTTTATTTTTTACAATTAGGAAATGTAGTCCACTCATATTCAAGGACATGTTTAATAATCAAAGACAGCGCCAGGCAGGATGGTGCATGCCTTTAAGCCCAAAACTTGGAGGCAGAGGCAGCAGATCACTGTGAATTCAAGGCCAGCCTGTTCTTCATAGGCACTTTTTTAGTTTTCAGAATTGTGTCTTTGTGTTTCATTTTTGTAGGTTGGCCAAAATATGTGAGGATGAGAATCATTTCATATGTGTTTATGTTTCTACATGTCTTATGTACGTGGTTAGACATATCATTTGAAAGATTGGGGAACTTAAGCCATTTTTAAGTGAGTAGGGCCTTTTTTTTCCTAAATACCTTACAAGTTCTTTTTGTTTTTAAGAACGTTTAACAATATAAGGATTCTTAGCATTATAGAAGGAAACAGTATTAACACATTTGCATACCTTTACAGAATGTCATATAAATTTCTATGTTCTTATATATTGAGTACCTTTTAATTGTCTTTCTTTTATCTGGTTTTTTATGTTTTTTTAATATCAAATAATTTCTATTTGAATTTTTGTTTATTTCGTACAGAACATCTCAATCAATCAATCTTAATCACCTTTATACTCACTTCTCCATTAGCACACAGCGCACCCCCCCTTACTGGAAAGGGTACATTCTGTCAATTGTGCCAAAGCCCATTGTATCAAATTACTATCCACCAAGGATCATCAGTGCAAGTTTATCCACTGAGGTCTAATCATCCCATCCAGATTCCCTTGGTTTAAAAGATCAGCTCTTCCTCACTTGGCAATAATCAGTTTCCAATATTTCTTCTATTAAGATAAGGACCTGCTGCCTATTTCCATAGTTCTAAGCTGGGGTTTGTCTGCTTCAGTTTGCTTGGGTCGCATGTATGCAGACACAACTGCTGTAGATTCATATAGAGCTAGTCATAAAACTCCTACTCACCCTGTTCAAATGAGTAGAGAAGGGGTTTTAAGACTATCCTCTCTTATTTTCTTTTCTTCTGTGACACTCTGAAAATGCATATACTTCTTTTTTAGTAGTGCCCCAGATGTTTTGGCACTTTCATTCTTTTTTCAGCTATTTTTTTGTGCCTGACTAGAATTTGTCAAAATTCTTATCTTCGAGATTTCATAGCCTGCCTTCTGCTTGATGTAATTTATTATTGTTCCTTTGAAAGATATTTTTATCTCCATTTTTGTTGATGTTTTGTGTATTTCATACATCATTTTTCAATTCAGTTCAGGCATATTCCCCTTTACCTTCCCCCACCCCACCCCACAACACCCCACCCCTCCCCAGATCATGCATTCTGCCATAACTGTCCTGCATCTTTCTCTCAGTCTTTTTTTTTAATGCTTAGGAATTCATATTTTCCTCTATTAATTTTATATTACTCTAAAATATGGATACATACTCTCCACCCATATACAGTAATTACAGAGTCTGTGAATAATTTCATTTATTGAGCTTCTCATTTAAATGATTTCTTTTCAGTATCGCTTTGCTAAATTTCCCATTCATATTATGAATTGTCGGCCTAAATTTGCTTAACTGTTGGCTTATATTCTTTTGCATGTCTACAAATTCATTGTTGTTCTTACGAATTCCTTATGAAGAATGTCATCAATGTCACTCTGTGGGAGTTTTTGATACTTATTTCTGCTTTTGGAAGTACCATGTTCACTATTATTTTTCATATCCCTTACAATAATACATTGAAAAATATGCATGTGACAAATTTAATAAATTTACTTCTTTTTTATAAGAGTTTTTTGTTGTTGTTAATTTTATTTATTTATTTATTTGTTTATTTGAATGTACTGTCTGATGTAGGTTTGTGCACCCGTGTCGTGCAATGCAGTGGAGGTCAGAAGAGGCTGTCGGATTCCCCTGGAACTGGACTTTTCCTGGAATTGGAGTTACAGAAGGTTCTCAGCCACCATGTGGTTGCTGGGGATCAAACCCGCATCCTCTGCAAGAGCAGTTGGTGCTTTTAACCGCTAGACCATCTCTACAGCACTGATAAATTTACTTCACTTACAGTATGGCTTTTGTATTAAACAGTAGTTTTTAAAAATATGGATGTGGGAAGTTTCTATTCGCTTACATAGGTATGATGAACAAAGTGATAAGAGTGAGGTTTTTAGCCTATGATCATCCAGAAAATGGAAGTGTAGCTCTTAGTGACATGTTGCATATTTTCTCATGTACTGCTCTAATGTGGCATACTGCTACCAATACCCCCAAATTAAACAATAAATATTTTAAAAAGTGTCTCTGACAACGGCAGCCTCAGTAACAATTTGAAACCTTCATCAGCTTCCCACATTCCCAGAAGTAGTATGTGAACACAAGTGATTGAAAACTATGGGATACTGGCAAATCGCATACAGACCCACATCAAGAAGATCATCCACCATGACCAAGTTGGATTCATACCAGAGATTCAGGGATGGTTCAACATACGAAAATCAATAAATATCATCAAGCATATAAACGGGCTGAAAGACAAAAAACACACCATCATCTCAATTGACGTGGAAAAAGCCTTTGACAAAATCCAACATCCGTTCATGTTTAAAGTCCTAGAGGGAATTGGATTAGAGGGATCATATCTTAATGTAATCAAAGCCATATACAGGAAACCCACAGCCAATATCATCCTAAATGGGGAAACGACAGAAGCATTCCCCTTAAGGGTAGGAACTCGGCAAGGTTGTCCCCTGTCACCACTCCTTTTCAACATAGTGCTTGAATCCCTTGCTAGGGCAATAAGGCAGGAAAAGGAAATTAAAGGAGTTCTGATAGGAAAAGAGGAAGTCAAGCTATCCCTGTTTGCTGATGATATGATTGTCTACTTAAGGGATGCTAAGAACTCCACCAGGAAACTCCTAGAAACGATTAGGAGCTTCAGTAAGGTGGCAGGATACAAAATAAACCTAGAAAAATCAGTAGCCTTTCTCTACACCAACAGTAGGCAGCTGAAGAAGGAATACAAGGAGACCTTCCCACTCACAATAGCCTCAAAAACATAAAAATACCTAGGAAACAACCTAACCAAAGACACCAAGGACCTCTACTTACAACAAAAATGTAAACTGTGAAGAAGGAAATTGAAGAAGACATCAGAAGAGGACAAACCTCCCATGCTCTGGATTGGTGGAAAAAAATATAGTAAAAATTCCATTCTACCTAACTTGTATACAGATTTAATGCAAATCCCAATCAAAATACCCAGAGCTCTTCACAGGTGTTTGGAAAAAAAATCCTCAATTTCATTTGGAAAAAACAAAAGAACCCCAAAATAGCCAAAGCAACTCTGGGCAAAAGAGCAATACAGGGGGGATGCTCTACAAGACATCAAACTATATACAGGGCAATAGTCATAAAAAAAGGCTTGGTACTGGCACAAAACAGACCAGTTGACCAATGAATAAAACTGAAGATCCAAACCTGAGTACATACAATTTCAGCCATCTCATATTTGAAAAAGAGGCCAAGAAGACACATTGGAGGAAAGACAGCTCTTCTTCAACAGTGGTGTTGTGCAAAACTGATTACAACTTGTAGAAGAATGAAATTAAACCCCTACTCTCAACCTGTACAAAGTCAATCCAAATGGATCAAAGACCTCAATGTGAAATCCCAAACTCTGGAGGTGATAGAAGAGAAACTTGGCAGCAGACTACAAGACGTAGGTGTAGGAAAGACTTCTAAATCAGACAGCAGCTGAACAAGAAATAAGATTTCAATTGACAAATGGGACCATAAACTCAAAGCTTTCTATACTCTCAAGGAACCAATAAACGAAGTGAAGAGAAAACCCACAGATGGGAGGAAACCTTCACAGCAGATACATCCGACAAAGCATTAATTTCCAGAGTATACAAGCTACCAAAAAACAAAGAAGAAAAAAACAAATGAATCACTCAGAAGATGGAGCAAAGATTTGAACAGAGACTTTCACAGAGGAGGAAATTAGAGATGGTGAGAAACACCTAAGAAGTGTTCAACATCGCTAATAATGAAGAAATCAAATTAAAACCACACTTAAGATAACATCTTATCCAGTAAGACTGGCTAGGATCAAGAAACAAATGATGCCAAGTGCTGGAAGGGTGTGGGGAAAAGGGGGCACTCATCCTTGCTGGTGGGAATGTAAACTTGTCAGCCACTATGGAAAACAGTGTGGAGAACCCTTAAAAGACTCAAAATGAGCCTTGCCATTTGACCAGTCATACCACTCCTGGGTATATACCCCACAAAACTCCTCTTACTGCAGAGATACAATGCACAGCTATATTTATTGCCGCTCTGTTTACAATAGCAAAAAATGGAATCAACCCAAATGCCCTCAACGTGACGAGTGGATAGAGAAAATGTGGTACATGTACACAAGGGATTCTATGCAGCAGTAAAGAAAGACAACAGTCAGGAACTGCAGGTAAATGGATGGAGCTAGAAGACATCATGTTAAGTGAAGTAACACAGCCCAAAAAAACAAGCGACAAAGGTACTCTCTCATATGTGCATGTTTAGTACAAATAACCCAGTTTATAAATATTTCTTGTGGAAGAGGGATGCATATTAAAAGAACAACAACAGAAAGATTGCATCAGAAACTGACTTAAATGGTGACTCGGGAAGGGTGGAGGGTGGGGAGAGGGACAACGGTGTATATTGATTGGTCTATATAATTGACGTGAGTCCAACAAGTATCCAGTTTTGCCCCAGACTTCGTGCTACAGGGACATGGGTTTTGGACTTAAAAGTAAATATGTGTATATTAAACAAAGATGTAAAGGCTGATAAAAATGGTAATGCATCTGAGTTAATTGGTGAAATATAAATTGCTGTTGTCCACATTAGCTTTAATTAAAAACTGTATAAACAATACTTTGGGATTGGATAACAAATGTTCTCTATAATTTTGCTGTCATATAGTATCACCTGGTAGCAATCTCTTTCACCTATAGGATGATATTTTAAAATAAAGTTTGTTTTCACAAGTTAATCACATAAAATAACCCAATACAGCATGGGTGAATTTGAGAAACCTGTGCTTGAATCCACCCTATAGGTATAATATAATACAACTGCTTTTTTGAGACTCATGGGTAAAAACAAAAACTTAAAATAAAAAAGGGGGATAGATTGATAGATATGAAAAATTTTTGTCAAAAACCTTTCTTTTTAAAAACTAACTACAGGAAAGATTTGTATGTTCCAATAGTCAGAGTAACATCACCACTTAATGGCTGAGAAAGAAAAGACAACTTTGCACTGTGTAGGATGTACCAGAAATCCAGCAGGAAGATTGACTCCTCCGGGCATTGAAGGGAAGAATGCCCAGATTGTGCAGAACATCAGGCCCCTCTCTGGATCCACTAGTAACAACGATTTGAATGAATCCTATGAACTTACCTGCTAGGTGCCGCAAGGTTTTAATAAAGGACTTTCTTAACCCCTACCATAGAACAAGAGAGAAATATGCTGATGATGAGGTCGTTTCCCAGCTGTGAATTGGAGCCAGCTGTTATAGAGGTATTCTCTTGAAAATCGTAAAACTGCCTCTCTATAATTGACATGGACATAGAAACTGTGGAAAAGGATTTATTCTCTGATTCAACAAAATAAATAGTACAAAAGTCTCCTTAAGCTATGCACTTAAGCAAAATAAATTAATCAGGAGCTGGCCATCAACAATGGATTATTCTACCAAGGAGATGTTGGCAGTAATCCAAGCCCCACAAAAGGTAAAGGCTCTTGCCTCCAAACTGGATATTTGCAGGAAGAGAGGCAATAAGGCCCTGCTGTTGAAGACCTGATATAAACATGGGAAAGATGTATGAGAGACCGCACTTGCAAGTATACAGATGTCTCTGAGTGCCAGAGATGTTTTACCAAAGGCCACTAAACCATAAAGCAAAATATAGTCTCCTTGAGCAACAAGATCCTCCGTCAGCACCAGCTACACCTCATCTGCTGGAAATACTGTGCACAGTGCAGCCATATGTCTGTATATCCCAAATCTAATTGGCTATTAGCTCTCTCCTTGGAGAATAAACCTGGCTGATGCCACAAGCTTACATCCTCTAATGGTAGGAGATGTTATAAGCACATAAGACCTTGTCTATTTAACAGAAGAAAATGTATTCAATGGATTAACATACCATCAAAAATCGTGTCTATACCAAAAGTAACCTACCAAACAATTAGTACTGTTTTAAAAACCTTATATCTAATCTGCTATGTGCTTCATAGTAGGATGAAAGGCTATATATTATACTGTTTAAATACCTATATATCTAAGTTGCATGTGCTTCATTAGTAGGATCAAAAGTTAGTGCCTGGACAAGCTGGCAAGCCCATGAAAGAAACAGACCAGAATGATAGAAACCAAGACACAGCTCCAGAGAAAGTAGACGGTTTTGCTCCTCATCCACCTGTGCCCCTTTTCTAAGCCTAGGGAACAATTGCGGAAGAGGGGACGTGGTAGAATGTAAAGGGCTGTGATTGCGGTGAATGGTGAAACTACAATATAGACTGACACTCATTTGATAACAACTTGATTGAACATACAAGACCCCCCTGCTGGATGGTGGGACCCATGAGCTGTGTGGGTTTGGGGCACAACTGCTCGCAAATTGGTTTTACATGAAGGATGCTTGTACCACAGATATATCACTTATTGTTAAAAAAATGAAAACGAACAAAACAAAAAAACAGAGAAAGATGAGAAAAGTTACAGGCGAATGCATGATCTGGATGGGTAGGGTTGGGGGAAGGAAGGGGATATATGCTTGACTGAAGTTGGAAAATGATTTATGGAAATACACAAACAATCATAAAAACAACAGCAACAACAACAACAACACAAAAACCCAAAAAACTAAAGTCAATTAATATAAAAGGTTCTGGACAGTTTTGGAGTCTTTTAGATTTGTTTTTAGCTTTTGAAATTCACAGCCTCCCGGACCAGTGGTTTGTAGCGTACCACTGACTGAGCTGAAATAACAAGTCTCATTGATTCAGCTGTCTTCCCATCGGAAATAACATTTTTTAT
Organism: Rhizomys pruinosus; assembly: GCA_009823505.1. NCBI lineage: Eukaryota > Metazoa > Chordata > Mammalia > Rodentia > Spalacidae > Rhizomys > Rhizomys pruinosus. The sequence goes on from VZQC01010143.1 coordinate 152,904, forward strand.
TTCTCATCCTGAAAGTAGAAGAAGACAGATTTGTATGGAGATTTTCAAGCCAGCTTGGTCTAATAAAAAGCTAAACTGGGCTGGAGAGATGCCTAGTGTTTAAGAGCACAGACTGCTCTTGCAGCAGACCTGGTTCAATCCCCACACCCACTTGGTGGGCTAGAACCGTCTGTAATCCAATTCCAGGAGAACTCCAGTTCAGGGGAATCTTAGACCTCTCTTCTGACCTCGTGGGCATGCAAGACATGGGTGCACAAACCTACATGCAGACAGTAACGTTCATACACTAAAAAATATATAAATAAAAAAAGCTAAAGCTAATTAGTTCTTTGGCAATGTTGGTCATTTAAAATCGTATAAAATTTTGATTTAAAAATTAATTTGTTATGGTTTACTACTACATAAATGTTTAATTCAGTAAAGGCTAATTCTACACTAATATAACCTTTCTGTCATACTACTTACGTAAATTATTGTTTTAAATCAGAAAAGGCAACTCTAAACAGGATTGATTTTTCCTCCCTAACTCAGGTCTGCCAGTATATTTAAACAGCTAATGCATTAATGATTTATTAAGGGTAAATATAAAATTACACATTGATAGTTCAAATTTTTATTGAGTATGTACTGTTATCTACTGGATATGATCCACCAACACCCAAAAGGATCTGTAAAACCATTTTTGTAAAATTTATACCTAAATTTATGATTCTAAGGGTTGTAATATATATAAGGCTAAATTATATTATATATAAACTTTATTTCTGCAGGATCCATACTTAATCAGGTAACTTAAAGATCACAATGTGTGTTTAATCAAGGGTTTATCTAACTTATTTTTACTTTTATCCAAAGTTTATTGACACATTATATAATGGCGAACTAAATTCTTATGTTGTTTAAAATTGGTCAATACTATCACCATAAAAAATTGATCACACTTAAATTTATGTGAACTACAAGTTTCTATTACTTTTACTCTTAATCATACTAGATTTCCAGTACAACAGCCTTGACCTTAAATAAGTAAGATGTCTTTCTGTGGTGTTATCTGTAACACCCCCTTTTTATCTACAAGACAACTTAGCTTTGGAAGACGCTATTTCACTTCTTCATCAACAATGACCTAACAACTTCAGTTCTAGTATGGCATGTAGTACTATTTCTTAAATAAAAAAAAAAAAAAAAATAAGATAAAATTAATATAATGTCTCCAAAAACAGCTTAACTTCTTCCTTACATTAAGAGACATAAAATCTCTATGAGGGATATTCTATTTCTCAAGAAACATCTATTAAATATGTATCAAAGCCAGGACTTACTGGCTGGGACTTCTCCCAATAGCCACTAGTATAAAAAATATTGCACCGTCTTTACAAGCTAAAAATCAGCCAAAATTCTATCAAGGCTAAAAGGTCATAGGTAAACCTCAGTACTAACTGTATATTATTTTGTTTTTTCCAACTTAATGTAAAGGGCTAACGTATTATCATTCTTTTTTTAAAGTTAATACTTTCGTAGTGAATCAATGTACTGAGTCGCATTCATTTTCACGAAAAAAAAGAAATTTTAAATGAATGGCAGAAATATCTTCAAGATTATTATATGTAGGCCTTCATATTCATGCCGTTCTATGTAGATGAAATGATATGTGTATTTTCTATAAATACCACAGTAAATAAAGAATGGTATCTCTAACCACTCTGTACCTAGCCAGAACAATTAGTATAATAAATAATGTTTACTTAGCATCCCATACTTTTACCATCATTTCCATCAGTAAATTGCAGAAGGCACCCACTGAAAACCTAGATCGGCTCACCCAAGGCCACGTACGGCCCCCCCCCCTTTGTTTTTGCTCCAGGCCCACAATCCACGCCTCTGGAGACCTGAAGCCAGAGCCGAGCTGCCAACCTCCTGAGAAAGGGAAAAAGGAAAAAATGGACATGGATGGGTAAGATAAAATTGGGGCTGCGAACTGGACAACCTAGTGCTATCTCAACAACAAAAATGGTTGCCTTTTCTCACTGCCCTCCCCCTTCTCTTAAAGCCTAGGAGCTGCTGGCTAAAGAAAAAACTACAAGATAGTTGTTGACTCTCATAGACTGACTTTACCCTATCAATATAATTTACATAAAAAATCTTTCCAGCCAACTTAGACTTTGGGTACAATTAAATCACCATTGTGTGTTAAAAGGGATATCAAATAATACCTCTATGTCTTCATGTATAGGACAAAAATGTCATTCTTAGAGGAAAATGTCATTCATATGTCTATGTCATAGGAAAAATGATGTCTTCTGGTAAGAAAAAAATGTATCTTTAGAAAAATGTCACTCACAACCTGTATGTCTGATGGGAGAAAAGTATTATTTTGCTTTGTCATGTATAAGATTCCACAACTTGAGGGAAAAGTTACATACCCAGTAAGTCTCTGTATATCTTTTAAGGTCAGTTTGTGATACATTGGCACAAGTTTCCTTTGTTTAAATTAATAGGTGTGAAGCATCAGGCTTTGAGAGTCTTGACAGCTGCCCTGGGCCTTTTGCTGCCTCTGTATTAAGAGTAAAGGCAAAGGGTGACCGTGTGTCTTTATATTTGGGAGAAAAAGTCTTTATGGTTGTTGACAAAGCTCTATTGCCTGCCCCAACCAAGTCCCTGTAGGCCACCTAGATTCCCTTTTGTTAAGACTAATGCTACTTAGGAGGTTGGCTTCCTGGTTTGTACGAAAGCAGTTAATATCACAGCAGCCAGAGTGCTGTTCAATATCAAGCCATCCCTAATTCATTTGGAAAAAAGGATGATAACACTGCTCCATCAATTAAAAATGAAGAGAGATAGCTGCAGGACTGAGACTTTGTCTGGCTGGAAGTTTAAATCTACCAAAAAATTGTCCTGGTAGCTCATTTGCGGGATTGGGATAATACAGTATTCCTGCCTTCCTGGGCAAAGCACCAGACCTGAGAGCATTCTCTTTTGATATACCAAGCAAGTCACACTTCCAGATTACTATACACACACCCAGGTTATGTTGTCCCCAGTGGGAGCTGCGTTGGGCCCCACTTCCCAGAGTATCCCCAATAGAAAATTGATAACTCTATATGACAACTGAGCTTTTTTGAATAAATAGAGGGAGACATAGGCACTGTTTTGGCAGTAGCACTTAGAGTCAGCAAGCACTCTCCAAGCCTGGACCCTGCTGATATCCTTCTAAACCTGTGAAACCTGGGTGCCAACTGCCTTTCATGCATTAGGTCAAAGTATTGATTTGGAGCAAATGGCCTGAAGCCCCACTTGTCTAGTACCTGTCCCAGCCCCCAATTCTGTGTGTCCAAGCCCTCCCCCGCCCATGGAATTACTCCCCATCTCTATGAGTCCATTTTCTTTTACCTCTGTGTGTCTTACTTCTTAACTCCTCAGCCTCCCTGCTAGAGCTCAAGCTAGGAAAGTCAGCCAGCTGGCTGGGGAGAGTCCTGAGACTTGCAGCATCGAGAACTGTGAGCCCTGGGCCAAGGAGGAAGAACATCTAGTGGAGGGTGGCACATGTGTCATACAATAAAGCATGACCAGATGTAAACTTCAGATGACACTACTGTATCCTGAGGTTGTCACACATGATGGATCTGGTTGGAACTTGTGGTGGCACACCTGTTTTGGTGTTTTCTGCCCCCTGTAGGTAACCCATCACCTGTGCTCTGTAAGAAAACCCAGCAAGCCGGGCCTAGTGACACAGGCCGGTAATTCCAGCACGTGGGAGGCAGAGGCAGGTGTATCCTTGTGAGTTCAAGCCCAGCCTGGTCTACATAGCAAGCTCCAGGCCAGCTGAGACTAAAGGGAGACCCTGTCTCAAAGAGACAAACAAACAAAACAGAGACTCCAACTTCAACTGACCACACCCCTAAAGCTGGCAGTCTCAAAAAAAAAAAAAGAAAGAAAGCTCAATAAACTCATAGGGTCCCCAAACTGGACTTTAGTGGATTCATACGTTGTTGTGGCATACTGCCCATCTGGGGATAAATAGATGTTTGTTCGTGCCTCCCCTTGAGAGTTAACACTATAGGACCATGGAGCATAGGGTTGGGGAATGGATGAGACGAATATCCCCGGGTTCTCTGGGTGATTAGACACTTCCAGACCAGAGGCTTCAGATTCAGAGAAATGTATTACACTTAAGTGGCAATGTAGAGTTGAGAGATTTATGAGAAGGAAACTCAATGCAAGTGAGGGCTTGTACAGGTGGTCTAGACTGTCTCTCATTTTGGTTGAGAGACAATGTCTCAAAGTCCTTTGATTTTTGGGCAGAGAGCCTGCTGAAAAGTATGTGGGCAGGCCAGGCTGCATGGAAATTGGCTGTCCCTGCTAGAAGCTTCTTATCCTTTGCCTCTGTCACAATCTATGGGTGACCAGTGACTTGCTGAGGGCCAGCTCCACTGTAGCAGACTGTGAGCCCAGTTAGAGAAGATTATCATAGATAATCCCTAATGCACCAAACACACTAATTCTCCTCTTCTGGTGTGCAGCTCCAGGGAGCCTAGAAATGTTTTCTCCCAGATTTTGAGCTTAATTAATTAATCTGTGGCAACTGTTGCTGAAACTTTCACCTGGTCCCCGAGTTTCTTCTCTTTTGGAAATGTTCCTGACTCCCCTTGCAGACAGTGTCACTGTGTCTGAGGGTGACATGGTGATAACCACCTGGAAGATGCAGTCTCAAATCCAGGCCCCATTTATATGGCCACAAATGTGTGCTGTGCATCCTAATGTTCCCTCCCCTGCCTGAGGGCATCGCAGTGGAATTGATCTTGTGAATGTCCCTGGGGTTCAGTTCCCTGGGCCAGCTAATTGGCAGTAACTCAGGACTCCAGCAGAGGTGGTCAGTGCACAAGCTGGGCCTTGTTCGTTCATCTTCATATGTAATAAGCTGTGTTTGGAGCTGGTATCAGGGGATTGCTGGTGGTGGTTAGGCTGAGGGAGCCTGTCATAGAGCTGTGAGGATGGGAAGAAGATGATGGGGACACACACTAAAAAGTGGGTTATCTTTCAGCATTTCAGTGTATGTATCTAATCCTAAAGGTGTTTGTGAAGGGCTGACATTCTGAATGCAAGCCCATCCTCAAGTTTCTCTCTGCACCTGGCTTCTTAGTGAAGAAAGAGAGAACAGCCTTGTCTTATGGTTCCCTGGACCAGATGCATTTGGTTTCAACAGTAGGAGAACATTTGCTTTTTTAGTATTCAGAATAGATAATACTAAAGTTTGTCTTCTACTCCTAAATGTTCTCTTTTGTGTTTTTATTCTTGATGTTCGAGGCTTTTAATTATACTTAAAGAAAACAACCAGCAATAATAAAAGTTCAACCAATACAATGACATTCCTATGGACTTTCCCTTCCTTCCTTCCTTCCTTCTTTCCTTCCATTTTTCTTTTTTAACACAGGGTCTCATGAAGCCCAGCCTGGCTTCACACTTACTAGGTATCTAGTAATGACCCTGAACTCCTGTTCCTCTTGCTTCCACCTTCTAAGTGCTGGGGTTCCAGTCATGTCCCATCATATCCAGCTGTCTTCTGTGTTTTGTTTGTAGACTAGTGACCATCTGTGTGTGTACATGATGCTGTGTGTGGGTGGTGTGGTTGAATAGCTGGGTTATGTCTGGTGTAAGGAAACTGATTGTTTCCCAAAATTCCTGCATAAAGAGGCCCCAGAGAGGAAGAGGACAAACTGGAGCCAGACAATCAGTCTGAGGTAAGTTCCATAGTAGCAGTAATGCATGGACTGGGAGGATTTGTATGGTTCCCTCAGATCTCCTCTCACTGGAATCTGAGAGCTTATGCTGTATGAAAATTGTAGGGAACAGGTTTATTATGTAAACTATCTGTCAGGTAGTCAGTAAAGATTGAGCAGTAGAGAAACTAAAAGCAAACTTATCCCAAGTCCTTACCTCATCTCTTCATATGTGTGCATGCTTTCCATATAGACTTCCTAACATATTTCCTCCCTGTCCCTTTGGAACTGTAGCGCCTGCAATGCCCAGTTCTGTGTGCTCTTTTATGTATGATCTTGCACCATTGCCCACTTAAATTGAGGTTTCCTTATGAAATTTTATTAATTAACTAATAATTTGTGCACACACACACACACTCGTGTGGGTTAGAGGACACCCGGGGAAGTGATTATCTGCCGGTGCTGGGGACTGAACTCCAGTCTCAGGCTTGTCAACAAGAACTTTTTATCTTCTGAGCCATCTTGCTGGCCCATTACTACTACTACTGCTACTGTTATTACTTCTATTACTACTACTACTGCTACTGTTATTACTTCTATTACTACTACTACTGCTACTGTTATTACTTCTATTACTCTACACTGTACTGTTATTACTACTACTTACTACTGCTAGATTTATTACTTCTTCACGATTTTATTGATATATTTTGCCTCTATGTATGTAGTGTACTGAGTTCATGCAATGCCTATGGAGGCAGAAGATGGTGTGGAATCGCCCAAATGGTTTTTAGACACCATGTGGACGTTGGGAACAAAACCGGGGTTCCTCTGCAAGAACAGCCAGTCTCTTTATCCATTGAGCCATCTCTTCAGTCTCCTTATTGATTGATTTTGAAGCTATGTATGCTATGGACTTGAATCACTATGTAGGCTACATTGGATTCAAACTTGTGAACCTAAGTGCTGGGAAATATAGTATTTTCTTTGAACATATTATTATTTTTTCCTGTTCATTTCTTTTTGTTTTGCATTTTCTTTTTTTTTCTTTATTTTTTTCTTTTACATTAGTTCACTCCTTTTCTCCACACTTTCCCACTGCTCCTTCCAATTTATGATTCATAGTAATATCATATATATATATATATACCTATAGATTATGCGCAGTGTCACCAAATGCCGCTGAGCCCCACCAGGAGTCCCATACTTGCTTTTTTCCCACTTTTTGAAGTTTTGTTCATTTCGTAAACTCTCTTATTCAAATTTATACCTGTTCCGTCTTCATCTCCCAACCCCCAGGAGCCATGCATTTCTTTTTCTCAGTCCTTTTAAAGTTTTTTTTTTGATGTGAAGCTTACTGTTTTCATCTTTGTATCTAGCATTTTGTTTTTGTTGTTCACTGCAATTGTATCCTTCAAAAATTCATATATACATGCGCACACATAACCAGAAGTCCATGGAATACGTCCCTGGAAGAGTCTCCTGTAGCCTGGGCCACAGACTGCACATCCATACTGTCTCCTCAGACTATTTGTTGCTCATATTCACCACACTCTCAATCATTTTTAGTTTCATACATGATATATTTTACTTGGTTGGTCTGGGCCAGCCAGTCAGAATATTGAAACTTTATAAGATAAGCCTTCAATTGATGCAATTTCTGGAATTTTCCTCATAGTCAAAATGTTTCATGGGATTGATTGGAAGTTTGCTGTTCTTTGTATTATACATGTTCATCTTTATAACCCAGCTTCACCTGCAGAAGCCCATAGATGTGGTCTTTGCACATCTGACCCTTGTCAATGCGTTGAACATTGTGTTCAGGCTGTTCTCAGATGTCATGTCCTCATCTGCAGTAAGACTTTATTTCCATGATGCCCACTGTAAGGCAGTTCTGTATGCATACAGTGTTACCCGGGTCTTTCCATCTGTACTATCTCAATACTGAGTGCATTTCAAGCCATTACTATCAGTCCCAGTCACTCCAAGTGGGCTTGGCTCAAGTCTAAGCTAGCTTCATGCATCTGTCCATCTTTCCTTCTTACCTTCTAGTTCTGGGAGGTTATCAACGGCTGTGGCAATAGCCTATTTTATGTTGGGAGTCTCTTGTATTACCTGGACCATAAACTTGGAGGGAGGTTTCTCCTGCCTGGCAATGTTTTTGGTATACACCTTTCAGGTATGTGCATGCACTCCTGTTCAGATATTGTGTTCTAGAGGATACTGTGCAAGGGAGAAATCAATCAGTGGTCCAACCAAGCTGTACCCCAGCAAAGGATCTGTATTAGTGCAGTAGTGGCACTTTTTTATCAATACTTTTTTATTTTATATTTTTCCAAAATATGCATACATACACTCCATACATAAGTCAAAATTAAAAGTTCTGAAAATAAATGGTAGTTTGATTCCTAAGCACATTTAGAGATTCACATTTTAACAGTAAAGTTGCATGCAGGTAAAAAGAAGTATAACTTTGCATTCTCTTTTTCTTTTTTTAGAATATAAGTACTTATCTTCCACCCATATATAGTAATTACAATGTGTGAATACGGTGGTAGGAAAATTCAAGAGCCCATTAGGAGATTCACATTATGATAGCACATTTGCTTTCAGATACAATGAAATATAATAATAAATTTTCTCAGTTTGCCTCCCAACTGGGGATTTGGTGTTAGCATCCACAAATGAGGGAACATTTGCCCTTTTTTTTCTGGGACTGTGTTACTTCACTTAATATAATTGCTTCAACTTCCATCCATTTACCACAAAGCTCATGATTCATCTTTCTTTACCCTGATTGCATGGAACCCATTGTGTAGCAGTGTACCACAATTTTTGGTATCCAGTCCCCTGTTGAGTGGGCTTGGGAGTTCGGTTCAGGTCCTTTGCTATTGTGAAGAGAGTCTTCAATAAACTATACGCTGTGGCACGGTATTCTTTGCAGTAGATGTGTGCTTCTGGTATATACCCAAGGAGTGGTATGGCTGTCAGTGGTGAGGCTCATTTTGAATTTTTCTTAAATGTTAATAATGTATTTTGAGTTTTTTATTAAGGGTTCTCTACACTGCTTTTCCAAGGTGGTTTGGTTACCAGTGTTAACATTCCCACGCACAGTGATGAGTGCTCTGTCTTTCGCCCAAACCTCTGCCAGCATGGTCGTCCTTTTGTTTCTGAACTGGTTCTCTATTTGTGGTGAGAAGGATTATCTTAGTTGTGGATCTTATTGCATCTTCCGTTAATGAGTAATGATGTTGAAACACTTTTTGTAGATTTTCTCGCCATCTTCTTCCTTTGTGAAGTTCTGTTCAGCCTCTTTACTCCATCTTTTGAGTAGGTTCATCTTGTGTCTTCTTTGCTTTTTAAGTAGCTTAAATATTCTGATGTTTAAAGCTTTTCAATGGTATCAGTGTGAACCGTTTCCTCCAAGTCTGTGAGGTCTTCTCCTCATTTCCTTTGATTGTTTCGTGTGGTGCGTGTGAGGCGAAAAGCTTGCTTGGAATTTTTGATGAGGTCCCACTGTGTCAGCTGTTGTCCTTTCGTTCCTGTGCAGCTGATGTTTGCCTTTAGAAAGTCTTTTCCTACACCTATTCACTTTTATCAAGGGATAAATGAACGGTGTCTTAATTGGACTTCAAACTCTCTTCAGTGGGAAGAAGCTCATTGTGGGGTACTCGTAAATCAGAGCCAATACATCATGGCCTAGGCAGAAAGTCCCAGATCCTAGAGCAGAACCCTATTTCTGTCATATGCTCATAGACAAATGAAATTTCTATACTGTAGTCCAGGTGTGGTAGGTGCATACCTTTAATCCTAGTCTGAGATGGTCAGAGTAGCCCCCCCCCTGGATCTTCTGTGAGATCAAGACCAACCTTGTTTACATAGTGATAGAGATCCGGCCAGCATGGCTAAAGGGAACCAACTGTCTCCAAAAAGACGAAAAAAAAAAAAAAATATACGTAAAACATACATAAAGGAATCCTTATATTTACAGAGAAGTGAACCTCACCACTCGCTCAAGAGGCGCTTTCTTTTTTTGCAGGCAATGGCAATCTATTACAGTAGTTTGACAACTGGTCACCACACATGAATTATGTCGTGAGGGGAATGACCAGCCTTGGATAAATCCATGTGTAACTTGTCCCCATGTTCCGTACCGTGTGCTCGAACATAGTGGGTACTCGGGGTAGAGAGAACACTACTACATCCTTTATGTCTCACCAGGGAAGCCTCGTCAAACAACAAAGTTCCATGCCCACAGAAAGCCACAACTGGCTAAGTTTTCGAGAAGAAGAGAGTAAAGAATATGTGTGTGATGGTTTGAATGAGTGTACCCTATAGGCGCCAGGTATGCCGAAGTTGTCTCCAGTTGGTAAGCGCTGTATTTGGAGGCTTGGGGTGGTGAGGCTGGTGCTGAGGAAGTGGTGTGGACTGGGGGCCAGGCTTAGTGAGTTTTTTAACAGCCTCGGGGTCTACAGTCGCTCTCTCAACGCTCTTAGGCTCCTGTGCTCATTGCGAGATGTGACCCTCGGGCTTGCTGCTCCAGCCACCATGCCTCTCCAGCCGCCACGCCTCCCGCCATTCCCTGGAACGTCAAATGTAAGCTCAAGTAAACTCTTCCTTTTATAAGTTCCTTTGGTCATTGTGTTTTATCACAGCAACAAAAAAGTGACTAATACAACGTGTCTCTGGTTAGGACTCCTATATTGAAACTCAAGGACCTATGGATCAAAGGCCATGGTAAAAGGTGGTGGAAAGATCTTAAGAACCAGGGTTGGTGCATGAACGTAAGGAAACTGAAGCTTTTAGGCATTTGGGAACCTGCTCATATGAACTTACAACAAATGTGTGAGCATGCACAAACCCCCTACAAACTCAATAAGACAAAAAACCATACCCCTGAGGAATAGGCAGCAGGCCCCATCTTAGCTGAAGAACTATTTATTGGCAATTGATTACTGCTGGGGAGGGAGAATAGGTTCTTGTAACACGGGAAAGAGTCTAGATAGCTGCCTAAACTCATGTGACATGTACCTTGATACATATGCCATGACAAATGCCATGACGGATAGACTGGATATTTTGACAGATGCACGAATTCAATGCTTTTTTTTGGGGGGGGCTGAGAAGTAGTGTTCTCCTTCATTTGTGGTTCTTAACACCAATTCCTTACATGTGAACAAGTTGAGTAACGGGTTCGTAAAAGATATATATGAGTGTGTTTATTGCTATAGGTAGACAGCTTTGTGGTGGTTTAATGGTGTCCCCCATAGCCTCAAGGTATTCAGACGTATGTGTCCTCCAAGTTGGTGGCGCTGCTTTTGGAGGTCTTGGGGTGTGTGGCTGTTCTGGAGGAAGTTGTGTTCACTGGGGCAGGCCTTAGTGGAGTTTTAACAACCTACGTGGTCTCAGTCGCCCTCGCGCTGCTTCTTGTGCTCTTGTGAGATGTGACCCTCGTTTGCTGCTCCATACTCCAGCCACCATGCCTCCCGCCAATATGGACCGAATTCCTTGGAACCATCAATCATAAGCTCAAATAAACTCTACGTGTTTTATAAGTTGCCTTTCATGGTGTTTTTATCACAGCAACAGAAAAGTGACTAATACAAGTTGAATCATGTATCTATGTTCTTTTCTCAGTTTTACTATCTATGAGAACACACATTTTTGTTAATTTTTTAAATTTTATTTATTTTTTATGTGTGTGAGTGTACTGTCTCATGTAGGTTGGGGCACCCTGTCGTGGCAATGGCCAAGTAGGTCAGAAGAGAGCGGTGGATTCCCCTGGAACTGGAATTGGAGTTATGGATGTTTTTTAGTTGCCATGTAGGTGCTAAGAACCGACAAATCCAGGTCCCTCTGCAAGAGCATTGGCGCTCTTAACTGCTAGGCTATCTTTCCAGCCCCCCAAATCTTTTTTCTTAAGTACATTAAAACATACACAACTTGGTATGTAATTTAGAAATGTAAAAAGATATATGTGGTTCCTTTAGTACGAGAGCTGATGGGTAAACGTGGATCCCTAAATGTGTTTTACAATTAACCTATAGGTTGATTTCAGACTTTGTAAATTTGCTATATGTAAAGCAAATTGCTATGTGGAAAGCAGTGTGGAGAAGGGTCTGGTGTGTTGCCTTTTTTGTTTTTTGTGTTTTGTTTTGTCTTGTTCGGACAAGGTCTCCCTGTAGCCCCAGCTGTCCTTGAACTCGCTATGTAGACCAGGCTGGCCTTGAACTCAAATATCCGCCTGCCTCATGCCTCGAAAGTGCTAGGATTAAAGGTGTGAGCCATCATGCCAGGCTGAGAATTCTTAAAAGAATGAAAATGAACCTAGCATTTAAACAAATAATACCTCTCTTAGGTATATACCCAAAGGATGCATCCTATAGCAGAGATATGTGCACAGCCATGTTTATTACTGCTCTTTTTTTCATAGATGTAAAGGTAGATATTACTGCTGTTTTTCCAAAGGCAAAGAGCTGGAGGCAGCCCACTTTTTCCTCAGCTGACCAGTGGATAATGCTGATGAGTTACATTAATCCAATGGACTTCCATGCAGTGGTGAAGAAGGACAACCTCATGAAATTTGTAGGCAAATGGATGGAACTGGAAGCTGAGTTATGCTAAGTGAGGTAACATAGTCTCAGTTTAACAAAGGCCATATTTTATCCCTCGTTTGTGGTTCCTAACACCAAATCCTTATATGTAAGTCAAAGTGATTAACTGTTCGGTAAAGATAATGTCACATTGATTCATATCACTATAGATATAGCTCGAAGTACATACCTCTATTTTTCTCAGTTTTAAACTTTATAGAAAGAACAGGGTTTTTTTTTTTTGTCTTTGTTTTTTTTTGAGACAGGGTCTCCCTATAGCCCTAGCTATCCTGGAAGTCACTCTGTAGACCAGGATGGCCTTGAACTGACAGAGATCCACTTGCTTCTGCTTCCTAAGTGCTAGGATTAAAGTCCTGCACCACCTTGCCTGGCTTGAGGACAGATCTTAACCTTCATGTGGGTGCTGGGAATTGAATCCTGGACCTCTGCAAGAGCACTCATTGCTCTTAACTGCTGAGCCATCTCTCCCACCCCCCAAATCTTTTTTTCTTAAATACATTAAAAATTACACAACTCCACTATCCATGTAAGATGTAAAGTCCATATGTTTTAACCTGTCTAACAAGCTTTATGGGTTAAACTGGTGCACCTAAATCAGGTTATTGGCAATTACCTTGTTTGATTTCAGACTTTGTAAATTTGATATCTGTCACAAAGTTGACCAAATAAGCTAATAAAAGAATAATGAACATCAAGGGCAGGAATAGATGCTTCCAAAACACAGAGTTGAAGTGTTGCTTAGAGTAGTGGAGTGCAAGAAGATGACATGCTTCATGTAGAAAGCACACTGTTTTCTGAGCTTTGCTCAAAGCATAAATACAGGCTATTGGCTCTGAATTTGAGGCTACTGATGTATCAGTGTATTGATTAAGGATATAAAGCAACATTATATAGGGATGGATTTCTACAATGGAAGTGAGAAATTATTGAAATTATTGCACAGTTATAGTTACCAGAATGAGCAAACCCTGAGAACCTAATGCATAACATCATAGCCATGATGAACAAGTGTATCTTTGAATCATTCTAAGAAGGATGATTTTAAATATTTTGACCAAAAAGAAAGAAAATGGTAACAAAATCATAGAGTAAGTAATTGAATGATTGATTGATTGATAAGATTTCTGTGACCAAGGACCTTAAATCTCACTTCTTTAACTCTCTGAAGAACAATGGGATAATGTTTACAGAAACTTTGGGAGTCAAGAGCAGCATAAATGTCCACTAGGTGGTATTAGAAGGGTTTGCTTTTGGTCAATTCCGACAGGGTCCTTCCCATGTACCCCAGCGGTCCTTGGAACTTGCTCTGTAGACCAGGCTGGCCTTCAACTCACAAAGATCTGCCTGCCTCTGCCTACTCAGTGCTAACATTAAAGGTGTGTGCCACCATGCCTGGCTTTGTATATAGTTTTAATGTTATTATTAGATTTAAAAGTTTATTCAATAAAATGTGTAAAAAAAAGTCTGGTGCCTTAGTGGGAGGCAGATTGTGAGTCTAAATTTGATTAAGATATATTATATGAAATGCATAAAAACTCAATAAAAATAAAAACATAAATACACTTCAAAGATTTTCAGAGGACTACTAGACAGGTGGTGTAGCTAGGTCTTTGAATGCTTGGGCACAGGTCTAGAATTGATTTGAAATTTTGTATGAAATGCCCAAAGCTTGAGTAAAAAATTGGCTTTGAAAAAAAAAACACACGAACAGACAACAATCAATAAAAAACAATAGAAAACCAAAATTAAATAAAACGAAGAGAAAAAAAACCTCAGTAGAGACCTTTGGTCATGTTTGCTAGACCAGTGGGATTGCTTCACTTTTCGTTGTTTACTGAAGGACTAGCTCGGTGGCCACTGTCTTCCCAGATAGCAAAGAAGCAGAAGCAAATGTCCACCCAGGGTCTCTAGACAGTTAGGCCTGGACACCTGGCTAACGGAGTCCCATTGCCTGAAATAGGGAGTCGTGGAGGACCACTAGATTCTTCTGGCTGGAATCCCAGGAGCTCACCACCATGGCTGTTTCCTATCTTGCATACAAACCAGCAGCCAGTAGTGGCTCAATTATCTAGGATTCAATCATGTAGGCAATGCAGTCATAGGGTGGGACTAGAGACTGATTACATCAACAGGGTAGGAAGGGCCATGGGGTAGAAGGTGTGCTGAGTAGGCGGGGTTCAAATGGGTGGGTCCAGCAAGGAGCGGGTATTTAAGGGCTGGTCCTTGTGATCTCAAAGACCTTTTCCCAGGTCTTTCGATGCAAAAAGCTCCTTCAGTGAAGAACGCTCCTTTGGAGCGCCGCCGGTACCGCCCTCTGCTCCCGAGACCTATAACTTCCAGTCGTCTCCAAATACCTACGGGTTTCCTAGTGAACAGTGGTTCCCAAGATTCTCTAGGTTACCAGAGTTCCCCGGCCATGTCAGGGTCCCAGGTGCCAAGCCACAGACCCATGAGGATGGAACGGAAGAGTCGGACTGTGTATAGCAAGGAGCAGCTACGTGTGCTGGAAGATTATTTCCAAAAGTGCAACTATCCACCCCATAAGGATCAAGTCTTGCTCGCAGAAAGAATAAACGCAACGGAGTATGAGACGCAAGTATGTCCTCTCTCACCTAATCAGAATGGCCATTTCCCATCAGCCTCCACACCCCCTTCAAGTCTCCCAGCACTTAGGGTGTTTCTCCATTGCTAAAGGCTGCTTGCCGCNTCCTACACGTACGTCTTGTAGTCTGCTGCCAATTTCTTCTTCATCACCTCCAGAGTTTTGCATTTCACACTGAGGTCTTTATCCATCTGGAATTGACTTTTGCATACACGCTTTGTACAAGGTGAGAGGTAGGGGTTTAATTTCATTCTTCTACAGGTGGTGATCCAGTTTTGCCAACACCACTTGCTGAAGATGCTGTCTTTCCTCCATTGTGTCTTCTTGGCCCCCTTGTCAAATATGAGGTGGCTGAAATTGTATGTGCTCAGGTTTGGATCTTCAGTTTTATTCCATTGGTCAACTGGTTTGTTTTTGTGCCAGTACCAAGCTGTTTTTCTGACTATAGCCCTGTAGTATAGTTTGATGCCTGGTAGAGCGATCCCCACTGTATTGCTCTTCTCACCCAGAGTTGCTTTGGCTATTCGGGGTCTAATAATTAAGGAAATGCAAATTAAAACCACCTTAAGATATCATCTTACTCCAGTAAGACTGGCTAGGATCAAGAAAACAAATGATGCAAGGTGCTGGAGAGGGTGTCGGGAAAGGGGAACACTCATCCATTGCTGGTGGGAATGAAAACTTGTGCAGCCACTATGGAAAACAGTGTGGAGAACTCTTAGAATACTCCAAATGAGCCTGCCATTTTACCCAGTCATACCACTCCTGGGTATATACCCACAAGACTCATCTTACTGCAGAGATACATGCACAGCTATTTTTATTGCCGCTCTGTTCACAATAGCAAAAAACTGGAATCAATCCAAATGCCCCTCAACTGACGAGTGGATAGAGAAAATGTGGTACATGTATACAATGGAATTCTATGCAGCAGTAAAGAAAGACAACATCATGAACTTCTCAGGTAAATGGATGGAGCTAGAAGCCATCATGTTAAGTAAAGTAACACAGTCCCAGAAAAACAAACGACAAATGGTATTTCTCATATGTGGATGCTAGTACCAATAACGCAGTTATAAATATTTCTTGTGGAGAGGGATGCATATTAAAAGAACAACAACAGAAAGATTGCATGGGAAAACTGACTGAAATGGTGACTTGGGAAGGGAGGGAGGGGTGGGAGAGGGACACAGGTGTGTATTTGATTGGTGCTTATTTAATTGACGTGAGTTCAACAAGTATCCAGTTTTGCCCAGACTCTGTCTACAGGATACATGGTGTTTTAGGACTTAGTAAAAGTAAATATGTGTATATTAAAGAACATTGGTTTAAAGGATGATAAAAACGGTAATGCATTTGAGTTAAATGGTGATATAAATTGCTGTTGTACACATTAGCTTTAATTAAAAACTGTATAACAATTACTTTGGGATTGGTATAAACAAATGTTCTCTATAATTTTGCTGTCATATAGTATCACCTGGTAGCAATCTCTTTCACCTATAGGTTGATTTAACTCAAAAATAAACTTTGTTTCCCAAGTTAATCACATACAGTAACCCAAAACAGCATGGGTGAACTTGATGAAATCTGTGCCTTGATTCCACCCTATAGGTATGTATAAAACAACTGCTTTTTTGAGACTCATGGGTCAAAAATAAAAACCTTAAATAAAAAAGGGGGATATAGATAGATATGAAAACTTTTTGTCAAAAAACCTTGCAACCCAAATCTTAAAACTAACTATGGGAAAGGATTTGTATGTTCCAACAGGCCAGAGTATCACCAACTTAATGGCTGAGAAAGAAAATGCAGCTTTGCAGTGAGTAGGATGTACCAGAAAGTGCCAGCAGAAGGATTGACTCCTCTGGGCATTGAAGGGAAGAAATGCCTCAGATTGCTGCAGACATCAGGCCCCTCTGTGGATCCTACTAGTAACAACTATTTTTAATGATTCCTAATGAAGCTTACCTTCTAGGTGCTGCAAAGGTTTTAATACAAGAGACTTTCTTAAACCCCCCCCCCATAGAATAAGGAGAAATATGATGATGATGAGGTCGTTCTCCAGCTGTAGATTGGAGCCAGCTGTTATAGAGGTATTCTATTGTAAAATCAGTAAAACTGCCTTCTTTAATTGACTAATGGACATAGAAACTGTGAAAAGGATTATTCTCTATTCAGAACCAAATATAATGCTAAAGTCTCCTTAAGCTATGCACTTAAACAAAATATATTAATACAGGAGCTCTGACATCAACAATGGATTATTCTACCAAGGAGATGTTGGCCAGGGGATCCAAGCCCCCACAAAAGGTAAAGGCTCCTTGCCTCCAAACTGGGATATCTGCAGGAAGAGAGGCGATAAGGCCCTGCTGTTGAAGACCTGATATAAACATGGGAAAGATGTATGGAGACCGCACTTGCAAGTATACAGATGGTCTCTGGGATGCCAGAGAGTGTTACCAAAGGCCACTAAACCAATAAAGCAAATATAGGTCTCCTTGAGTCAAGCAAGACTCCTCCGTCAGCACCAGCTACACCTCATCTGCCTGGAAATACTGTGCAGCAGTGGCAGCCATATGTCTGTATATCCCAAATCTAATTGGCTATTAGCTCTCTCCTTGGAGGAATAACCCACGGCTGATGCCACAAGCTTACATCCTCTAATGGTTAGGAGATGTTATAAACCACACGAAGACCCTGTCATACTTAACAGAAGAAAATGTAATTCATGGATTAACATACCATCCAAACATCTGTGTCTATACCAAAGTAACCTACCATAACAATTAGTACTGTTTAAATACCTATATATCTAATTGCGTGTGCTTCATTAGTAGGATCGAAAGGCTATATATTATACTGTTTAAATACCTATATATCTAATTGCATGTGCTTCATTAGTAGGATCGAAAGGTTATGCCTGGACAAGCTGGCAGCCCATGAAAGAAAACAGCCAGAATTGACTAGAGACCAAGACAACAGCTCCAGAGAAAGTAGACTGTTTTGCTTCTCATCCACCTGTGCCCCTTTTCTAAGCCTAGGGAACAATCTGCGGAAGAGGGGGCGTGGTAGAATGTAAGGGCTGCGATTGGGGTGAATGGTGAAACTACAACAATATAGACTGGACACTCATTTGATCAACTTGATTGAACATACAAGCCCCCCCTGCTGGATGGTGGGACCCATGAGCTGTGTGGGTTTGGGCACAACTGCTCGCAAATTGGTTTTACATGAAGGATGCTTGTACTCACAGATTATCACTTATTGTTAAAAAAATGAAAACGAAACAAAACAAAAAAACAGAGAAAGATGTAGAAAAGTTACGGCGGGATGCATGATCTGGGATGGGTAGGAGTGGGGTGGGGGAAGGGAAGGGGATATATGCTTGAACTGAATTGGAAAATGATGTATGAAATACACAAAGCATCAATAAAAACAACAGCAACAACAACAACAACAACAACAAAAACCCAAAAAACTAAAGTCAATTAATTTAAAAGGTCCTGGACAGTTTTGGAGTCTTTTAGATTTGTTTTTAGCTTTTGAAATTCACAGCCTCCCGGACCACGTGGTTTGTAGCGTACCACTGACTGAGGTGAAATAACAAGTCGTCTTGATTCATGTCTGTCTTTCCCTATCTGAACATAACATTTTTTATTTCTGCATCCTGAAAGTAGAAGAAGACAGATTTGTATGGAGATTTTCAAGCCAGCTTGGTCTAATAAAAAGCTAAAGCTGGGCTGGAGAGATGGCCTAGTGGTTAAGAGCACTGACTGCTCTTGCAGCAGACCCGGGTTCAATCCCCAGCACCCACTTGGTGGCTGAGAACCGTCTGTAATTCCAATTCCAGGAGAACTCCAGTTCCAGGGGAATCTGAGACCCTCTTCTGACCTCTGTGGCATTGCAAGACATGGGTGCACAAACCTACATGCAGACAGTACGTTCATGCACATACAAAAATATATAATATTAAAAAAAGCTAAAGCTAATAAAATGTTCTTTGGCAAATGTTGGTCATTTTAAAATACTATAAAATTTTCGTTAAAATTAACTTGTTATGGTTTTACTACTTACATAAATTTAGTGTTTAAATTCAGTAAAGGCTAATTCTACAACTAATATTAACCTTTCTGTCATCTACTACTTACATAAATTTATTGTTTAAATTCAGAAAAGGCTAACTCTAAAACCAGGATTGATTTTTCCCCCTAACTCAGGTCTGCCAGTATATTTAAACAGCTAATGCATTAATTGATTTATTAAGGGTAAATATAAATTTACACATATGATAGTTCCAAGTTTTATTGAGTATGTACTGTTATCTACTGGATATGATCCACCAACACCCAATAAGGATCTGTAAAAGCCATTTTGTAAAATTTATACCTAAATTTATGATTCTAAGGGTTGTAACATATAAAGGCTAAAATTATATTATATATAAACTTTATTTCTGCAGGATCCAGACTTAATCAGGTAACTTAAAGATCACAATGTGTGTTTAATCAAGGTTTATCTAACTTATTTTTACTTTTATCCAAAGATTATTGACACATTATATAATGCCAAACTAAATTGCTTATGTTGTTTAAAATTGGTCCAATACTATCAACATAAAAAATTGATCACACTTAAATTTATGTGAACTACAAGTTTCTATTACTTTTACTCCTAATCCATACTAGATTTCCAGTACCAACCTTGACCTTAATATATATCAAGTGTCTTTCTGTGGTGTTATCTGTAACACCCCCTTTTTATCTACAAGACAACTTAGCTTTGGAAGACTCTATTTCACTTCTTCATCAACAATGAGCCTCAGAACTTCAGTTCTAGTATGGATATGTAGTACTCTAATTTTCAAAAAAGGGTATAGTCTCCTAAAATAAGGTAAAATTAATATAATGCTCTCCAAAATACAGCTTAACTTCTTCCTTACATTAAGAGACATAAAATCTCTCAGAGGGATATTCTATTTCTCAAGAAACATCTATTAAATATGTATCAAAGCCAGGCACTCTACTGGCTGGGACTTCTCCCAACAGCCAACTATATCAGTAATAAATATTACACCTGTCTTTTATCAAGCTAAAAATCAGTCCAAGGAATCTATCAAGGCTAAAAGGTCATGGGTAAACCTCAAGTACTAAACTGCTATAATTTTTTGTTTTTCCAAACTTAATATTAAAGGGCTAACGTATTATCATTCTTAAAAGAACTTTCATTAGCCTTCATCCGTTTATCTACTGAAATGATAAATGTGGTATTTTCTATCGATACCCACAGTAAATAAAGAATGGTATCTCTAACCACCTGTACCATACCAGCAATATAACCTAGTATAATAATGTTTACTTAAGCACCTATACTTTTACCAATCATATTCCATCAATAAATTGCAGAAGGCACCCACTGAAAACCTAGATTCCGGCTCAGCCCAAGGCCACGTACGGCACCCCCCCCCCTTTGTTTTGTCTCCAGGCCCACAATCCACGCCTCTGGAGAGCCTGAAGCCAGAGCCGAGCTGCCAACCTCCTGCTGGGAAAAAAAGGCTGTGAAAACCTAAGTGCTATCTTCAACAACAAAGAATAGGTTGCCCCTCTTCTCACCTGCCCTCCCCCCTCTCCAAAGCCTAGGAGCTGCTGGCTAAAGAAAAAAGCTACAAGATAGTTGTTGACTCTCATAGACTGTACTTTATCCCTTCAATATAGTTACATAAAAAGATGTTTCCAGCCAAACTTAAGACTCTGTGGGTACAAGTAAAATCACCATCTGTGTTAAAAGGGATATCAAATAATACCTCTATGTCTTCATGTATAGGACAAAAAATGTCATTCTTAGAGGAAAATGTCATTCATATGTCTATGTCATAGGAAAAATGATGTCTTCTGGTATAGGAAAAAATGTTATCTTTAGAAAAATGTCACTCACATACCTGTATGTCTTGATGGGAGAAAGGTATTACTTTTGCTTTGTCATTGTATAGAGTTCCACAACTTGAGGGAAAAGTTACATACTCAGTAAGTCTCTGTATATCTTTTAAGGTCAGTTTGTGATACATTGGCACAAGTTTCTTTGTTTAAATTAATAGGTGTGAAAGCACTCAAGGCTTTGAGAGTCTTGACAGCTGCCCTGAGGCCTTTTGCTGCCTCTGTATTAAGAGTAAAAGCAAAGGGTGACCGTGTGTCTTTATATTTGGGAAAACTTTCTCTTTCATTGTCAAAGCCATGTTACCTGCAACCCAAGTCCCTGTAGGCCACCTAGATTATCCCTTTTGTTAAGACTAATCCCCACCTTAGGAGGCTGGCTTCCTGGTTTGTCAAAAGCCAGTTTTACAGCCCAGAGTGTCTTAAGTCCAATATCAAGCCATCCCTAAAACATTTCGAAAAAAAGGATGATAACACTGCTCCATCTTAATTAAAAATGAAGGGAGATAGCTGCAGGACTGAGACTTTGTCTGGCTGGAAGTTTAAATCTACCAAAAAAATTGTCCTGGTAGCTCCTTTGCGGGATTGGGATAATACAGTATTCCTGCCTTGCCTGGGCAAAGCGCCAGACTCTGAGAGCATTCTCTTTTGATGTACCAAGCAAGTCACACTTCCAGATTACTATACACACACCCAGGTTATGTTGTCCCCAGTGGGAGCTGCGTTGGGCCCCACTTCCCAGAGTATCCCCAATAGAAAATTGATAACTCTATATGACAACTGAGCTTTTTTGAATAAATAAAAAGAGGGAGACATAGGCACTCTTTTGGCAGTAGCACTTAGAGTCAGCAAGCACTCTCCAAGCCTGGAGCCCTGCTGATATCCTTCTAAACCTGTGAAACCTGGGTGCCAACTGTCTTTCATGCATTAGGACAAAGCATTGATTTGGAGCAAATGGCCTGAAGCCCCACTTGTCTTAAGTACCTGTCCCAGCCCCCAATTCTGTGTGTCCAAGCCCTCCCCCGCCCATGGAATTACTCCCCATCTCTATGAGTCCATTTTCTTTTCCTCTCTGTGTCTTACTTCTTAACTCCCTCAGCCTCCCTGCTAGAGCTCAAGCTAGGAAAGTCAGCCAGCTGGCTGGGGAGAGTCCTGAGACTTGCAGCCTCGAGAACCTGTGAGCCCTGGGCCAGGGAGGAAGAACATCTAGTGGAGGGTGGCACATGTGTCATACAATAAAGCATGACCAGATGTAAACTTCAGATGACACTACTGTATCCTGAGGTTGTCACACATGATGGATATGGTTGGAACTTGTGGTGGCACACCTGTTTTGGTGTTTTCTGCCCCCTGTAGGTAACCCATCACCTGTGCTCTGTAAGAAAACCCAGCAAGCCGGGCCTAGTGACACAGGCCTGTAATTCCAGCACTTGGGAGGCAGAGGCAGGTGTATCTCTGTGAGTTCAAGCCCAGCCTGGTCTACATAGCAAGCTCCAGGCCAGCTGTGTTTTTCTTTTCGTTAAGTTAATTTTATTGAGTGCATTCATACATTTCTTTTTATTTTTATTTATTTTTGTATGTGATGAATTACTGTCTGCATGTATGCTTGTGCACCCCTGTCGTGCAATGCCGCGGAGGTCAGAGAGGGTCTTGGATTCCCCTGGATTGGAGTTTGTCCCTGTAATTGGAGTTACAGACGGTTCTTAGCCGCCATGTGGGTGCTCGGGATCGAGCCTGGGTCCTCTGTAAGAGCAGTCAGTACCTCTTAACCACTAGGTTATCTTTACAGCGCCCCTCATACAACATTTCTTAATTAAATTAGACTCATTCCCCTCCCATCCATGCCCACCTCTTACATCCACCCTGCCCCCCAGCAGAGTTCATGATTTTTGTCATACATGTCAAGTCCTGTCTTGCCATCTTTTTCTCAGTTCTTTTAAACCTTTTCAGTGCACAATTTTTACTGTTTTGATCAGTTCTTTGAATAGGTTTCTCTCTTTTTGTGCTCCCTTTAAAGATACATTATTCCAAAATATGTACATATACACTCCACACATAAATCAAAATCAAATTCTTCTCTAAGGTTAATTCCATAAGCACATTAAGAGATGTCAATTTAACAGTAAAGTTGCATGCAGGTAAAAAGAAGTATAACTTTGCATTCTTTTTTTTAGAATATGAATACATTATCTTCCACCCATATAGAATTACAATGTGTGAATAATGGTGGTAAAATTCAAGAGCCCATTAGGAGATTCACATTATGATAGCACATTGCTTTCAGATACAATGAAATATAATAATAAATTCTCAGTTTGCCTCCAACTGGGGATTTGGTGTTAGCATCACAAATGAGGGAATCATTTGTTTTTTTTCTGGGACTGTGTTACTTCACTTAATAAATTGCTTCAACTTCCATCCATTTACCTAGCAAAGCTCATTGATTCATCTTTCTTTTTTATATTATTTTATTTATTTTATGTGTTATGAATTACCGCATGCAGTCTGTGCACCCGTGTCGTGAACACCGCGGTCAGAAGAGGTCTCGGATTCCCCTGGAACTGGAGTTCTCCTGGAATTGGAGCTCAGACGGTTCTAGCGCCATGTGGTGCTGGGGATCGAACCCGGGTCCTCTGCAAGAGCCGTCCGCTCTTAACCGCTAGGCCATCTCCAGCCCTGATTCATCTTTCTTTACCCTGCATAGAACTTCCATTGTGTAGTGTACCACATTTTTTTTATCCAGTCTCATCTGAGGGGCATTTGGGTTGGTTCCAGTTTTGATATGTGAAGAGGCTGCAATAAAATAGCTGTGCAGTGTTTCTTGCAGTAGGATGAGTCTTGTGGGTATATACCCAGGATGTTATGACTGGGTCAAATGTAGTCATTTTTATCTTTTAAGGTTCTCCACACTGTTTCCATGTTTCAAGTGGTGTACAAGTTTACATTCCCACCGCAGTGATGAGTTTCCCCTTTCCCACAACCTCTCCAGCATTTGGCATCTTTTTTCTTGATCTTGGCAGTCTTATTGGTGGATGATACTTAGTGTGGTTTAATTTGCATTTCCTTAATTATTAATATGTTGAACACTTTTAAGTGTTTCTCAGCCATCTTTATTCCTTTCTGTGAAGTCTCTGTTCACTCTTTACTCCATTCTTTTGAGGATCATTTGTTTTCTTCTTCGTTTTTAGGAGCTTTATATATTCTGGATATTAATGCTTTGTCGATGTATGTGGTGAAGGTTTCCTCCCATCTGTGGGTTTTCTCTTCACTTCCTTGATTGTTTCTTTGTGTACAGAGTTTTATTTGATGAGGTCCCACTTGTCAACTGTTGTCCTTTCTTGTGCAGCTGACTTTTTGATTTAGAAAGTTTTTCCGGGGCTGGAGAGGTTGCTCAGTGGTTAAGAGCACCAGCAGAGGGCCTGGCTTCAGTCCCAGCACCCACATGGTGGCTTAAAAACCGTCTTTAAGCCAGCATGTTGGGTGCATGCCTCAATCCTAGCCACTTGCTAGGTCCTTTTTGAGTTTTTCATTCTCTCTCTTTTGTTCTCTGAATTCTTCTTTATGTTCTTTAATTTCTCTGCTTAGATCTGCAATTATTCCTCTAAGATCTGCTCCTTGGGTCTCCTCCAAGGGGTTCCCATTGTAGCTATCTCCTACAGGTTTGGTAGAGCCTGGTGCAGGATTTTCCTGTGCCTTTCCCATGTTGTCCCTCCGTCTTGTCCCTGGCATGTGGGCTTCCCTTTTGTGGTTCAGATCACAAATACCTTTTCACTATGTTAGCGGATGGTTTTGCTTTCCTCCTTCAGATGCTTTTTTTTTTCTTTCCTCCTCCTTGTTTATGGAGTATTGAGTTTTCTCGTTTTCAGGCTTTCAATTTTGTTTATATATTGTATATTGGAAGCCAAAGCACTCTTCTCTTCTTGTTCTGAAGGATCTCCAAAAAAAAAAGTCCACTTGGATTCTCACCAATTTCTGATGGTGGCGGGAGGGGGGGTATGCCTGACCTAGCCTGCACCCTGGTGCCCGCCTGAGTGACTTCAGGCCAGCCCGCACAAAGGCACAGAGGCACCGACCCAAACCTGCTGACCTAGCCTGCGCCCCTGTACCTGCCTGAGTGACTTCCAGCCAGCCAGCACAAAGGCGCAGATGGGCCAACCCAAACCCGCCGACTGTCTGGACGCTGCGGAGGCACTGACCCAAACCTTGCTGACCTAGCCTGCGCCCTGGTACCCGCCTCATGATTGTTTAATTTTAACTGAGTTTTTTGTGAACTCCATACCTTCTCATCATACACCCTCCTTTATCTTCCCTCCCTCATAGTCCCTCTGCTGGTTTTCATGTACTCTGTCAGATATATTAAGGTCTATAGAGCCAACTGTGTGTCCCTAAATCTCCTTCAATGTATGTCTATCCACTGACTCCTGATTAATCTAGCCAGTGACATATCTTTAGATAAAACCAGTTCTCCCACTCCCAGTAGCTATTGATGGCCAACAGTTCTTCACTTCCCCACTTCTATGCTGGGATATCATCTGGGTGGCTCTTACGTGAGGCTTCTGCGTGTTGTTACCATTGGTATAAATTTGTATGAGTAACTTTCCAGCAGTCTGGACAATTCTGACTCCCTGTGATCATCAACAATTTCTAGTTCTTATAACCTTTCCAACCCCTCTTCAGCAATGGTCCCTGAGTTTTGGGTGGCAGAGGTTTGACATTGGTGTCATATTCAGGCATAAATTCACCAAAATCTCTTATTCTCTGCAATTTGGCAAGTTGTGGCTTTCTGTGTTAAACATCATTTGTTACATGAGGAAGCTTTGCTACTGAAAGTTAAGAGATGCTTTAATGTCATGTCTCCCCTTCTGTTCATCTATGTTCCCTGAGCCCCAGGTATAGAAATTGCATTGTACATGAGTCACTTAGAATTGGGAATCTCACATACACTTATTTTATGCATTTGACCAGTAGTGGAGCTTTGTCATCATCTTTGTTGCAAAAAGAAGTTTCTTTGATGGAGTGAAAGGTAACTTTATAAACATAAGGATTTGTATTTAGAATAGAGTAAGAAATTCAGTTGGTTTAGGAGAATGGCAGAAGTAGATTCTTAACTAGGATCTATAACTTCCCCAGACATGTGTATTTGGCTATGTTTACAGTACTGCACCTGAGCTTCCTCCCGTTGAGCAGACCTTAAGTACAATTAGACATCTGTTGATTACCCCAAGATAAAAGTGACTCTACTGTACCAGTAGAGATTATTTGCTGAGATGATCACTGTTGGGTTCATTGAATTTATAGCTAAATGGGATCATTGATTCGTTTTCTCCCTTGAAAATTTATGTATTATCTTCTGATTTTATAGGAGCTAGCAAATCTTCAGGAAGGAGGCTTCCAGATCAAGTCTAGCATGATTGTCCTAAGTCTTGTGTCTGAAATATGAACTGTCTTCAGAAATAAGGTCTTATCATCAGATTCTGGGAGGCAGTCAAGGGCTGTGGCAGTAACCTGTGTTACTTTGGGAGTCTCTTGTTACTACACTGGACAAGTAGAAAGGAGGTTTCTACTGCCCTGTACTCTTTTTGTTTGTTACACAGCCTTCAGTTATATGCACACATATATGCATATAATGTGAGATTCTCAGTAGGTTTTGAACTAATACCCTTTGGTTTTCCACACCACCTAAGTGCTTTTTAGCTCTACTCTCGTCCCCCTATATAAACCTCCCCAGTTGAAGTATCTCCATTTTCCCCAGTACCACGCTAGTAAAACCTGTCTTCTACTAGTTCTCCCTCTTGATCATCTTCTTTCCCTTTTTCCCCATGGTTCCATTTTCCTGGCTCCTATGGTTACATGGAGATTAATACTCAAAACTAAATATTTAGAGCTAATATTCTCAAATGAGTTAGAGTATATGTTGACTGCTTTTCTGATTCTGTGTTACTTCACTTAGTATAGCAGCTTCTAGTTCCATTCATTTACACATGTATTCATGATTTTGTTTTTCTTTTCTTAAGTTAATTTTTATTGAGTGCATTTCATACATTTCTTTTTTATTTTTTATTTATTTTTGTATGTGTATGAATGTACTGTCTGCATGTATGCTTGTGCACCCATGTCGTGCAATGCCGCGGAGGTCAGAAGAGGGTCTTGGATTCCCCTGGAATTGGAGTTTTCCTGGAATTGGAGTTACAGACGGTTCTTAGCCGCCATGTGGGTGCTCGGGATCGAGCCTGGGTCCTCTGTAAGAGCAGTCAGTACTCTTAACCACTAGGTTATCTTTACAGCCCCCTCATACAACATTTCTTAATCAAATTTAGACTCATTCCCCATCCCATCCATGCCCACCTCTTACATCCACCCTGCCCCCCAGCAGAGTTCATGGATTTTTGTCATACATGTCAAGTCCTGTCTTGCATCTTTTTCTCAGTCTTTTATAACCTTTTCAGTGCACAATTTTACTGTTTTGGTCAGTTCTTTGAATAGGTTTCTCTCTTTTTGTGCTCCCTTTAAAGATACATTATTCCAAAATATGTACATATACACTCCACACATAAATCAAAATTACAAATTCTGAAAATAAACTATAGGTTAATTCCAAAACACACTTAGAGATTCACATTTTAACAGTAACAATACATGTAGGTAAAAAGAAGTATAACTTTAAATTCTTTTTTTTAGAATATGAATACATATCTTCCATCCACATATGGCAATTATAATGTGTGAATATAAGTGGTTGGTCAATTCTAGAGCCAATTAAGAGATTCACATTATAATAGCACAGTTGCTTTCAGATACAATGAAATATAATAATAAAGTTGCTCAGTTTGCCTGCCAACTGGGGATTTGGTGTTAGCATCCACAAATGAGGGAAATCATTTGCCTTTTTTTTTCTGGGACTGTGTTACTTCACTTAGCATAATGGCTTCGAGTTCCATCCATTTACCTGCAAATTTCATGATCTCATCTTTCTTTTTTTATTATTAATTTTTATTTATTTCTGTATGTGTATGAATGTACTGTCTGCATGCAAGTCTGTGCACCCGTGTCGTGCAACACAGCAGAGAACAGAAGAGGGTATCAGATTCCCCTGGAACTGGAGTTCTCCTGGATTTGGAGCTTCAGACGGTTCTCAGCCGCCATGTGGTTGCTGGGGATCGAACCCGGGTCCTCTGCAAGAGCCGTCGGCGCTCTTAACCGCTAGGCCATCTCTCCAGCCCTGATCTCATCTTTCTTTACCACTGCATAGAACTTCATTGTGTAGATGTACCACATTTTTGTTATCCAGTCATCAACTGAGGGGAATTTGGGTTGGTTCCAGGTCTTTGATATTGTGAAGAGAGCTGCAATAAACATAGCTGTGCATGTGTCTTTGCAGTGGAATGTGTCTTGTGGGGATATACCCAGGAGTGGTATGACTGGGTCAGGAAGTAGGCTTATTTTGACTCTTTTAAAGGTTCTCAACACTGCTTTCCACAGTGGTTGTACCAATTTACATTCCCACCAGCAGTGGATGAGTGTTCCTCTTTCCCTACAACCATTCCAGCATTTGGCATCTTGTTTTCTTGATCTTGGCTAGTCTTATTGGAGTGAGATGATACATTAGTGTGGTCTTAATTTGCATTTCCTTAATTATTAATTATGTTGAACACGTTTTAAGATGTTTCTCAGCCATCTTTACTTCCTTGCTGGTGAAGTCTTTGTTCATCTCTTTACTCCCATCTTTTGAGGAGGTCATTTGTTTTCTTCTCAGTTTTATAAGGAGTTTATATATTCTGGATATTAATGCTCTGTCAAATGTATAAGTGGTGATTTCCTCCCACTCTGTGGGTTTTCTCTTCACTTCCTTGATTGTTTCTTTAGTTGTACAGAAGTCCCTAAATTTGATGAGGTCCCACTTGTCAACTGTTGTCCTTATTGCTTGTGCAGCTGCAGTTTGATTTAGAAAGTTTTTTTCCGGGGCTGGAGAGGTTGCTCAGTGGTTAAGAGCACCAGCAGAGGGCCTGGCTTCGAGTCCCAGCACCCACATGGTGGCTAAAAACCGTCTTTAAGCCAGGCATGGTGGTGCATGCCTTCAATCCTAGCACTTGGGAGGCAGAGGCAGGCGGATCTCTGGGAGTTCAAGGCCAGCCTGGTCTACAGAGTGAGTTCCAAGACAGCTGGGACTATAGAGAAAACCTGGTCTCAGAAAAAAAAAGTCTTTTCCGATGCCCATGTCTTGTAAGTTGCTGCTGACTTTTTCTTCTTTCACCTTCAGGGTTGCAGGTTGCAGGTTCAGATCTTTGATCTACTTGGAGTTTATTTTTGTACAGGGCAAGAGGTAGGGGTTTAATTTTGTTCTTCTACAAATGGTGATCCAGTTTTGCCAACACCATTTCCTGAAGATGCTATTTTTCCTCCATTGAGTGTTTTTGGCCGCTTTGTTAAATATGAGGTGGCTGATGTAATATGAGCTCAAGTTTGGATCTTCAATTTTGTTCCACTGGTCAATGGGACTATTTTTTGCCAATACAAAGCTTTCTTTATGACTAAAGCCTTGTAATATTGCTTAAAGTCTGGTAAAGTTATCCCCCCCCCCAATATTTCACTTTTCACTCAGTGTTGCTTTGGCTATATAGGGTCTTTTGCTTTTCCATATGAATTTAAGGATTTTTTTCCAAGTCTGTGAAGAAGCTCATTGGGATTTTGATTGGGACTGCATTGAATCTGTATATTAATTTGGGTCGAATGAATATTTTTACTATATTAATCTTTCCAATCCATGAGCATGAGAAGTCTTTCCATCATTTGATGTCATTTTCAATTTCTTTCTTCAGAATCTTAAAATTTTTGTTGTAGAGATCTTTGCTGTCTTTGGTTAGGTTTATTCCTAGGTATTTTATTTTTCTTTGAGTCTAATGTGATTGGGGAGGTCTCCTTATATTCCTTCTCCAGTTGCTTATTGTTGGTGTAAAGAAATGCTACTGATTTTCTAGTTTTATTTTGTATCCTGCCACTTTACTGAAACAGTTAATCATTTCGAGGAGTTTTCTGGTGGAGCTTTTAAGCATCCCTTGGTTAAACTATCATATTATCTGCAAAAAGGGATAGCTCGACTTCCTCTTTTCCAATTAGTACTCCTTTAATTTCCCTTTCTTGCATTATTGCCCTAGCAAGTGTTTCAAGCACTATATTGAAGAAGAGTGGCAATAGTGGACAGCCTTGCCTTATTCCTCCCTTTAAGAGGATATTGCTTTGGCTACATTGAGGAATGATCTCTCCAGTCCAATTCCCTCTAGGACTTTAAGCATGAAGAGATGCTAGATTTTGTTGAAAGCTTTTTCTGCATCAATTGAGATGATCCTGTGTTTTTTGTCTTTCACTACATTTATGTGTTTTATGATATTTATTGATTTACATATGTTGAACCATCCCTGCATCACTGGTATGAATAAAACTTGGTCATGGCTTTGCAGGAAAATGGCTGGAGCTAGAGGACATCATGCTGAGTGAAGTAACGCAGTCCCAGAAAAACAAATGACGAATGGTATCCCTTGTCTGTGGATGCTAGTGCCAATTACCTAGTTGTAAGTATTTCTCGTGCACGGTCCCTTGAGCTTTTGTCCAAAGCAGTTGAGAGTGATGCATATTGGAAACAACAACAACAACAACAACAACAGAAAGGACTGCATGGAAGAACTGACTGAAACAGTGAACTTCTGCTCAAAACAGTCAACTTCCACATGGAGAGTATTGAGAAAGACTGAGAAAGAGATGAAAAGCATGTTTGACAGAATGCATGAGCTCTGGTGGGGTGGGGAATGGGGGGGCATGGCTCTAGATTTGATAAAAAATAAATTAATTAATTAATTTAAAAAAGCAAAAAAAGAAAAAAAAAGAAAACTTGGTCATGATGAACTTTTTGATATGGGTCTGTATGCAGTTTGCAAGTATTCTGTTGAGAATTTTGCATCTGTGTTCATTAGTGATATGGGTCTATAGTTTTCTTTCTTGTTTGTGTCTTTGTCTGGTTTTGGTCTTAGAGTGATGCTGGCTTCATCGAAGGAATTTGGGATATTTCCCTCTGGTTGTATCCTTCTGAAAAGTTTGAGTAGTAATGGTTGTAAGACCTCTTTAAATGTTTTATAGAATTCTTCTGTGAAACCATCTGGGCCTGGGCTTTTTTTTAGTGGGGAGGCTTTTTATTACAGCTTCAATTTCCTCAGGTATTATCGGTCTATTTAAGCTGTCAGTCTCCTCTTGGTTAAGCTTTGGCAAATCCCAGGATTTCAGATATTCATCCACTTCTCTT
Source organism: Rhizomys pruinosus (assembly GCA_009823505.1). Lineage (NCBI taxonomy): Eukaryota > Metazoa > Chordata > Mammalia > Rodentia > Spalacidae > Rhizomys > Rhizomys pruinosus. The sequence continues at coordinate 184,058 of VZQC01010143.1, forward strand.
AGGTTTTCAAATTTAGTATACTAGAGGTTTTTGAAGTATTCTCATATGATTTTCTGGATCTTTGTCTGTTGTGATGTTTCCCCCTTTCATCACAAATGCTATTGATTTGGAGTTGCTCTTTCTTTCTTTCTTTTGGTTAACTGGGCTAGAGGTCTGTCTATTTTGTTTATCTTTTCAAAGAACCAGCTTTTGGATTCATTTTTCATATTATTTTCTTTGTTTCTATATCATTGATTTCTGCTCTGGTTTTTGTTATTTCTTCATGTCTGTTGGGTTTAGGGTTCATTTGTTGTTGTCTCTCAAGTGCTTTTAGCTGCAGTGTTAGATAGTTTATTTGTTCTCTTTTTTTTTAAATGTGGGCACTTAAGGCTATAAATTTCCCTCTTAGGACTAATTTTAATATATCCCACAGGTTTTCTTGTGTTGTATTGTCATTTTCTTTTTATTTTTTTGTCTTTTTGAGACAAGGTCTCCCTGGAGCCTCAGGCTGTCCTGGAACTCACTCTGTAGAGGATTGTGTTGTTTAGTCTCCACATGTTCTTATAATTAGTAGGGCTTACCCTTCTGTTAATATCGAGCTTTATTGCACTGTGGTCTGATAGAATGCATGGAATAATTTCAATCCCTTTGTATTTGTTGAGATTTCTTTTATGTCCCAGTATGTGGTTGATTTTGGAGAATGTTCCATGGAGTGCTGAGTAGAAAGTATATTCTCTGGTGTTTGGGTGGAATATTGTGTAGATATCTATGAGGTCCATTTGGTGTGTTGTATTGTTTAGTTCTGATGTCTCTCTGCTTACATTTTTTTCCAGTTGACCAATCCAGGGGACTTAGTGGAATATTGAAGTCCCCCACTATTAGCATGCTGGAAATAATCTGCGGCTTGCAGTCATAAAGTTTGGTGCACCATAGTTTGGTGCATAAACATTTAAGATTAGGAAATCTTCCTTGTTAATTGTTCCATTGATAAGGATATAATGGCCCTCTTTGTCTTTTCTGATTAATTTTTCTCTGAGGTCTATTTTTCTTGATATTAGAATAGCCACTCTTGATTGCATTTTGGTACCATTTGCTTGGATATTTTTTCCATCCTTTCACTCTAAGGTGGTGGCTATCCTTGAGGGTGAGGTGGGTTTCTTATAGCCAGCATATGGATGGATTCTGTTCCCCAATCTATTCTCCCAGTCTGTGTCCTTTGATTGGAGGTTTTAGACCATTAATATTTAAGATTATTATTGAGAGATTTGTGTTTTTTCCTTTCAACTTATTTTTCTTTTGCATTCTTGATCTAGGTATTTATTTACTCTGTTATGCTTTTGTTAATTTCTCTCAGGTTGTTTAAGGATAGTTGATCTTTTCCTCTGTTCTTAAAATTGCTTTAAATATTTTCTGAATTGTTTGGGGGTTTTTTTTGGCATGTGTTCTTTCATTTTGTTTATGTTGTGAAAGATTTTTCTTTCTACTTCAACTATGATTGATATTTTTGCTGGGTATAATAATCTGGGTTGGCATCTAAAGTCATTTAGCACTGGAAATACTTTGGTCCATGTTCTTCCGGGTTTCATAGTTTGCACTGCGAAGTCAACTGTAATTCTGATGGGTTTCCCCTTATATGTAACTTGTATTTCTCTTGTGGCTTTCAGTATTTTGTCCTTGTTTTGACCATCTAGTGTTTTAACTATGATATGACGTGGGGAATTTCTTTTCTGGTCTTGTCTGTTTGGTGTTCTATGTGCTTCTTGTATTTGTATGGGTTTGTCTTTTTTCAGTTTGGGGAAATTTTCTTCTTTTATTCTGTTGAAGATCTTATCAATACCATTCTGTTGGGATTCTTCTTCCTCTATTCCTGTGATGCAAAGGTTTTTGTCTTTTCATAGTGTCCCACATTTCCTCATTGTTCCACTCGTGTTTTTTAAGTTATTTTTCATTATCTTTACTTGAGGTTTCTAGCTGCGTGTGTAAGCCTGTAGTTTTGACATTCTTTTTTCTGCTTCATCCATTCTGCTTCATCGGCTTTTCCCATACTCTTTCCTGCTGGCTGGATGAATGTTCAATTTCCTTTTTTATTTCATCCTGTGATTTCTTCAGTATTTCCACTTCCTTTTGGAGGTTTTCATTCTCTTCTTGTAGCTCCTTGCTTTGCTGCTCAGTTTCTTTTTTCCTTTCAGCCTGAGATCTTTTTAGTGTTTCCACTTCCTTCTGGAGTTTGTCATTCTATCCCTCTAGTTCTTTTTGGAGTTTGTATTTCTCTTCCTCTAGTTCTTTTCAGAGTTTGTCAGTCTCTCACTTTAATTCTTTCTGGTGTTTATCATTCTTTCCTTCTAGTTCCTACATGAGTTTTTCATTCTCTCTCTTTAGTTCTCTGATTTGTTCTTTATAGTCTTTGAATATGTCTACAATTTTTCTTCTAAGGTCAGTGTCTTGGTTTCCTTCCAGAGAGATGTTGTGGTCTTCTACAGGACTGGTTGAGTTCAGTGGGGATTTATTATGAGCTTTCCCCATATTGTTGTTTTTCCATTGTGTCTCTGGCATGTGCATTTGGTTTTATCCCCCCCCCTTTGTTTATTTGTTTGGCTTCTGTTGCTAATCTCGAATGTTAATATGGAGGACTGGTTGGTAACTCAGTTTGTTTCCTTCTGGTTTCTTCCTCAGGTTTGGCTATGCAGCCTAGAATCACTGACACTGAGGGATCATCCCAATCACAGTAAACCACATCACTAGCAAGTAAACTTTCCACCACAGTATCAGTAGCTTGGAGGGGTTCCTTTGGCCTGCGTACTGGACCCCACCTGTGTGATGAGTGTGTTCACCACTGGCTATCCTTCTATTCACGCACACAGTTCCCCTCCATGGTTCTAGAAGTGGGCAGCATTTTCCCGGGTGGGTAGCCACAAGCCTTCTGATTTTTTCTTTACTGCTGAGTAGAATTCTATTGTGTAAATATACCACCTATTCATTATCCTTTCATTGCTGGAGGAACATTTAGGTTCTTTGCTATTCCTAGCTATTGTGAAAAGGGCAGCAGCAAACTGCCTTAGAAAGTTTCTCTATTGTGGGAGATTGAATCCTTTGAGCATATGTCAAGGAATGGTACAAGGGGATCCTGTGGTATATTTATTTTTAGTTTTTAAAGAGTTCTCCATAATGATTTGTTGGAGACTAGGGTGACAGTCTAGAGAAAGTTGAAAGCTGGGACTGTCAAACCCAACTGCTGGACACAGTATCTCAGAAACCCTGATAGGCAGACACTGCATGGCTGATGTGAGCAAGCTGGCTGGGTAAGAGGCTCTGAAGCTCCTCCTTCTAAGAAAAGTATCTCAGTTAAGGACTTTCAGCTGGTATCTGACTCAAACAGGTTCTTTCTGTAAAGCACTACCAACTTCTCTGTAAAAAAAAAAATCACCTGTCCTGCCAGGTGTGGTGGCACACGCCTTTAATCCTAGCAATTGGGAGGCAGAGGCAGGTGGATCTTTGTGAGTTCAAGGCCAGCCTGGTCTACAGAGTAAGTTCCAGGACAGCTGGAACTACAGGGAGACCCTGTCTCAAAAAGATTAAAAAAAAATAAAAAAAAACTCACCTGTCCTCTTTTTGAAAACTTTTCCTGGAATGTTGTTTCTGCTCAGGCTTGCCACAGCTGCCAGCTTTTTGTCTATATAAACCCGAGTCCTTGGGAAATAACCTAATTCTTTGAGCAAAGACAAAAATCCTGAAATCAATTGAGTTCATTCTGCACCATCAGACTTCACCTTCCTGTGAGTGAGGACCTCCCACGGTTACTGGAACACCTCGCACTGATTCCCACAGGGGCTGCACTAGTTTGCAGCCCCACCAGAAGCAGATGAGGGTCCCCTTTCCCCACATCCATGCCAGCATTTGGTGTCATTGTTCTCTTGATCTTAGCCAATCTCACTGAGGTTAGATGGAAACTTAACATAGTTTTGATTTGCATTTTCCTAATCACTAAGATTTTTTTAATATTTTTAAGATATTTCTTAGCCATTTTTATTTCTTATTTTGGGATTTCTCAGTTCAGATCCATAGCCCATTTTAATGGGTCATTTGTTTTCATTTTTGGGTTCTTTGGATATTCCTTGGGTATTAATACCCTGTTAGATGTATAGGTGGTGAAGATTTTCTCCTACTCTGTGGGTTTTCTTCTCAATCAATTGGTTATCTCCTTTACTGTACAGAACCTTCACTTTAATGAGCTCCCATTTTCAACTGTTGATCTTAACTCTGAGTAACTAATGTCCAATTTAGAAAGTCCTTTCCTGCACTTATATTTTATAAGGTACTATTTATTTTCTTCTAACAGTTTCAGCATTTTGGGCTTTACATGAAGGTTTTTAATCCATTTGGTGTTGATTTTTGTGCAGGGAATTGGATATGGGTCTAATTTCATTCTTCTACCCATGGAGATACCCTATTCCTAGCACCATTTATTGAAGACGTATTCTTGCCACTGTGTGTTCTTGACACCTTTGTCATACATCAGGTTGCTGAAATTACGTGAACTCATTTTAGGTCTTATATTTTGTCCCATTGATCTTTGTGTCTGTTGTTTTTGTGCCATGCTGTTTTATGACTGTAGTTTTGTAGAGGGAATAGTAACAACATCCATTTCAAAATACTTGTACTGAATATTGAAACATTTACAATATGAGTCAGTCACCAAAATGCAGTGAATTATCTATCCAGTTGCTGTTGCTATAATAATTGGATCAACAAAATGGTTACTCAGTTAGCTTTGTTTCTCCTAATAATCTCTCTGAATATGATTGCTGCTGAGTATCAAGGGCATAACTTCCTCATGTAATATTTGAGGGCATAAGTACTTAATAATTGACTGGAAAATTGGTCTTTTCTTTTAAATAAGCATCCAAATAAAATGCTGAAAAAGAAATTGCAGTCCACATGAAAAAGCCTCACAATGACACGATAGGTAAGTTTAAAGCAGCCCAAGAGATAGCATGTTGGCCTCTATCTGGTGACTGTGCTCCCCAGCAGCAAAAGCAAGCCCAGTGTTGTTCTGAGGAGTAATTAGTTCAGCCTCACTCCTGGAGGATTAATTCAACTCCCCACAGATTGTGGCAGCCACCTTTCATTTCCACAGAAAGACTCCATCAGCAGCCAGATTTCAATTAGGGAAGTGAGGCTGTATTGACTTATCAGAGACAGAAGGAGACACAGCAGATAGATAACACACTGGATTACATCAGCATTAATCTTATGGTCATGACATCAGAAAGATTTTCAAATGCATTACCTCTCTCCCTCAGGAATAAAAGAAAAGAATTGTTGCCTCCTATTACTATGAGTTTAATCTTCATATAAGGTGATGGGTTGATACATAAGTTGAAATTGAGGTTAAGACATTTTCCTTCTGTAGGGGAATTAAGTTCCTGGGGAGACACTGACTATAGTTTTGTGCACTAGAGACCACCCCTTTGTATGTTGACACTTACTGAATTTCTACATAAAGGGAAAGCTCAGGCGAACTGTTGAGATAGTCATGTAGTAAACCTCAGTAATGCATAAACACTGGCAACTTAGTCATTTAGACAAGATGAAAATAGGCTCATGGTAGCCATCTTTGCATTGATGAGAGGACTGTGGAAATGGATATTTGAAGGGACTCTGCACTCATCTTTCTGCTTCTAATCTTTCCATTTCTGTTTTCCTGTCTTACCTCTGGTTACTATGTGACTTGTCCTTCCTCTAATTCTCTGCAGAGAACTAACATTATCCACCTCTGCATGAGTGAAGCAAAACCGCATATGATTTTGTGTTTAGATTGTGCCAAGACCATGATCCAAACCCAAGATGTTAAGTTATAGCTCACTGTATACCCAGGCCAATAAAATCACCGTTTAGGTTGTAACCTCCCAGTTCCTAAATGAAAAATAGATAGTAAAAGTCATGGAGAAAACTAGCCACCTGGTGAAAATGTAACATTCTGATTCCATCAAAGAACACCATCAAAAGAGTGAAAATCTATAAAATAGAAAAAAACTACTGCAATTGTTTATCTGAAAAGGGACGATTGTCCAGAAACCATAAATATCTTTTAACATTCAACAATAAAACCCCAAATAACTAATTTTAAAAATGTGCAAAGGACACCAGTAGATATTATTCGCAGCATATATACAATAACCTGACATGCATTTAGACCCGCCCACAGCACCAGTTTTGCCCCTACAAGGACATGCTGTGTCTCACCACCATTACCTTGTCTTTCTCTCCCCAGAACATATAAAAGCCTTCAGCCCCAGCTTGAGTATGCAACTCCCCTGGCCTCCTTCTCTGAGACCGGTGGACCTGCCTGGGAGCTTGTCCTAATAAACCTCATTTTATACTTTGCTAATCTGGTTTGATCTGGCCTGTTTTGCATCAGGGAAAAAAGTCAATAAGTATTGTCAAGTATGTGGAGAAACTGGAATGATTTTGTACTTGTTTCAGTTAGATTTTCTTATTGCTGCAACAAAGAACCTGATAAAAATAATTTAGGAGAGAAATTACGTATTTTATTAATGGATATAGATACTTGTTTCACCAGATCATGAGAGCCATGTGGACCAGAAGCAGCAAAGAGCAGAAAGGAGCCAGGGCAAGATACAGCACCCAAGGACACGCCCCTAGTGACTACTTAGTGGAACCTGGCCCAACCTCCTACCATCACCATCTCCCCCCAAATCACATTGTATTGTGAAACCATCAAAACATGAACCCATCCTCTCCAAGAACACTCTCACAGACATAGACAGGGATGTTAATTACTAAGATCCTAGGCCTTTTTAAATCCAATCAAGTTGACAATCAAAATTAATTTTCACAGGAGTATTAGGGGAAAGATAACATGGAACTGTCAGTATTGAGACCAGCAACAGAATTCCATAACAATTAAATAGCGTTAGCATATAATAAAGCTTAGCCTACTTGATATAAATCTCAAATGGTTGACAGGAGAATCTCTCTAAGAGATAATGCGTGTCCACGTTCACAGATGCATTATTTACAATTTCACAAAGTAGGATCAACCCAAGATTTTCTTAATGACTGATTGGAATAGACTAACAGAGTAATTGTGAACTATATAGGCAAAATAATTTTATTATGGCTTAAAAAGAAAGGGAATTCTGGCATATACTGCAAAATGAATAAAACAAGGACATCATCTGAAGCTAGCCAAGCAAGTCACAAGATAGAGATATGGGAATGCCACTTATTTGGAGCATCTGGAAGGGATATATTCAGAGATATAACAGAGACTGGTAGGTACCACGGACTGGAACACAGGCTAGAGAGTCCATGTCTAAGGAGGGCAGAAATTATGTTTTATAATGTAAAAGAATTTGGTAAATTAACTGTACAACAGTATAAATGAACTATATACATTATTTTTAATACTTTTATTGAAGTTTTTTTTAACTCACGTCAATTAAATATGCATTAATCGAATATATACCCGTGTCCCTCTCCCGCCCCTACCGCCCTTCCCAATTCACCATTTCAGTCAGGTTTCTGATGCAGTCTTTCTGTTGTTGTTCTTTTACTATGCATCCTCTCCATGAGATATATTTATATCTGGGCTATTGGCACTAGCATCCACATATGAGGGACACCATTTGTCGTTTGTTTTTCTGGGACTGTGTTACTTCACTTAACATAATGTTTTCTAGCTCCATCCATTTACTTCCAAAATTCATGATGTTGTCCCTCTTTACCACAGCATAGAACTCCATTGTATACATGTACCACATTTTCTCTATCCACTCATCAGTTGAGGGGCAACTGGGCTGGTTCCAGCTTTTTGCTATTGTGAATAGAGCTGCAATAAACATAGCTGTGCATATATCTCTGCAGTAAGATGAGTCTTGTGGGTATATACCCAGGAGTGGTATGACTGGGTCAAATGGCAGGCTCATTTTGAGTCTTCCAAGAATTCTCCACACTGCTTTCCATAGTGGCTGTACAAGTTTACATTCCCACCAGCAGTGGGTGAGTGTTCCCCTTTCCCCACAACCTCTCCAGCACTTGGTATCATTCGTATTCCTGATCCTAGCCAGTCTTATTGGAGTAAGATGAAATCTCAGAGTGGTTTTAATTTGCATTTCCTTAATTATTAGCGTTGTTGAACACTTTTTTTTATTGATGCTTTGTGCATTTGCTACTCAAAAAACAAAGAAGAAAGAAAACAAATGAATCACTCAAAAGATGGAGCAAAGATCTGAATAGAGACTTCACAGAGGAGGAATTAGAGATGGCCGAGAAACATCTTAAGAACTGTTCAACATCTCTGATAATTAAGGAAATGCAGATTAAAACTACTTTGAGATATCACCTTACTCCAATAAGACTGGCTAGGATCAGGAACACGAATGATACCAAATGCTGGAGAGGTTGCAGGGAAAGGGGAACACTCATCCATTGCTGGTGGGAATGTAAACTTGTACAGCCACTATGGAAAGCAGTGTGGAGAACCCTTAGAAGACTCAAAATGAGCCTTCCATTTGACCCAGTCATACCACTCCTGGGTATATACCCACAAGACACAACTTACTGCAAAGATACATGCACAGCTATGTTTATTGCAGCTCTGTTCACAATAGCAAAAAGCTGGAACCAGCCCAGGTGCCCCTCAACTGACGAGTGGATAGAGAAAATGTGGTACATGTATACAATGGAGTTCTATGCAGCGGTAAAGAGGGACAACATCATGAACTTTGCAGGTAAATGGATGGAGCTGGAAGACATTATGTTAAGTGAAGTAACACAGTCCCAGAAAAACAAGCGACAAATGGTGTCCCTCATATGTGGATGCTAGTACCAACTACCCAGATATAAATATTTCTCATGGAGAGGTATGCATATTAAAAGAACTATAACAGAAAGACTGCATCAGAAAATGGACTTTATTGAAGTTTTGTACATTTCATACATCACTTCTCAGTCCAATTTACACTCATTTCCCTTTCCATGCTCCCCTCCCCACCTGAGTTCAAGCCTTCTGCCATACATGTCTTATAACTTTTCCTGACTCTTTTTAAAGTTTTTCAAAGCAGAAGATTATTCTTTTTGGGAGAACTTTACTATTTCAGTCGGTTCTTTGTCTCAGTTGTTTTGTTGTTGGTGTTCCTTCCAATTTGTATTATTTCAACATATAACACATGCATATATATATATATATATGTATACATATATGTGTGTATGTATGTATATATGTCAAATACATACTAAAATCACATCATCTGAAAATAAATTATATGCTGTTTTCAAATCATATTTCAAGATTAACTTTTTTCCCTTTTAATTTTATAATATTCTGAAATATGTATACATACCCTCCACCCATATACCAAAATTATAAAGTCTTGAAAATAAGTAGTAGGTTAATTCTAGAGCCCGTTAAGGGATCTACATTATAAAAGCACAGTTGCTTTCAGCTAAAGAGGAATATAACATTAACACTTCTCAGTTTGCCTTATAGCTAGGTACTTGGTGCTAGCATCCACAAATGAGGGATACCATTTTCTGGGACTGTGAACTAGGAGATATTTAGTATATCTCCTAGTTCCACCCATTTACCTGCAAAGTTCATAATATCATCTTTCTTTCCCACTGCATAGAACTCCATTGTGTAATTGTGCCACATTTTCTTTATCCACTCATTGGTTAAGGGGCACTTGGGTTGGTTCCAGCTCTTCGCTATTGTGAAGAGACCTGCAATAAACATGGATGTGCATGTATCTCTGCAACAGGGTGAGTCTTGTGGCAATATACCTAGGAGTGATATGACTGGGTCAGGTGGTAAGCTCATTCTGAGTCTTTTAAGGTTTCTCCACACTAATTTCCATAGTGATTGTATGAGTTTACATTCCCACCAGCACTGGATGAATGTTTCCCTTTCCCCACAACCTCTCCAGCATTTGATATTTGTTTTCTTGATCCTAGCCAGTTTTACTAGAGTGAGATGATATCTTAGAGTGGTTTTAATTTGCATTTCCTTAGTTATTAGTGACTTTGAACACTTTTTAAGATGTTTCTCAGCCATCTTTATTTAAAATGGTTAAGATGACAAAATTTATAAAATATGGTATAACTAATGTAACAAATTATATATATATATATATATATATATATATATATGTTATAAAATAATGTACAAATATAAATCTCCCAAAATTAACTATTTTAAAGGGCTGTGGCCCACCCACAATCAATGTAGATTGTACAATTATCAACTTGAATTTTTTTTAAAAAAATATCAGACTATTGCCACAACCCTTGATTGCCTTCAAGAATGTGAAGGTTTGATCCTATTGTTGAAGACAAACTCAGGACACAGGACTTGGAGCAATGGAGCTGGGACTGACATGGGAGACTCCTCTCTGAAGATTAGCTCTAAGATACTAGGCAACCTGCTAATAGAGAAAGTAAATCAGTAGCCCAACCCCAGCTTTAAAGTCTAATAAGCACAATGACCAGTACAGGAAACTGCATCTGTGTAGTAGTTGCACTTTTATCTTGGGAGTCATCAACAGCTATGTAATTGGACTCAAATTCCACTTAAAGAGAGAAAATTCATGTGTGGTACTGTAAATATAGCCAAATACACATGGCTGGAGATGTCCTAGATCCTAATGAAAATCCTACTTCTGTCATACCCCTAAACAAACATAATTTCCTGCTATATGCTAAACATGTATCCTTATATTTACAAACAAGTATACCTCTCACCACTCATCAAAGAAGCCTTTGTTTTTTTGCAACAGATAGAGACTGTTACAAAGCTCCACAACTGCTCATACACCAGTGTCTGTGAGATGCCCAGCCCTAAGTGACACATCCACAATCCAACTTCTCCACCTAAGGCTCACAGAACATAGTGGAACAGGGGGTAAAGAGAATATTAATTCACTAAAATCTCACCAGTGAAGCTTCCTCATGCAACAGAAAATGATAAACACTGATGCCACAACTGGCAAAAGTCTAGAGAATAAGAGATTACAGAGTGTTTCTCCTTGGGTTGGACTCATATACTAAACCTCTCCCACCCAGGGTCTAGAGACCATGGTGGAAGAGGGAGCCAGAAGATTGTAAAAATCAAAGGTGGGAGCTGGAGAGAAGGCCTAGCCGTTAAGAGCGCCAACTGCTCTTGCACAGGACCCGGGTTTGATCCCCAGCACCCACATGGCGGCTGAGAACCATCTTTAACTCCAGTTCCAGGGGAATCTGACGCCCTCTTCTGACCTCCACGGCATTGCACGTCACGGGTGCACAAACCTGCATGCAGACAGTACATTCATACACATAAGAAAATAAATAAATAAAATTAAAAAAAAAATCAAAGGTGATGCATGACCACAGGGATACAGAATCTTTCAGGCTTCTGGGAATTGATTCATATCAACTTACCACAATGGTAATAGTAGCACAAGATCCATGCAAATTCATCCAAAATCTCAGCATGTAACTGGGGAAAAGGGAAAGAGGCCCTAATCTTAGCCAAGGAACTATGGGCAGCTGATCGCTGCTGAGTGAAAGAGAGTTAGTCTTCTTTAAAGGAGTGACATTAAGAGTTGATTTTTGTACAGGGTGAGAGCTAGGGTTTTAATTTTGTTCTTCTACAGATGATGATCCAGTTTTGCCTGCACCATTTGCTGAAGATGCTATCCTTCCTCCACTGAGGGTTTTTTGCCCCTTTGTGAAATATGAGGTGGCTGAAATTGTATGAGCTCAAGTTTGGATCTTCAATCTTGTTCCATTGGTCAACAAGTCTGTTTTTGTGCCAGTACCAGGTTGACTTTATGATTATGGCCCTGTAATAGAGTTTAAAGTCTGATAGGGAAATCCCTCCTGTACTGCATTTTTCACTGCATTTTCATTGCATTAGCTATTCAGTGTATTTTGTTTTTCCATATGAATTTAAGGATTTTTTTCCAAGTCTGTGAAGAAGCTCATAGAGATTTTGATTGGGACTGCGTTGAATCATCTGTATATCAATTTGGGTAAAATGGACATTTTTACTCTATTAATTTTCCCAATCCATGACCATGGGAGGTCTTTCCATATTTTAATGTCATTTTCTTTTTTTTTATTTTTTTATTGATGCTTTGTGTATTTCATCCATCATTTTCCAATTCAGTTCAGGCATATATCCCCTTCCCTTCCCCCCACTCCACCTCTACCCATCCCAGATCATGCAATCTGCTGTAACTTTTCTGCATCTTTCTCTGTTTCTGTTTTGTTTTGTTTTGTTTTCATTTTTTTAACAATAAGTGATAATTTGTGAGTACAAGCATCCTTCATGTAAAACCAATTTGCAAGCAGTTGTGCCCAAACCCACACAGCTCATGGGTCCCACCATCCAGCGTGGGGGGGCTTGTATGTTCAATCAAGTTGATCAAATGAGTGTCCAGTCTATATTATTGTAGTTTCACCATTCACCCCAATCGCAGCCCTTACATTCTACGGCACCCCCTCTTCCACAGATTGTTCCCTAGGCTTAGAAAAGGGGCACAGGTGGATGAGAAGCAAAACAGTCTACTACATTTTCAATCTCCTTCAGGGGTTTAAAATTTTTGTTGTAGAGGTCTTTGGTATCTTTGGTTAGGTTTGTTCCCAGGTATTTTATTATTTTTGAGGCTACTGTGAGTGGGAAGGCCTTCTTATATTCCTTCTCCACTTGTTTATTGTTGGTATAAAGAAAGGCTACTGATTATTCTAGGTTAATTTTGTAGCCTGACACTTTACTAAAACTCTCAATCATTTCTAGAAGTTTTCTGGTGGAGTTTTTAGCATCCCTTAGGTAAACTATCATATCATCTGCAAAAAGGGATAGCTTAACTTATTCTTTTCAGATTAGTACTCCTTTAATTTCCTTCTCTTGTCTTATTGCCCTAGCGAATGTTTCGAGCACTATCTTGAAGAGGAGTGGTGATAGGGGGCAGCCTTGCCAGTTTCTTGCCTTTAAGGGAAATGATCATGTGGTTTTTGTCTTTCTGTTCATTTATGTGTTTTATATCATAGTGAAGCCTGAAACCCTAAAGGTGATAGAAGAAAAAGTTGGCAACAACCTACAAGACATAGGTGTAAGGAAAGACTTTCTAAATCAGAGAGCAGTTGCACAGAAGTAAGGTCAACAGTTGACAAATGGGACCTCATAAAACTCAAAACCTTCTGTACAGCGAAGGAGTGGATGACAAAAATGTGGTACAACTACACAATGGAGTACTATTCAGTGGTAAAGAAAGATGGCATTATGAACTTTGCAGGTAAATGGATGGAGCTTGAAGCCATTATGCTGCATGAAGTAACACAGTCCCAGAAAGACAAATGGAGAATGGTTTTCCTCATTCATGGATGCTAACAACAAATCCCCCAGATGAAAGGCAAGTTGAATGACATTTTTTTATATTTCTGTTTATCTGAAAGCAACTATGTTGTTATAATATGAATCTTTCAATGGGGTCTAGAATCCACCCACCAATTATTTTCAGACTCTGTAATTACTGTATATGGGTGAAGAGTATGTATCCATATTTTAGAGTAATATAAAATTAATGGAGGAAAATGTGAATTCCTAAGCATAAAAAAAGACTGAGAGAAAGATGCAGGACAGTTATGGCAGCATGCATGATCTGAAGTGTGGTGGGGCGGGAGGAAGGGAAAGGGGAATATGCCTGAACTGAATTTAAAAATGATGCATGAAATACACAAAACATGAATAAAAAATAAATTTAAAAGTAAAAATAAATGAATAAATAAAAGAAAACGTGATATATATATATATATATATATATATATATATATGATGAAGTCTGTTGAATTAGGCCAGCAGCAGATGGGGGAGAAGCAGATGGGGAAGGGCATCTAAATGTCATCAAAATTCAATAAAAAAATTTAAAAATAATGGATAATATCATAAATATAACTGCTGACCTTATATGGTGCCTTTATCTTTGCAAACACCATTGCTGTTGATTGCCCAGTATGTCCCTAACTGTCATATTCCAATCGCCAATTACTCTATTTTGAGAAATTGGGATTTATTTTGGTTCACAGTTACTAAATTATACTTTTTGTGTTTTTTATAAGCATGCCTTAGGAACCATCTTGCTAAACACAGATTTTTTTTAAACTTTTAAAAATCAGGATCACTGACCCAACGGTCTTGAAGCTATTGGATGCATTTTAGTATCCTGTTCCAAAAAATAAATTCTCTACTTTAAACTATAAAATTGATTGATTTATTGGATGATTTCTTAATAAAGCAGTAAGTGTAAAAATAATCAAGTTTTTATTCACAGCAGGAAAAAAATATTGAGAAGTCCTTACAAATCTACATAGTCCTGAGTTTGAGCATGGACTTTGCAATGTGTTTCAGCATTTCACTTCTCTATAGAGAACCATTCCTAGCCAGTTTTCTGGACTGCAGCCATGATCCATGAAGGTCATAAAATGATGAGCTGCTGGGATAATACTGTCATTCAACTGCTTAGGAAACCATTTTAGAAATTTCTGTTCTTGTGCTCAGTAGATACTGAGTACATTGCTACCAAGTGTAGGTGGGAAATTTAAAATTTACATTTATTGATTTTGTATTCCCCAGGCCATGGACAAACAGTGTAGGAAGAGGGAAAAGTACTTAGTGGTAGTGGGGACATAGTTTCCAGCAGAGCTCTGGAATCCCCATTGTTTTTCAGAGGTGTAGACTCACTCAAATTTTCAAACTAGAGAGTGCTTCTGGTACAACAGCATTCACTCTTTCTCCTTACAGATGAGGAGACTTATAGCCTTGGTGAGCACTGAGTTCCAGGCAATGCAACTGACCCTGTCCATAGCCACTCAAATGAGTCTCTGCCGTACTGGATTTTAAAAGTAGCTAGTGGTGGTAGCAAAAGAAGATTGGAAAACTAAAGTAGCTTATGAGTAGGCCAGTAGTGTGCATACATGTTTATCTGTAAGATAACAAATGGAGTTCTACAGAGAATAGGAGGACACTGTTGCAAGGTTGGCTGACAGGTTGAGATTGTTTGCTTTTTTTTTTTTACCTGAGTTTTAGCCCAACATAGGTAAGATGTGTCCTCTATACTGTAATACTCATGAGACATAGAAGACATCCACCCCAGAGAGGTAGTTCACTTGGAGAGTTTANTTGTTTTGTTTTGTTTTGTTTTCATTTTTTTAACAATAAGTGATAATTTGTGAGTACAAGCATCCTTCATGTAAAACCAATTTGCAAGCAGTTGTGCCCAAACCCACACAGCTCATGGGTCCCACCATCCAGCGTGGGGGGGCTTGTATGTTCAATCAAGTTGATCAAATGAGTGTCCAGTCTATATTATTGTAGTTTCACCATTCACCCCAATCGCAGCCCTTACATTCTACGGCACCCCCTCTTCCACAGATTGTTCCCTAGGCTTAGAAAAGGGGCACAGGTGGATGAGAAGCAAAACAGTCTACTACATTTTCAATCTCCTTCAGGGGTTTAAAATTTTTGTTGTAGAGGTCTTTGGTATCTTTGGTTAGGTTTGTTCCCAGGTATTTTATTATTTTTGAGGCTACTGTGAGTGGGAAGGCCTTCTTATATTCCTTCTCCACTTGTTTATTGTTGGTATAAAGAAAGGCTACTGATTATTCTAGGTTAATTTTGTAGCCTGACACTTTACTAAAACTCTCAATCATTTCTAGAAGTTTTCTGGTGGAGTTTTTAGCATCCCTTAGGTAAACTATCATATCATCTGCAAAAAGGGATAGCTTAACTTATTCTTTTCAGATTAGTACTCCTTTAATTTCCTTCTCTTGTCTTATTGCCCTAGCGAATGTTTCGAGCACTATCTTGAAGAGGAGTGGTGATAGGGGGCAGCCTTGCCAGTTTCTTGCCTTTAAGGGAAATGATCATGTGGTTTTTGTCTTTCTGTTCATTTATGTGTTTTATATCATAGTGAAGCCTGAAACCCTAAAGGTGATAGAAGAAAAAGTTGGCAACAACCTACAAGACATAGGTGTAAGGAAAGACTTTCTAAATCAGAGAGCAGTTGCACAGAAGTAAGGTCAACAGTTGACAAATGGGACCTCATAAAACTCAAAACCTTCTGTACAGCGAAGGAGTGGATGACAAAAATGTGGTACAACTACACAATGGAGTACTATTCAGTGGTAAAGAAAGATGGCATTATGAACTTTGCAGGTAAATGGATGGAGCTTGAAGCCATTATGCTGCATGAAGTAACACAGTCCCAGAAAGACAAATGGAGAATGGTTTTCCTCATTCATGGATGCTAACAACAAATCCCCCAGATGAAAGGCAAGTTGAATGACATTTTTTTATATTTCTGTTTATCTGAAAGCAACTATGTTGTTATAATATGAATCTTTCAATGGGGTCTAGAATCCACCCACCAATTATTTTCAGACTCTGTAATTACTGTATATGGGTGAAGAGTATGTATCCATATTTTAGAGTAATATAAAATTAATGGAGGAAAATGTGAATTCCTAAGCATAAAAAAAGACTGAGAGAAAGATGCAGGACAGTTATGGCAGCATGCATGATCTGAAGTGTGGTGGGGCGGGAGGAAGGGAAAGGGGAATATGCCTGAACTGAATTTAAAAATGATGCATGAAATACACAAAACATGAATAAAAAATAAATTTAAAAGTAAAAATAAATGAATAAATAAAAGAAAACGTGATATATATATATATCTAATCTATATCTATCTCTCTATAGCTATATGGCCTGACACTCCCTAGGCTGCACAGACGCGGAGGATAAGCTCACATCCAGGGACATCTGAGTACACAAATGAGACTCAATAGGCCTTAACATGTATGAATGATATCTGGTGGGTGGGCTATGGGGTTATTCAGATAGAGAATGGGTCTAAATATGATTAAGATGTATGAAATACAGAAAAATTCAACAAAAACATATATTAAAAATAAAATATATGGTATACCTTGGACTGTGCTGAGGAGAAAACTTACATCAAACATTGAAAAAGTAGTTATGTCAAATCTCTACTGAACCAGAAAGTCAGTGGGCTCCTTATCCAACATAAAAGGATAAAGCCCAGACAAGTGTTACCTCAGACAAGACCATAAACCTCTCAGACTAATTCCTTCTCAGTTAGAATCGCTCTCCCATTCAGAAGGTTACCTTGATATTTTACTTCCTGTTAAGTAAGACCACAAAGTCTTACACTACCTGTGTTTCTTGAACAGGTGAACATCACTGAAAACTTGTATAAGCCAATTCAAAAGTGTTTCTCCCTTTGGAAAACAAAGCAATCATACCTTCCACTGTGGTCCCAAGTGACTCTGCAAACATGCCCATAGGTTGTTCTACATTATTCCATTTGTAAATCACTTGGTTATTCATGTGATTACCTGTCCCATTTATCAGGGCATTCTTTAGGGAAGAAAATATACTATGGTGAATATTCACACATAGAGTCTGGCATAGAAATAGCTGGAAGGCTATAGTAATAAATAAATGGAAGTAGTCAAGAAAGAGCTTATTTTTTAACTTAGAGTATTTGAGGAGATTTGAGTTTAAAACTGGGTCTACTTCCAAAACATCCTACTAAAAATAGCTTCAAAATCTGTAGGCTAGCAAACTAATACTTAGAGGATAAAAATTCAGAAATACAGGCATCTTCAACAAGACAGAGAAGCACATTCCCTCTTCTCTATGCCTAGAAGCAACCATTGTTAATATTTCAAACATGTTTTCTTTCAGTCTTGCATAAGCGTTTTTCTGCATATAATTGAGAAAATGTAATTTTATAATCTACCTTCTTGACTTATTGCTGTATCATGAGCACATTCATTAACCTTAGTGAGGATAAATATAATTATTAATGGTTATACCCAATCCCTTCACATGAATAAATATAAAGTACAAAATCGTTTCGAAAGTACCTGGCTCTAGGTGGTTTTCAGTTTCTTGTTCTCATAAATAATGTACATATTTACTCATAATTTACTTTGTATTTTTAGATGCATTCCTAAAAGTAGAGATAATGGGTCAAATACTGTTGGGACATGAAGGCTTTTGAGATATAATGCCCAAGTTTGGGACAAAAAGTTCAGAGTAATTTTTTTTTTATCCTCTCACAAGCAGTGTGAAAGGTATACATTTGAGTCTTCTAGACAAGCACCTGATATAACACCATGTTATTAATTGTCTTTAATTCTCCCTTTTTCATTGACTTTTCATTACATCCATATGTTTCTTACTAATGCAACTATAGTTTTTCCATTCCTTTCTATTTTCAAGTTTCTCCCATTGTCCAGATTTTCAATCACATTACACCCACCAAATATGTTCAAATCTCTCGAGTTCATGCCTTTCATATTCATGTTGTCATTAAGCTCAGATTTTACCTCAGTCTCTTATACATCCTCTACCAATCTATATAAAATCATATACGGTCACTCCTTCTTACATTTGTCTTCTCAATGTTTCTTCTCGTGTTGCATGTCAGAACCATTCATGTTTCTCTCTGTCAGTTTCTTGTTGTCATCTAGTACATGTGATACTCTACTATGTTGAGTAATGCTAGAGCTCTCAAACTCTCAGACCTTAAGCTCCACTACCTAAGAGCAGTGAATAGACAATAATAACATGATGGACAGATACATTGATAAGAATAAAAAGAATAAAATGTCACAGGTCAGAAAGCTGGCTGTGCATAAAGAAAGGAAGAAATGAAAGCAAAAAGGCCTGCTTTTGTTGATTGTTCTAGAGAATATGTAAAGTAAAAATAGTTTCAATGTTTCGGGTGGTTATAATGTATGCTCATGTGAAATGAATGGGAACAATATCATAATTAATAAAGGGATTAATTATGAATAGTGCTTGTATGGTATCCGTGTTCCTTGTAAAGTTGTATTTGAAAGTAGATTTAAATAACTGTGAATCTGTTTTGCAAACTTTGGAGGATGATTTCCAAAATTTTTAAAGATAATATAAAATATTACATTAAAGTTATTATTCTGCAGATGCCATAATTTCAACTCTTAAATATGAATTACTAAGTGACAGAAGTCAATCTTAAAGGGCTATATTCTACATGAATGAATCACACAACATTTGGGGAAAGAGAAACTATAAACAACAATTTAAAAGACCAGTTGTTGCCAGTGGCATGCTGATAGGTGAGGCACACAGGATTTTGTAGGGGAGTGAAACTACTGTATATCATAGCCACGCTGATACATTGACACCATGCTCTGTCAAAATCCATAGAACCCTGTTGAACCTAATGGAACAGGAGTATCTTCATATCTAAATTTTGATAAGTATATTGGAGGGCCAAAGAGACTTTAGCAAATAAAAATATGACAAAGATCCTTACTTTTCTAGAAACATTTGAATTGCCATCAACGCTCAATTGGTGGATGAGAAAAGCTTCTGCATCAAAGAATTTTAAAAGTAAAAATTATCTGAAAAACTAACAGCTGAACAAATCACACATTACCATAATATTGTTGACAAAGTTGTTTCCTACGGGGATGTGGTCAGGATTTTTTTTATTAATGGACATATATGCTAAAGTTGAGCAATTAACTTAATCTCAGACTTGGGAATCTTTTTTCTTATTATTGGATTAGAAGTTTACAGACAAACAAGAGAAGAAGGCTATGATCAGCCATAATGAAAATAAGTAAAGAATAATTTCATAACAAACAAATCATAAAGATAAAATATAAATGTAGAATGAAGTATATAGCATATTATATTTATATATAGGATGTCAAATGCTATATAGAAGGACATCTAAAACAAGTATTTTTAAAAATACATTACAATAATTTACAACACATAAATAGCTTCTTGTATCTGATGGAAATATAGATTCTAAATAGAATCTCAACTGTATTTGTGTGTGTCTGTGTTTTAATCTGAAGCTTGTATAATACTGTTATGATATTTTATAATGGGTGAGATTTTAAGAATGTTACACTGCATTATTATTTTCTATATGCTTTACATTATTATAATTAAAAGGAAATAACTTTAGTAACTCAACCAATTGTTGAAAACATTTATACAAGAGTAGTTTAGTGCTAACTAAATACACAGGTATCATAACTGGCCAAACAGTACCTACGTGAACAGAGAATTGTCCTGGATATCTAGTTTATGCAACTGTGCATGCAGAGGCTCCATCACTGAGAGAGCGTTCAGTGAGGTGAAGTGAGTTTGGAGGAAAAGGAGATCACTTATTGGACTAAATATAGCACAAGGTTCATTTCACATGCTCAGGAAATGGTTTCTTGAGTGATTAAAAAATACAGGTTTGAGGTACATGGTACAAAGATATTCTATTTCCAAAACCTTGTTTTCTTTCTTTCTGGGATCCTGTGAATATTGGGTCCCATCACAAGTAAGGAGAAAGGCAAACACAGAGTGGGGGCAGTCTCACATGACCTAATTATAGATGTTATGAGACTGATTTCAAGTGAATCCTATCCTGAATTTTAACAATACCCTGGAGAAATTAGCTATTACAACTCAAGTGGCAGAATATGGCTTCCCTTAAAAAAAATCAATAGATCCTCTATAGGAAAGCAATAAATGACTTCCTTTTTAGAATTTCATGACTATCTTTGTTGCTACACAACACAGTCCATAAAACTGTGGCCAGAGATTGTTGAAAATAATACAGCAGTAATACAGACCAACACCCTGCTTATACTTGAAAGGCTTGTGACAGTTGCTATCAATTGTCTGAAGTCCTTTCAAAACTAGTCCAGTTCTCGTAAATTCCTTGTGACCTCTAGACCTGTCCTTGGCCTCACCTTATCTAAATGCCAAGCAGAAGTTATCACCACAACATTTCCATGACTACTTGTAATGATTTTTTGTATCCTTTTTGATGTATCATTAGACCACTTAAGAACAAGAGGTAAAGGTAAATTAAGAGGTGTGTAAATCAGGCAGCCTCTGGGCATCAGTACATAAACACAGTGGGATACAGGACTGGGCAAATACCAAAAATGATAAAGGATTTGTTGAAGAAGCATGAGAATCTGAGTTCTATCCCCAGAATCCATGTAAAAAAATTTTTAAGAAAAAGAAAAGCATGTTGGAATACACTCCCCAAACTGGGGAGGTGTACTCAGGCAGATCCTTAGACTTGGTTAAAACTGTGATCATAGGCTAATGAAACTCCCTTTCTCAAAAAAGTGAGGGAGACAGGAATGATAACCAAGGTTGTTCTCCAGCTCCCACATGCACGCACATGTACACACACTCATGCAAGCATATAAACATACACACAAGCAGAGAGACAGAGAGGCAGAGAGAGACAGAGAGACAGAGAGACAGAGAGACAGAGAGAAACCGGACCAAACTAAAAATAGTCACTCACATTTTATTTCTTCCAACTAATGTTGCACAGGCAGCAAAATGGAAACTTAAGAGGAAAAGAGACTAACCCCCACCATCCCTCTCTCCATCCTGCCTCCTTCCTTCCTTCTGACATTCATATTGAATGAAGATAGACACGACCGCATTGCAGCACACAGCTCTGGTCTCACCACAAATGAGTGACTACCCATCTGAGCACTATTTGGTGTCAGTCAAATCAGCACACACATGAAAAGCCAGGCATGGGCTCATGGAACTCTGCCCTGCCCAGGGTAGTTAATAGCAGTGGAGGGTTGCTGGCACAGAGGAAGTCATTCGACTCAGTCGTGTGGCCACTGTGAGTTAGTTACTCATGCTCCAGGGGACAGCTTCACACACAAGCCCTGAGTATCACAAAGTAAAGCCAAAAGGCAAACAGAAAACATGAAAATGATTATGGGACTTGTTATGAGGTTGGTGGGGGTGGAAGGAGGATAAGAGATGGTGGGGGAATAACTATGAGCAGAATGTAGTCTATGTATTATACACATGTATGAAATTGTCAGAGAGCAATTAATTTAAAAATCCAGGTGTGGCCAAGTGCCTATGCCTATAACCCCAGTGCTGGGGAGAAGGGCATGGAAGAGGGAGGAAGCGGGAGGACCCCTGGGGCTCTCTGGCTGCTGGTCTCAAGGAAATGAGGCAGAACATGACAGAACCAGGCAGCAGACACCCTCCTTTGGCCTCAGCACATCACATGTATAGAGGCACCCATACACACATACATGCATGCACCACACACACACACACACACACACACACACACACACACACACACACACCATGCACATATACCTTACACATGTAACACCTTCACACTAACCAAAACAAACATAACGAAGGGGAACTTTGCATCTGAATCTTCGTCCTCCAGTACTCTAATGGCACTGACACCTGTTTCTCAGCTCTGTCACATGTGCATCTGTTTGTATCTTGACATTGGCTGTCTGCACTCTGTACCATTTTAATTAAGACTCAGAAAAATTAATATAATTAAAGTCAAACAAAGAGACAGTAATACGCTAAGCCTTGATTTCCAGGTCTGTCTGGCACCTTGTCCACCTTGTGACATTGTCAGTGATTAGTTTAATTGTGATCAGTGTATATTCTCCAACCTGATAGCCACTTACCCACTTACCCCTACACCATGAGAGAAAAAGAAACTGAACAAGAACTTCTAAAATCATTCCCCTGAAGAGAACCTAACATCAAAATCAAAGGGAAAATGATCAGTGGATTTCCTAAGGATTATCATACCCTACACTCTGGGCCAAGTAGTGAAGTCAACATGAGTTTGAGATGTCAGTTTGCCTATTAGACATAGAGTCCCATGGATGGAAAGATGGCTCAGCAGTTAAAGGTACTTGCTGCCCTTGCAGAGGACCTGGGCTTAGTTTCCAGTATGTACACGGTGGATCTTCAACTCCAGTTTGAGGGAATCCAGACCCCTCTTCTGGTTTCTGTAAGTACCAGGCACTTACACAGTGTACATGCTTCTGTAAAGGTAAAACATTTATTTTTTAAATTTTATTTATTATTTTATGTGTATGAATGTACTGTCTGCATGTACGTTGGTGCACCCGTGTCGTGCAATGCCTTGGGGGTCAGAAGAGAGTTTTGAATTTCCCTGGAACTGGATTTAAAGACAGTTCTTAGCTGCCATGTGGGTGCTAGGAATTGAACCTGGGTCCTCTTCAAGAGCAGTCAGTGCTCTTAACCACTGAGCCATATCTCCAGCCTCAGGCAAAACATTTATACACATGAGCTAAGAACAAATAAATATTTTAAAAACATAGTTGCAGTAGTCTGTTGAATAAAAGGGGCTCACTCTAGTGGGGATGATCAACGAAAGAACTAGGAGTTCTTGAAGGAGTTCTTGAACTTGAAGTGTTCTTAGAATTTTTGAAACTTAGCTGGTTTAGATACAACTACCTAGAGAAAATGCCTCTTTAGAACTTTAAGGATCACTGGAAGAGAGATAAGAGGTTCCATGTGCTTCTGATGTTTCTATTTCCATGTTGCCTTTTTTTTTTTTCTATGAAGTAGGTAAATCAGGTCAGAGAAGTGGAGGGAATTATCTTCTAAACTCATTGTATTTCCAAACACCACTTATTAGAAACACTGACACCCAGGTGTGCCACAGCCCTACCTATTGGTATAGAACTTACATTTTAACAAAATCCATAAGAGAATTTTATGCATTTCAGCTTTGAAACACACAGTTAATCTATAGTACAAGTGAACATTCCTCCCTTTTCATCTCATTAGTATGAGTAAGCTCTCCAACATGGGTTCTCAAAGTAATTCACACTTCCCTTATCACAGCACTTGCGCTGTGCTGAAATCCTGAAATCGCTTCCTTGCTTACTTGCAGGCCTTTCATGTCTGCATGTATAATTTTCAGACAAGATCAGAGGTGCTATGGTTTGAATGCAGCCCACAAAAGCTCCTCCTTTAGGAACATAATCCTCAGACTCAGATGGTAATGGAATCGGAAGTGAGGATAGCAGGCGTGGTGGAGCACGCCTTTAATCCCAGCACTTGAGTGGCAGAGGCAGGTGGATCTCTGTGAGTTCAAGGCAAGCCTGGTCTACAGACTGAGCTCTAGGCCAGCTCTAGGCCAGCTGGGACTAAAGAGAGACCCTGTCTTAAAAATACCAAAAAAAAAAAAAAAAGAACTGAGGAAATTAGGATTAGATGTTCTCATGAAGGTAGAACCATCCACTGTGATGGCTTCTTTGCCTTATAAAGAAAGTCCCAGCTGGGCATGGTTGGCCCACGCCTTTAATCCTAGCACTTGGGAGGCAGAGGCAGGTGGATCTTTGTGAGTTTAAAGCCAGCCTGGTCTACAGAGTGAGTTACAAGACACCTGGGGCTACAGGGAGACCCCNAAAAAAAAAAAAAAAGAAAGAAAAGAAAAAAAGAAAGCCCAAGTTCTGTCCCTTTAGCTCTCATCCCATGCAATGTCTTCTGCCATGTGTGACTTCGCACAGAGGTTCTCACCAGATGCCAGAGCCACTATCTTGGACTTCTCCAACTCTAAAATTGTAAGTTAATTAAAATTCTCATTATCAGTGTCTCGGAATGTGGTTTACACTTAATAACAACAGAAAATCCACTAAGGCATCCATGTTGCCTAGTACATTGTTAGCATTTACTATCTGGGATGGAGGGAGTTTTGATAAGCAGGATTCCCACATGGCTGTGACCTTTTCCAAGTCAAAAACCACATATTAGTATTCATGCCTTCATAAAATAGTATGAGGGTGGTATACAGTAAACTTTCATTTGCTTTGAGTTCTTGAACTTGTGCTTAATTTATACTAATACATTACAATAGACTAAACACCATAGTTACTGCTTCACATACTGTTTCTATGGGGGTCTTGTTGATGTCCACCTGTTCTGAGGGAGCACCAGATCTCAATGCTTGCACAAGACCTTACTTGTTACAACCAGAATAAACCAAGCATCACTTTGTTTCATTTTTAAAATAACCTTTAAAATTACCTTTACAATCTCATTCTTTCTTAGATAGATACAAGGAAATGAGGTTCAGTTAAACTATCAAGTTCACTAAGTCTTTGCTAGTTCAAGAGTCAGCTTCAGAGGGATGACACAATTATAAAGCTGGTGGGTGATCAGATCCAATAGTGGCATTGGCTGTCTGAAGCTGTTGCTGTCTCCTACTGCTCCACAGTGATTATCAGGATCAGCAGCCCCAGTGGTTTTAGAGTATATATTTTCTGTGTAGGTGCTTCATTCAGATAGGTACTTACATCAGATTTGTACAGAACTGCTTTAAAGTATTCCCTTTACCTACCACATGCTCATTCATGTGGTCATTAATTTAATTTATTCAACAACATTTTATCGATTGCTGTGACCAGTAGCAACCCAATAGTGGTCACTCACTACTACATTCATAGAACTGATTAGCTTCCTTTGGTAAATATTGATCATCCAGGTCTCTTGTATCCTCTGGTAAAATAATCATACCAACAGATGAAAATTATAAACTCATCAAACATTAGAGCTGGCAGATGCCTTTGGAGATTATCTCCTCCAGCCTCTATCTCTGCCAGATGACAAGGCTAAGAGCCAAAGAGGGAGAATACCCCGCCTGAGTTCACATTACAAAATGTTTTCTGGAGCTTTTACTGTAGGGATCTGAATTATCTGTTTTACACGCTTGCATTGATCAGAAAGCAGGTAGTTGCCAAGTCCCCACTTAACTCAGGCACAGAACCAAATAATTAAAAGATACCCCAAAGCCCTATATAATAGTGAGATGCTTTCTAAAGCTTTCTCTGACAACATACTCATAGTGCTGATCCGAACAGATATTTAGTATTACTGGAAGGGACTGCCTCATGCAAATAGTCATGACACAAACTCATCAAGCTTTGCATCACAACATATGTGAATAATTAAGGAGATAGCGATTTAAAATATCATAGTAATAGATACCCTGGTTCCTAATGAATGGTTAACTGACATTGTTTTTCCTTTTACAAAGTAGGCGCAAATTCATGAGAATAACTTACAATGCTCAGTTCAGCTCAGCCCATTTGTTTGTTAGTTGATTTGTTTCTTTATTTGAAGCTTAGGCTGATCTCAAACTCACAGTGGTGAGTAGCCCAGCTACTTGTTAATATTTGTCATATAGTTTTGGAAGCTGAATCCTCAAAAATAGTTTTTCTCATGATGTTTAGCTACTCAGTGTACGTAAGACATTACACTCTGAACAGGATACATACATTTAGTTACATAGCTTACTCATTAAATCTCCATTATGAGTTTGGTTTTGTTCTATAGCATGTCTGAGGAAACTTAACACCAGTTCCTTCTACAGTTGGATTCTGTAGGGAAATGTCAGGTTTATTTACAGTTTAGCTCCCCACCGTTTCAGGGGACAACTTCATTGTATCTTTGAATCTATACACTATGACTATATCTTTACCAGGAGGCAGTAGAGAAAGAGAATATGCAAAGGAAAGAGAGCCAGGGACTCAATGTCTTCCCCCAGGTACTTTGGTCTAAAAACAAACTCTTCTCATCCTAACAGAAGAAAATCTGAAAGATAGCCTCATAGCTACACATGTGACTTATGTTTCTCTTTCCCCCATCCTTCTCCCCTTCCTCCTTCTCCTCCTCTTTCTACTCTTGTCTCCCTCTCTCCCACTTAGCCACTGTCTTTTTCTGTGGTAGAAAGACTTAAGCCTGCATTCGTGAAGGATCTTGGCCATGGGTGAAATGTGGTTGGTTTTCCATTGACCTTAAGCCAAGCATACCAAGAGACAATCTAAATTCCTGTACTCTGGATGTATTAGTTACGTTTACTTTTTTGCTGCTGTGATAAAACACTAGGACCAAGTCATAAAAGGAAGAGTTGATTTGGCTTATAGTTCCAGAGGGACTAGAGTCTGTCATGGTGGGCAGGCATGGCAAAAGGGGCAGCTGGAGTGAAACGCTGAGAGCTCACATCTTTGAGCAAACACAGGAAGCAGAGAGAAACTGGAAATCTCCCAGGGCTTAAGAACTCTCAAAGCCCGGCCCAGGTGTGCTTTCTCCTCTTAAAAGGCCCCATCAACTGGGGGCTATAACGGACACACTCACTGAAACCACCACATTCACTCCCTGACCCCCATAGGCTCATGACCATATAATAATGCAAAATGCATTTAGTCCAACCTTAAAAGCCCCCATAGCCTTTAACAGTCTCAACACTATTCAGAAGTCCAGAGTCCAAGGTCTCTTCTGAGACCCAAGAAAATATTTAACCATAATCCCTGCAAAATCAAAAGAAAAATTACTTAATTCCAACATACATCAGAACCAATTACACACTTCCATTCTAAAAAGGAGGAATGAGGCCATTGTGAGGAAATACTGGACCAAAACATGACTAAAAACCAGGACGGAGAGCACCGAGTCCAGTAGTTCATTTTGACTATGGGGACTTTATTTCTAAAGATCTTAGATGACTCAGTACCCCCAGCTTTGCTGCTTGTAATTAATATATGTCTTTTCTTAGGCTGGTACCACTCCATGTATGTAGCTCCCCTTGGCAGATATCTCATGGATCTAGTGTCTCCAAGGTCTTGGGGTCTCTACTATAAATCAGGCCTCACCTTCATAGAGTCATCCAATGGCCTGCTAGGGCCCTTCGGCCTGTCAGGGCATTCATTACACAGGGACACACCCTGCAGAGCCTGGCCTTGATGGCTCTGTAAATCTGTGAAGGAAGAAGCAGTGACCCCTTTGCTCTTGCATCCCTCATACATCTGCAGGCAGCACTGCGTGAACAATGTCAAGACAAGCTGCCAGTCTGGGGTGGCCCTGGCCTGCTTCATTCACATTAGCCTCTTTTCTAAACTGTCACATTCCAGGAACAGAAAACTTCTCTGACATTTTCTTTTCACAAACTGGAGGATTAGCAAGGTATGGTCTTGCTCTGGAGGTACTCTCTTCCATTGTTTAAGTGGAAGTCTGTTGGCCTCTCCATAATGGCTCTAATCTCTTATCAGACAGAGCTTCTCCTTTGGTGCAAGCCATTGTTCCAACATTAATCTTTCCTAGTTCTCTTTTTCAATCCAAACTGTACATTTGGTATTTTTTCTACCCCATTTGATCTTTTTCATTTCAGCTTTCCATAATATTCACCATTAATAACCATGCCACTAATTCATCTTTAGGCTATCTTGAAATTTCCTCCACCAAAGAAATTGGTCCATTACTTTTCAAATAGCCTCAGGTAAGCTCTAAGGCAAAATATCCCATTTGCTATTTATGTCCTTGTTTCCCTCAGAAACTACTTTGCTCTCAGCACTACTTTCTTCCAGGATATTACTAGAACAGCCTTCTAAGCTCTACTTGGAGCATTCAATAGCTTATCTAGTTCAAACATTTAAAGTCTTCCACATTCTACCAAAACCCCATAAGGTCAGGTGCTTCACAGTAACAGTTCACTCTCTGCTACAGCTTCTGTATTAGTTCCTGTTCTGTTTCTGTGATAAAACACCATGACCAAGGGCACTTATAGATAGAAAAGATTATTTGGCTTATGGCGCCAGAGGAATTTGAATCTGTCACGTCAATCACATCTTCAAGCAGGCACTGTAAGCAGAGTGAGACTGGAAATCTGGCAAGGCTTAAGAACTCTCAAAGCCTGCCTAGCATGTGACATTATTCCTCCAACAAGGCCACTCCTCCTAATATCTCCCAAAACAGCACCACAAGATGGAGACAAAATGTCCAAATACTTGGAGTCATGGGGACATTCTCATTCAAACCGCCACCCTAGACACACTCTTTATCACCTCCATTTAGGAGTAGTAGTTCTATTTCATCCTTTGCAATCAGGGTACTCACCCCATAATTATAGTAACTTCTCTCTTCGTTGATCCAGTGGCATAAGGGACCCACAAACCCATGACACTCCACTGCTTCCCCTCCCCTAGTAGAAACTTCTACTTTTAGGACACAGGTCACCAATGTAAGGTCACAGGAACACAAAGTAAACATCTCATAGGCTGGAGTACTGTAGCTGATGAAAAGGGGAAAAGGAAGTAAGCACAATCCCTGATCACTGTTCCCTGGTCTCCCCAGCTGTGAGAAGGCCCAGCTGCATGTCCCTGCTGCTATGGATTCTGACATGCCTTCCTTGTCATGATGCACTGTACCCTCTCAAACCATAAGCTAAAATAAACTATGGTTCCCTTAAATTGTTTTTGGTCAGATATTTTGTCACAGAAATGAGAAAACCAAGTAGTACAGAAATCTGGAACCAGGAAATAGTAACATTGCTCTCATTCCATGATCACGGTTTTGTAGGCATTTGGGACTTTGGTTTGGGGGGAGAATTTGTAACAATTTGAACTTTTGTGAGAGTTTGGGATACTGAAATGCAGATCATGAAGTTTTAGACAGAAACAAAGATCCAATCAGAAACTGGGTAATAGGCTATTCATGTTGTATTCTGCCTGTGTCATGGAAAGTTTAGTAAGCCTGAATCAAAAAGTCATGCATCAGGATGTTTGCCAGAAGAAATTTCAAAACCACATAATATTCAGACTGTGGCCTGGTTAGCTCCCAGTGTATCTACCAATGCTTATAATGAGAATCTAATTAAGAAAAAACAGCTTGCATTTTACACTGCGACCAAGAAAAGCTATCCTGAGGACAACAC
The DNA here is from genome assembly GCA_009823505.1 of Rhizomys pruinosus. Taxonomy (NCBI): domain Eukaryota; kingdom Metazoa; phylum Chordata; class Mammalia; order Rodentia; family Spalacidae; genus Rhizomys; species Rhizomys pruinosus. The sequence continues at coordinate 213,676 of VZQC01010143.1, forward strand.
CCTCACCAACGGAAAGCTTTAGATTAAGAAAATAAAAGATTCATTTGAAAGGAGAGAGCCTGAATCAAGAGTTAAACTGAAGCGGTTTCCAGCTCAAAAATACTGCCTGAAGAAACTACTGTGTTCGGGAACCAAGGTGCCAAAAGCTACCAGATCTGCTGTGGAAGGGGATCAGAGGACCTCTTGAGCTGGCAGTAGCAGCCATGGTAAACTGCTTTTAAGACTTGAAAACTGAAAGCACTACAAGGTCATGGAGGCTTCACCCAAGGTTTCAAAGAGCTCCTGAGGCCACACAGTAGATGGTAGGGTCAGATGCCCTGAAAAGAACGTCTGACAGGACGTTATGCAAAGTTGTGGAAGTGAATCCTAAGTTCCAGTGAAGACCCTAGGATAGCAGAGATGCCACGACACATCCTCTGAGGAAAGCTACAGGCACTGGGACCATCAGTCCAAGAGGGAAGCAACATGTTTTACAGTATAAGTATACTACTCGCATGTAGGTAGGTAAACGTGTGTCATTCAATGCCTGCGGAGATCAGAAGACAGTGGCAGATCCCCTGGAACTGGAGCAGTGGACGGTTGTTAGCGGCCATGTAGGAGCTGGGACTCAAGCCCAGGTCCTCTGTAAGAGCAGCCAGTGCTCTTAACCACTGATTCATCTCTCCAGACCCAGTAACAACAATGTTTAAACAAAGCTAATATACTGATCTGAACTTACATAGCCTTCTGGAGACTCCTGGCTTAGAACCACAAAGTATTACCACCTAATTGGTGCTATACTGAGTCTCCAAAAAGCTGTTTCAATGTTCCATCAAGCTAGCTTCTTCAGGAGAACAAGGGACACAGTAAAGTTGATGGATACCACCACCAGGAACCCTTTGCCACGCTCCTTTGACTGTACAGTGTGTTCTTTGATCATAATAAATGCTGTATGAAATACCACTGTAGATAAATAAAGCATTCTACCATTCCACAGATGATAATTTGCAGAAAATCATTGTGCTTAGGAAAAGTAAACCCATACCCCTATTACTGCCTCTTTCAGAAGAACAAATATTCCCCCTTCTATGATTAAAGTGGCCCAATGCAACCAACCTGCCACAAGGCAGCAGGTTGATTGTCATTTGGAGTGGTACCCCCCATGGGGGTTTACTGTGATTTCTAATGTTGGCAGACTAGGCATTTAGTAGTGCCCATAACAAGTCATCCTTAGTAAATGAAGTTCATGCCTTTTCCTGAGACCTCCTTGTAATCACCTGTCAAGTGTGTATCTTCTAGGTCCCTGACAATTCACCCAAACGATTGGGGTTATAGCCCATGACTCCATAAATAATTACATATCTGGCCATATGTCACTTTAAACAAGGTTAACAACCAAAGGCAGTGCCTGAGGCTCTGGACACTGAGAGGATTTTCCTTCACAATGTTCTTCAGGGATGTCCCAGAAAAGGAAAATGGAAACTGTCCACTTTCAGGTGGTACATGAATATCACAGGGAACAATTTCTAAGTCCATCTTGTCTTCCTCTTTTAATCAAGAAACTAGAGTTTCAGGCTGGGAGAGAAAGGGCAGTGTAACCTGAGTCAAGATCACGGCAGGTGCTAAAACCACTCTTTCATGTAACTTACTTGGACATTCAGAGCCTGATTGTCCTATTATATATTATATTTCTGTCGGATTGTGGATACTGCTGTGCATGGCAATCTTATAGTTTGATGGTTCAGAAAATAGTTAATATTTGATAGCTCAAGTCATATGCTAACAACTGCCTATGATCAAGCATTCAGATTCTACTAAGACCAAGAACTTCTTCTCAAAAGCAAAGTAAGTATGGAAGATAGCAAGGATTGCTCCAAAACCATGAAGTTCTGCAGTTCACCTCTAGGGTCATAGCAAAGGCTTGAAATGCATTTCATGTGACACTGATGCTTCAAAGACCGCTGTAGCCAGTGGGTCATATGGCCCATGAAAGGTATCTTACACAGCAGTCAAGCCTATTTCATAGTCTTCTTTTTGGTTGGGCTCTACTCAAGGTCTAAGTTTTTAAATGTTATAGTGATAATATCTAAAAACTAGGAAAATCCAGAGTTCAATGTATGTTTATACTAGCACTGATAAATTGCAGAATAATCATAAAATGGAATCATATATAACAAAAAAGAAAGCATCTGCTGCAAGTACTATCACCTGGAACCTCACAGACAAAGCAATGAATGAGTAAAAAGAGCTAGCCACAAGAGACTACACATTGTGAAATTCAATTATGTGAAACCCAGGAACTAAAATAAATTGTGGTATTGGTTACTTAGAGGGGAAGGCAGTGTAACTTTGGATTGAGGAAGAGACAGGAAGGATCCCTCTGGGATGCAGAAAATTTTCCATATCTAATATAGAATGAAAAACTCATTGATTGTATACTTAGGATCTATAAGTATCTATACCTCAGTGAGCCTTTTGTTTAAAGGATAATTATCTTTTTCTTGTCAAAGGCTGGAAATTGCTGAAATTATATGTACAGTGGTTTTCTAGTCTGCTGCTCTTTCCATTAATAGCCAACCACTGTGAGTTAGTCACATTTTTTTTTCTTAAGAGAGATTCTATTAGGATCCTGACCACAAGAGAAAATTCCAAAATAAAAATTTAAATACAATTTCATTTTAATAAAGAATCATTTTCATTATGCATGGAAATCCAGGGCAGATGTGTTCAGAGGAATAGCCTGAGTCTACCCAGGACTAGGACAAAAGTAAAACTGGATAAGCAGTTCTGAAATATTGTAATGATTTCTCCCTGGCTCACTGTCAAGCTACAATAGAAAGAGAAATGCTGTAAGAAACGTCTTTCCTGGTATATGTGACTGGAATTCTCAGACAGTGCTAGGTGGCTGGGAAATTTTGAGAATCTTTAAATGCTCAGCTTTGAAGTCTTGGAACAACCCTTAAAGGGAAAAGTGAATCTCATTTTGGAATGAATACATTAGGTAGAGGTGTGTGAGAGGTGTGTGTGTGTGTGTGTGTGTGTGTGTGTGTGTAAACACACATAATTATTATCAGCAGAATTATCAACTAAAACTTGTCAAGCAAGAATTATCAAGTAACCCCCCTCAAGAATTTAAAAAATGTTCAATTGGTGAGTCCATTTGAAGCCTAGTGTCAAACCACCAGCATCTGTGAAGTACCACTCCTAACTGAACTGTTTGGCTTCTTGTTGCATCTTGCTTCTAGACTGAAATACTTGGGAAAGACTCATAGCATGGTTATATTAGTCATGGCAAGTTTTTACAACAATAAAGGGCATAGTCTCTTTTTAAAATCTATCTGAATGAAATTAATGTTTTAATTTACTCTAACACCATGAAAACTGCAAGTGATGATTTATAATTAACAAAGTCCTAATCTGTACCTCCTCAGAAGACTATTGATGGGGCTCTAATTATGATTGCTGGCTTAGCTCTACTTATTGTTATTGGGTACCCATTCAAGACTCAGCCAGACAACTGTGGAAATTCACTTCTGTTCAAGTAATGGGGTGTTCCTTTCTTTATTTTTAGATTCTGGGTATGGAACCCAAGATATCTGCCTTTTAAGGCTGTGTTCTTCTACTGAGTTACATTCTCAGCTCCTCCTTCCCACATCTTCACAGCTGTCTGCTCCTGATCTTGGAACTGAATAGAATTAAATTGGAATCTAATATAACTACGCTCCAGTATGCCTTTGTGCCCCAGACTGTACCAGTCAGCCATTCTGAACATTTTTAACACGTAGACTCTTCAAGTTATCTGCAAGTATCAGATTCAGAGAAAAGGTGTTCTTTCATGTAAGTGTAATATGGAAGCAATTCCTGAATGAGTTGAAAATTGCTAAACTTGCTGGGTTTTCTATGATTTCCAGAGATACTCTAGTCTACTGTGGGATACTAATCAGGCTCTGTTGTCTCATGAGCTATTGACTATTGGATATATATGAGATATAATATAGATATATATATATATATATATATCTGGGTATTCTGGGTACCACCTAGAGCGGGGCCTTTTCAGTTCCTGAGCTTGCAGACAGCTGCTCACGGTGAGCACTCAAAAGTTATTCCCTGCCATTGTCTTTGTAAGGGAGGTACCATGTTCTCCTCTGAGGTTGATTACACTCATCAGTGCCACAGTTTATAAAGTAGAATAATCGTGGTGACTTGCATGCACTTCCATATTCACAAAACTATGTTTTAGGATTTTTTTCTTGTAATTTAAGTTCATTTTTCAAAGTATTTCATACATGTACTACACTTACGTCATTCCCACAACTCCCCCTTTGACTGCTGTCATGCCCCCCTCAACTCCCTCTCAAGTTCATGACCAACTTTCCTATAACTATTTTTGTTAGACACACACACACACACACACACACACACACACACACAAAACCTTCTGGGTCCATTTAGTGTGGCTTAAATGTACATGCATTTAGGGCTGACCATTTGAGACTGGATAACCTATCAGGGACCTTGTCCCCAGAGAAAACTGATTCTCCCCCTTTCAACAGCTCTTGATTATCTATAGCTCTTCATACAGGCACTGGACCATGTGTGATTTCCTGCGTCTGAGTTGGCATGTCTGTTGGTATTGTCGTTATGCAGGTCTTGTTTAGGCAACAACACTGTTGACATTTCATGGCTTCAGTATCACTGCCATGTCTAGAAGACACCCTCTACCAGCAGGCACCCTGGTCCTCTGGCTTTTACAATCTTTCTACCCCCTCTTCTGCAATGTTCCTTTGTAGATGTAGCACTTGTGGCTATGAAACACACAGTCACTTGTTCTCTGCATTCTGACCACTTGTGGATTTATGTAGTAGTCTCTCTGCTGCAAAAAGTGGTTTAAGTGATGATTGATGAGAGATGCACTTACCTGTGGGCTCAGTATTCTGAATACAGGTACAGTAAATAGTGGAGGCCTTGGGTTATCAACCTAGAGAGAAGACAGGTCATAATCACAGAAATTTCTGTTGTCTCAGAAATATTGAAGACAAGTTTCTGACCCTCCCAGTCCTTTCATTCACATCTCTGCTTAGAGGAAATGATTCTGATATGGACACTAGGGACCAAGTAAATAGATCAGTTCGATGATTACTACCTGGGGAATGGGCTGTGCTCTTTTCTCTGTCCCTTCTGCATGATAAACATTTCTGTTACAGGTAGGTGAGGTCAGTTCAAAGGGAGAAATTTTGGTCTTGGGCCCAAGTTATAGGCCCCAGTATATACACTTAAGGGCAATAAAATTTATTATTTTAAAGGGGGAGTCTCTGTGACTATATGGCACAGATATTTTAAGCATCTAACACGTTTACTTATGATGAGAGATGTGTTGCTTGATTGTTCAACTTAATTTTATATCCTCATGGGTTAACTTATTACACATAGTATGATGAGTAATTAGATAATTCCCCATCTTTCTGTATTGCAGATAATGCTGCGAGGAATAGTCTGTTGTTTTAATGTGTAGGTATATGATAGTTTCTTTGTGGCAATTTTAATAGGGAATTACTGAGTTCACTTTCATTGTTACTAAATTTCATTGTTACTAAATTTCATAGTTACTAAATATTACTAGCATTTATTCTTGATCTTTGTCCTAGTATTTAACAAGACCCAGAACAAGAGAAGATGGTCAATGCTTACCTTTCTCTTCTCTACAGGAGGTAATTGTTCATCCTTCTCTTTCTCTTCCATATATGTTTAATCATTGTTTTAATTCTCAGCTAAGTTCCACTCTCTGAAAATTTGCTGAGACATCCACAAGCAGTGGACACCCCTCCTCTGCACTTTCATGGATGACTGTCTTGTGCGAGACTTACCAATTAATGAATTCTACAAAGCCAATCTTGCTTGTGTATCTGAAAAATAGTTGCATAAAACAGAAAGAAACTAAAAAACTACAAATAGAGCAGGAGGGCAGGGAAAGCTACAGAGGCCCCACCCCTGGCTGAGGCGCTTGAAGAGGGAAAGCCATTTTTCTGTGGATGGGCTGCTGCCTGTAGCTGTCCATACTCCAGTGGATGGCCCCACCTCTGTGCATATGAGTGGCACTAATTGAACTCGGTGGGTTACAATTAAATAATAATAATAATAATAATTGGGAGTGGAATATACACCTTTAATCCTACCACAGGGAAGGTAGAAGCAGGGGGATCTCTGTGAGTTCAAGGTAAACCTGATCTACATATTTAGCTACAGGCCAGCTGGGGCTAGAGGAGACCATGTCTCAAAAAGACCAAACAAACACTAAAAAAAGGCCACAAATCTGGAAGGGAAGTGTGTTGGCAGGATTCTCAGGAGAACTGGAGGGTCTTCCTGGGGGAAGCTGGAGCGAGGAAGTAAAAGGTAGATACACTCAAGATTCATTGTATACATACATGAAATTTTCAAAAGCTAAATTGAAAATATTACTTTTAAAAAGTAATACAGTGGCATGATATTCTCATATCAATTTGTAATCACCCACCTCTGTCAGTACTCGGGATCCATCTTGGACTCTCATATTCAGAATACTTGGATTATTTATAGAAATTAGAATATGAAAACAATTTCAATAATTCTAACCTGTACAAGCAAATATGCATTGTATTCCAACTCACACATCCCTTTGTAACTTTCAACCAAAAGAAAGGTACTCAAGACTCTTAAAATTAAGAAAAAAAATTCTAAACATTATGTTACTAATCTAAGAGGTTTTTAAAGCTAACAAGAACTAAAAATGTCAACAAGTCTTCACTGGTAAGTGAGAGATTGTCTGTTGACCAGATATTCCATCTCATGGTCATAGAACCAACTAGTAAAGTGAAATCTCATGACAACTCATTTTCTTTGATTTAGATGTATTTGTGGGACAATTGGCCTCAGTACATCCATTTATGCACATATTACCTGGGTCAAAGTGAAAGAAGTCAGTTTAATTAAAACTTTCCTTATGAGTCAACTATGAAATTATTGCTATCTTAAGCCTATCATAGATGATACAGAAGATATTGTCATCACTGAAGTTTTCAAAAAACTTAAATTTCATGTATTAAATTGGACATTTGAATATGTAAAAGAATGTCATCTTGGAAGTCTTAACTGAATCAGTAAGACAAAATAGATGAAAATTTCTACAGAAAGGTGCTATGCCACCTGAAGAAGGGTCACAGTAAGTCAGCGAAGCATATGAATTACAGAAACCACAAAGATATAAAAGTTACCAAAAGAACAAAGAATGGAAAGAGTATTTCTCTGAAAACTATTCATTTAGAAGAGGCTGGACTGTGGTTCCCTCACCTGCTATGTTTTATATTAAGCTTAAATACAGTCTCCTTGCCTGACATAGTTTGAACAAACACAAATTCCAGGATTAGAGAAATGTACAGGCCTAGGATGTAACATAAGCATGAAGACTACAGGGTTGAAATGGCCTGCCATTATGATAGGCCTGTGATAAATGAGGAGAGGGAATAAGGGGTCTCTCCCTTCTGTGTGAATTGGAGGCTTCTGATATACAACCTTATTGGAAAGATCAGTCATTCAAGTAGGGATCCTCTCTTTTTTTTCCCCAATTTAACAACCTTTTTTTTTTCTTTTTTAATTTTATTTGTTTATTTTTAAGGGATTCTACAATATAAGAGCACAGTTGTGGGTCTGAGGCCTTTTGGGCGGGACCCGGGTGCTGGGCCAGAGGGTCCAGAGATTCGGGACAGGGCCAGTGCAGCTGCACCTTTGGGTGGGCTGCCTGGAAGTCACCTGGGCAAGTAGCTTTGGAGCTGGGTTCTTTCTGGGTCTGAGGCCTTTTGGGCGGGACCCGGTGCCAGACCAGAGGGTCCGGAGATTTGGGACAGGGCCAGTGCGGCTGCACCTTTGGGCGGGCTAGATCAGGCAGCATAGCCCCCCCCACCCCACCCCCCGCCTCCCGCATCTGTGAGAATCCAAGTGGACTCTTTTTTTTGGAGAACCTTCAGAACAAGAAGAGAAGAGTGCTTTGGATTCCAATATCCAATATAGCAACAAAATTGAAAAGTAGACAAGTCCATACTCCATAAACAAGGAGGAGGAAAGGGGAAAAAAAAAAAAAGAGCACAGTTGTTTTCAGATCACATTAACGTTGCTCAGTTTGCCATACAATTTACAATTAGATAATTGGTGCTAGCATCCACAGATGAGGGATACCATTCCCTTTTTGTTTCTCTGACTGTGTTACTTCACTCTACGTGCTATCTTCTAGCTCCATCCATTTACCTGCAAAGTTCATGATGTCATCTTTCTTTACCACTGCATAGAACTCCATTGTGTAGATGTACCACATTTTCTCTATCCACCCGTCAGTTGAGGGGCACTTGGGTTGGTTCCAGCTCCTTGCTATTGTGAAGAGAGCTGCAATAAACATGGCTGTGCATGTATCTCTGTGGTAAGATGAGTAATGTGGTTACATACCCAGGCATGGGATGACTGGGGCATTCCAAGTCTTCCAAGGGTTCTCCACACTGCTTTCCATAGTGGCTGTATGAGTTTACATTCCCACCAGCAGTGGATGAGTGTTCCCCTTTCCCCACAACCTCTTCAGCAGTTGCTGTCATTTGTTTTCTTGATACTAGCCAGTCTTATTGGAGTAAGATGATATCTTAAAGTGGTTTTAATTTGCATTTCCTTAATTATTTGCGACGTTGAATACTTTTTTAAGATGTTTCTCAGCGATCTCTAATTCCTCATTTGTGAAGTCTTTGTTCAGCTCTTTGCTACATCTTTTGAGTGGGTCATTTGTTTCTTTCTTCTTTGTTTTTTGAGTAGTTTATATATTCTGGAAATCAATGCTTTTTCAGATGTATCTGCATCGAGGGTTTTCTCCAGGTCTATGAGTATTTTCTTCACTTCCTTGATTGTTTCTTTTGATGTACAGAAGCTTTTGAGTTTAATGAGGTCTCATTTGTCAATGGTCAATCTTATTTCTTGCACAGCTGCTGTCTAATTTAGGAAGTATTTTCCTACACCTATGTCTTGTAGTCTGCTGCCAACTTTTTCTTCTATCGCCTTCAGAGTTTGGGGTTTCACGTTGAGGTCTTTGATCCATCTGGAGTTGACTTTTGTACAGGGTGAGAGGTAGAGGTTTAATTTCATTCTTCTACAAGTGGTGGTCTAATTTTGCCAACACCACTTGCTGAAAATGCTGTCTTTCCTCCATTGTGTCTTCTTTTTTTATATTTTTTTAAATTTTATTTATTTTTGTGTGTGTATGAATGTACTGTCTGCATGCAGGTTTGTGCCCCTGTGTTGTGCAATGCCGCGGAAGTCAGAAGAGGGTCTCAGATTCCCCTGGAACTGGAGTTCTCCTGGAATTGGAGTTACAGACAGTTCTTAGCCGCCATGTGGGTGCTGGGGATCGAACCTGGGTCCTCTGCAAGAGCAGTTGGTGCTCCCAACCGCTAGGCTATCTCTCCAGCCCCCTCTTGTCAAATATGAGGTGGCTGAAATTGTATGTGCTCAAGTTTGGATCTTCAGTTTTGTTCCATTGGTCAACAGGTCTGTTTTTGTGCCAGTACCAAGCTGTTTTTATGACTATAGCCCTGTAGTATAGTTTGAAGTCTGGTATAGAGATCCCCCTGTATTGCTCTTTTCACTCAGGGTTGCATTGGCTATTCAGGGTCTTTTGTTTGATGATATTTATTGATTTTCATATGTCAAATCATCCCTGCATCTCTGGTATGAATCCACTTGATCATGATGAATGATCGTCTTGATGTGGGTCTGTATGTGGTTTGCAAGTATTTTGCTGAGAATTTTTGCATTTGTGTTCATTAATGAGATGGGTCTATAATTCTCCTTTTTGTTTGTATCTTTGCCTGGTTTTGGTATTAGAGTGATGCTGGCTTCATAAAAGGAATTTGGGAGAATTTCCTCTCTTTGTATCCTTCTAAACAATTTGAATAATAATGGTTGTAAGTCTTTTTGAAATGTTTTGTAGAATTCTGCAGTGAAACCATCTGGGCCTGTGCTTTTTTTAGTTTGGAGGTTTCTTATTACATCTTCAATTTCTTCATGTATTATGGGTCTGTTTAAGCTGTTGATCTCTTCTTGGTTGAGCTTTGGTTATTCCCAGGATTTCAGATATTCATCCATTTCTTCTAGGTTTTCAAACTTAGTAGAGTAAAGATTTTGGAAGTATTCCTGTATGATTGTCTGGATATTTTCAGTGTCTGTTGTGATATTTCTCCTTTCATCATGGATTATTTTGATTTGGAGTTGATCCTTCTTTGTTTTGGTTACCTGGGCTAGAGGTCTGTCAATCTTGTTTATTCTCTCAAAGAAATAACTTTTGGATTCATTGATTTTTGTATTGTTTTCTTTGTTTCTATTTCATTGATTTCTGCTCTGATTTCTGTTATTTCTTCCTGTCTGTTGTGTTTAGGGTTCATCTGTTTTGGTCTCTCAAGTGATTTTAGCTGCAGTGTTAGATCATTCACTTGTGCTCTTTCTGTTTTTCTAATGTAAGCACCCAGGGCTATAAAATTCCCTCTTAGTACTGCTTTTAAAGTATCCCATAAGTTTTGTTGTGTTGTATTATCATTGTCATTCTGTTCCAGTAATGCTTTTATTTCTTTCTTTATCTCTTCCTTGACCCATCCATTATTCAGGAGTGTGTTGTTAAGTCTCCATGTGTTCTTGTAGCTAGTAGGGCTTATCCTGGTGTTGATAATGAACTTTATTGCACTGTGGTCTGATAGAATGCACAAAATTATTTCAATCTTTTTTGTATTTGTGGAGGTTTCTTCTGTGTCCCAGTATGTGGTCGATTTTGGAGAATGTTCCGTGGGGTGTTGAGTAGAAAGTGTATTCTCTGGTATTAGGGTGGAATATATGGTAAAGGTCTATGAGATACATTTGGTGTATCATATCGTTCAGTTCTGATGTCTCTCTATTAATTCTTTGTCTGGTTGACCTGTCCAAAGGGCTCAGTGTGGTATTGAAGTCCCCCTATGAGTGTACTGGGGTTAATCTGTGCCTTGAGGTCCTGGAGAATTGTCTTTTATAAAGTTTGGTGCACCAGAATTTGGTGCATATATATTCGTGATTATGAAATCTTCATGGTGAATTGTTCCTTTGATAAAAATGTAATGTCCTTCTTTGTCTCTTCTGATTTCTTTTACTTTGAAGTCTATTTTGTCTGATACTAAAATAGCAACATCTATTTTCTTTTTTGGTACCATTTGCTTGGAATAATTTTTCCATCCTTTCACTTTAAGGTGGTGCCTATCCTTGAAGGTAAGATGCGTTTCTTATAGACAGCATATACATGGGTTCTGTTTCCAAATACAGTCTCCCAGTCTATGTCTTTTGATTGGGGAGTTTGGCCCATTAATATTTAAGGTTATAACTGACAGATGTGTGTTGCTTCCTTTCACCTTATTATCTATTTGCATTTTTGGTCTAGGTTTCTACTTCTGCAGTTATACTTTTATTAATTTCTTTTTCTAGGTGCCTGAGGATAATTGCTCCTTTCTTCTGTCCTTTGAATTACTTCAAGTATTCTCTGAAGGGTTGGTTTCCCGGACATGTATTATGTCATCTTGTTTATGCCATGGAAGATTTTTCTCTCTCCTTCAACTATAATCAACATTTTTCCTGGGTATAGTAACCTGGTTTTCCATCTATAGTCCTTTAACACTGGGAATGCTTAGCTCCACATTCTTCTTGCTTTCATAGTTTGCACTGAGAAGTCAGTTGTAATTCTGATAGGTTTCCCCTTTTATGTAACTTGCTGTTTTTCTCTTGTGGCTTTCAGAATTTTGTCTTTGTTTTGGGCATCTAGCATTTTATCTATGATATGGCATGGAGAGTTTCTTTTCTGATCTTGTCTGTTTGGAGTTCTATGTGCTTCTTGTATTTGTATTGGTTTGTCTTTTTTTAGTTTGGGGAAATTTTAATCTATTACTCTGTTGAAGATCTGGTCAATACCATTCTCTTGGGAGTCTTCTCCTTCCTCTATCCTTATGATACAGAGGTTTGGTCTTTTCATAGTGTACCACAATTCCTGGTTGTTCCACTTTTGTGCATTTTAAAATTCTTCATAACCTTTACTTGAGGTTTTTAGTTGTTCTGTGTTATCTTCCAGGTCTAATTTCTTTGTTCTGCTTCCTCCATTCTACTTCTGAGGCTTTTTCTGTTCCTTTCCTTTTGATTGAATGAGTGTTTGGTTTCCTTTTTCATTTCATCTTGTGATTTCATTAGTATTTCCACTTCCTTTTGGAGCTTCTCAATCTCTTTCTGTAGCTCTTTGCTTTGCTGGTTAGTTTCCTTTTGTTTTTCAACATGGATCTTTTTAGTGTTTACACTTCCTTCTGGAGTTTGTCATTCTCTCTCTCTGGGTTCTTCTTGAGTTTTTCATTCTCTCTCCTTAGTTCTCTGACTTGTTCATTATGTTCCTTGATTTCTTTGAATATGTTTGCAATTCTTCCTCTAAGATCTGTGTCCTAGACCATCCCCATAGGGATCCAGCTGTAGGAATCTCCCACAGAGTTAGTAGAGCTTGGTGTGGAATTATCCTGCACCTTTCCCATGTTGTCCCTTCTTAGTGTCCCTGGCATGTGGGTTTCTCTTTGCCTGCATTCCAATGCAAATCCCAAATGCCTCTTCACTATATTGAAGGCTTGCCTTGCTTGCCTCCTTCAGATGCTTGTTTCAGATGTTTGTTTGATTTGTTTTTCTCCTTGCTTATGGAGTGTTGACTTGTCTAAGTTTTAGGATTTCTATTGGAAGTCTAACTCGCTCTTCCCTTTCTGTTCTGGAGGTTCTCCAAAGAATCCACTAAATAGGCATCCCCTCCCCCTAACCAACTGGCAATTCCAGTTGGTTAGGGGGAGGGGATGCCTATTTAGTCTGTGCCCTGGTAATCTGTGCTTCAGGTGGTCCTAGGAAATCCCCGATCTAAGCTCTGTGCACTCAAGTCTCATAGTGTCAACAGGCCCACCTGTTATACCAGCTAGCAGGACCCCCACAGCCACACGAGACAATTGAATCAAACCAATGCGAGAATTATCCAATGGGACAGATAGGATTATCCAACAATCCGCCTGGCTGAATCATCCAGCTCCTACCTGTGCTTCAGGTGGTTCTGGGAAATCCCCGATCTAAACTCTGTTCTCAAGTCCAAGTAGGGATCCTCTCAAAGAGGGCTTCTACCAGAAAGCCAAATTTTTCATAAAATATGCATTGCACAAACTGCCAGTAAAATGAGTTGAACCATTTTACTCAGCCACACTGGATTCAAGTAAAGACTCTGCAGATCCATGAAGTCCTGAAGAGAGAGATCCAGCCTGGGAACCTTCAATACATCCACCAAATGCCCATCAGAGAAAGAGTTGACCTGAATGCATTATCCAGGCTCAAGTAACAAAACTTAAACCCAAACAAACCAATGTACGTACATCTGATTCAACCTAGAGTAGTCTGTCAACTCAGAGTACCTTGAGAATGTAGGGGAGCGGATAAAAGCAGTAAAGAAAGGACAGAGAGAGAGAGAGAGAGAGAGAGAGAGAGAGAGAGAGAGAGATAATCAGGCTTCAGTCTTCTAAACAGAGTCTGAACAAGTTTAGTTACCCAACTTAGTGAAAGGGATTGGAGAAGAGGTCTCATTACTAAATGAAGAATAACACGTAAATTTGTAGATTTTCGTGTTGAATTGTGCCTTCACTGCATATTAGTGTGCTTTGATATACGAAATGATCAGATGTTTTCTATTATCCAATCATGTCTAGAATATAATGCAATCTGCCAGCATTTTCCACCAGCATCCTGGGCAACTGATCTCAGAAGGTACATAACTTCAGAGTCAGAATGAAGCTATATTTTGATTCTCATCTATAATTAATCCTCCTTTGTGATGCCAGTTAGAAATGTTACCATCATAGTCACTTTAAATGATCCTGTCAAGGACCCCCCCAAGGTGAATATTTACTGTACACATTGTTATAAAATGGTAAAGAAAAGCTAAAGTAACTAACTTAAGTAAGCACATTATTCTATGAATAAGTAGAACTCTCCTTTCCCCCACAAAAGGATCTGTGTTCTGTGAAAAGCCTTTTGCCTTATTTTGTAATCTGGTGTAATATAATAAATAAATGAACATCAGGATGAGATAAAATAAGTAGCATGAAATTTTATTGTTGTACTCTGAGCAGTAAGTCTTGTTTTAACATTAATTCCAAAGAAAACACACATCATTTCCAGAAAAGTTGTGAAAAGAAACACAAGTCTTAATATTACATTCATAACACAGTAAAATGCTTAAAACATTTTTCTCCATTTCTCTTCTGAATTTGGCCACTGTTTGCATATAGGGCTTTTCCTCTAAATCCTAAATTCAAGTACATAGTCTACGTTCCCTAGTCTATCAGATTTAGGATTTTCCCGTAAGATCTTTATTCCTCGAAATGGCAATAACACATTTGGCTTTCTCATCTCACCTACTACTTATCCTTATTTGCATCTTCATAATCAAAATGCTGAGAAGGGTAAAAGATAAGAGAAATGAGGCTAGAGAGATGGCTCACTAGACTTAAGCATCATAAGTTAATATTCTTATCACAGGTACATATGAGTTCATAGAGTGGCTATCTGTATTTGCACTTAAGTGGAGAAGGCCTTCAGATAAGAATAGCAGAATGAGGCCTTGAACTAGAAAACAAACTTGGACGTTCATATTATAGGTGTACCTCCATTGTTCCTACTTTCTTATTCTGAATACTAAGAAGTTGGAATCTGGTCTTCTCCATCTGCGTATTTTCATTCATATTTTCTCTTACATTAGAAAGGTGACTCCTGGGGGAAACAACCACCCCTAAGTGTAAGTCTTAAGAAACCTATAATCAGTTTCTTTCTCTAATTGTGCACTTTTCTTTCCTTAGATTTTAGAAGAAGCATGAAAATGATTTACTGATTTAGGAACTGGGTGGAGTAGACCACAAAAAGACAAATCAAAAACATCTGGAATGAACTATTTGAGAGAGAAAGAAGGAAGAAAAAAGTAGGGCTTTCAAATGAAACAAAGCACAGATGATTTGGCCAAATTTAAGCCAAGCCAAACACTCACATTAAACATTGCACTTGGGTCTGTTTCAATAGCAGGAGCCGGCAAGGGGGAGCCTCAGCCAATGCTGCACTGCATCGGAGGCACATTGTGGAGGGAGGAAATGAGTTTAGTCAAGCCAGCTGTGACTTCAAAGGACAGCTTTCCCAGAGAACAGTGGGAAAGGGTTCCCCCTTCAGTAAAGATTGCAAAGTTCATCCAAAGACAGTCCAGAGGGAATGGTCTCCAGGAAGAGGTAAATTACATTCCATACATCAGAAAGAATATTTTCCTCCCATGAAGTGGCTGTGACAGTGTAAGAGAAAATGATGAGGAAGAGAGGTGGCGTGGAACATCCTCTGAAGGGCATTCGAGGACTGCGGCTCTACACATATAATGATAATACTGGTGTGTGCGTGCGTGTGTGTGTGTGTGTGTGTGTGTGTGTGTGTGTGCATTTGCTTTTCAGAAAAGACAGACGTGTTTTGCATGAGTCATGCTTCTGGCTATGTGATAATGACAGCACAGGATCCCTCTTCTGAAAGGCTCTAATTGTTCCTTTTTTCCTCTATGCTTCTAGAAAACCCACATTTCTTTCAAATTATTTACTCAGCAAAAAATCTGTTAAGGAAATATGGTGGCTTAAGCCCTGAGAATGTAAAGACAAACAGGAAGATACTGGATACCCAAAGAGATGCTTATAATGTTGAACCAGGAGCCTCTGTCTGAGTAGCAATTCAACAGCAGCAGATGCAGTGGTGGTGATGATGTTTGGAAATTTCTTATAATACAATTTTACAAACTCCAGCTCCAACGTACTGAGCAAGAAAGTTCAAGTTGCTTTACTGAACTCTCTGGGTTATTAAAAAAGTGTTAAAGTTAGAGACCCATTTTGATTATATAAAGACAAGGGACTACTTAAGCAAAGAACCAATGCATGTGAGCCAAATTTGAGATCCTCTGCATCTACAAATCACTCAGTCCTTTATAGTTATAATTAAGTAGGTGGCTCTCTGGTAATTCACAAGGACAATACACAAGTGTGTGCCTACTACAAGTTACAAGAGCTTCAAGAGCAAATAATTTTTCTTCTTCTTTTGCAGTCCCTCCATCTTTCCTTCCACTTTCAGGCCTAGGTCTTAGAATATACAGCCATTGGGACTAACTTCAAGTCACTCATTCACAACACTTTGATATTTACCAGGATTAACAAATGTATATTAGCAACCTTTTTCTGACTCTTGAATACTGGAGAACAATAACTGCTATCTCTTCTGAGTGCCCAATTGATGCTCAACTGATGCTTGAATCTCCAGTGATATTTTCACCTAGGGTTTGCTCTTGCTTGCTATACTTGAGTACCTCCTCTGATGAAGCTCTCACTATCTCAAGCTGCAATTCACTTCCCCTTTAGACAGTTCTGCTAGAAAGCACTCCCTTCTTCTGGGCTGAACATTACCATCATTTAAATTCCATTTGTTAGTTATAATCCTATCCCCTGGGAACTCATAGCAAAGTACTTACATATTAATGTGACATTTTTCAAGTATTTAAAGTTTGTAATTATGTAGCATATGACATTGGTTAAACTCAGACTCTGGAGGCAGACTGCCTACATTCAAATTCTTGTTCTGCCACTTACTAGCTCTATGACCTCAAGAGAGTTATTTACTGTCTCTTTACTCCTTGATCTATATAAAAGATAATAATACCATTACATCAAAGGGCTTTTATAAGGATTGCATGAATTAATATATGTATATATGCCTAGAATACTGTAAGTGCTCTAAAAGTTTAGCTATTATTAATCATCATCATTACCATAAAGATCTTGTCAATTATCTGGCCTAGCCATATTTCTAATTCATTCACTATGTGGCTTCTATCATTATATGTATTGGGGGCAGGGATCTCCTTCATTTCCTTCTGAGCTTATAGATAAATGTAGTGACCACATGAATTGTCCTGGCCACTGTGATGTAGAACAACATATTACATATTAGCTCTAATCCTGGCCCTTAAGTCCTCGACCTTCCCTTGGTCCATCAGCTAGATGAAAACAAGGGATGAATAAAGGACTCCAAGAAGTTAACAAGCAATAAGGGAGCCACAGGTTGAAAGAACCAGGATCCCTGTGTCAACACATGGAAGGGCCCTGTCCAAGAACCACCCAACTGGGCCACCCGATGAGCTATGACTGAGCAAGAAATCAAATTTATGTGTTAAACCTCTGAGATTGCACACCTGGGAGAAATGATCCAGGGGCTCCCTAATCCAGGTCCCCTGCTCAGATGTACCTCTGAGCTCAGTAACTATATATTTCACATACTATTTAGACTTTTTTTTTTCTTCTTAAATTTAATTTATTTTTTTAATTTAATTTTTATTGATGGTTTGTGCATTTCGTACATCATTTTCCAATTCAGATCAGGCATATTTCCCTTTCCCTTCCCCCCCACCCCCACCCCATCCCAGATCATGTATTCTGCCATAACTGTCCTGCATCTTTCAGGTTTTTTTTTTTTTCATTTTTTAGCTATAAGTGATAATCCATGAGTATAAGCATCCTTCGTGCAAAACCAATCTACAGACTGTTGTGCCCAAACCCCCACAGTCCCACCATTCAGTGGGGGGTGACAGGTTGTTTGTTCAATCAAGTTGATCAAATGAGTGTCCAGACTATTTAGACTTTTTAAATAAGCCACCAAATAAGATAAAACATAAACTCAGGGCTTCCGGAATTAGAACATCTGAACTACCATCCAAACCATTCCAAGGACCTACAGATGCCCATGTGGGGATTATGTAAGTTATTCTAAACTGTATCTACTCATTAGTAAGTTAATGAACAGATGTATGTAAAACAAAACTGTCACTGGTGCATTGTAAATTTTCCATAAATGCAAGGTACAGACACAATTATGAACCTTCTACCCCAAATCTTTTGTCCCATACTATCATGCATAGCTGTTAAAACTTTAACCTCACAACCTAGTCTTGAGTGCTTTGTTCATCCTCCCACATGCAATAACCCATTGCCACTAATTTTGTTCCCTAAACATTTCTCATATCCACCCACTGGTCTCCGTCTTCTTTTGTTTATGATAGTCAAGGCCACCAGTATATCTGTCTCTACCTTGGCTTTCAGTTCAATTTAGACATAATCCCTTTTCCCTGCCCTCAATCCCACCCCAGTTCATGCATTCTGCCATACATGTCCTGCATCTTTCTCTAAAGTTTTTCTCTGCAGAGGTTTATTGTTTTGTGCAGAATTTAACTGTATCAATCAGTTCTTTGACCCAGTCTTTATGTTGTTGTTGTTGTTCCCTCCCATTTGTATTGTTCCAAAATATGCCTATATAAAGATCACATATGTACCAGAATCATGTCCTTTGGAAATAAACTGTGTGTTAACTCCCTAACACTTGGCCGGTTGTGGTCTTCTTTGTGCATTACATTTTGTTGTATGAGGAAGCTTTGCTGCTTAGAGTCGAGAGATGTAGTAGTATCAGTGTTCTCTAGGCTCCTTGTTTCATTATGTTCCACTGTAGATGTGTCACTTAGGGCTGGGCATCTCTCAGACATACATCCTCTGTGTGTGACCAACTGTAGGACTTTCCAACAGCCTCCATCTGTTGCAAAAAGAAAGTTTCTTTGACGAGTGGTATAGGGTATATGATATAAGGATCTATATTTAGCATGCACTGAGAAGTTTCATTTGTTTAGAGATATGATGGAGATAGGATTTTCTCTAGGATCTGTGACCTCTCCAACCATCTGTATTGGCTATATTTACAGTGCCACCCATGAGCTCCCTCCCACTGAGAGGGCTTTAAGTCTGATTAGATATCTATTGATTATTCCCTGGACAAAACTGCTGATACTGCACCAATAGAGGTAGTTTGCTGTGCCAGTCATTGTGGTCATTAAGCTCTATAGCTGGGTTGGGCCATTGATTGACTTTCTCCCTAGGCAGCTTGCATAGTATCCTCCAGAGCTATGAGAGCTAGTCTACAGGTAGAAGGCTTCCAGGTCAGTTCCAGGTCCCTTGCTCCAAGTCACATGTCTATATGTCATGTCTAGCACCAGAGACTTACCCTAAAGCTCTGGGAAGTAACCAAGCCTTTGAAATAGACTGTGTTATTTTGGGAGTCTCTTACACTACCCTAACCAACAACTAGAAGGGAGGTTTCTCATGTCTGGCACTGTGTTCCTTATTATATAGCCTTAAGGTATACATATGTATTTATGTTTAAACATTCTATGTGTACTGGGGGTGTAAATATGATTTTAATGTAAATATGAGTCTGTTTAAGTAACTTTCTGACTCTGCAACCTATATGACATGGGTGTACTTACACCTATGCAGGCAATGCACTCATAAACATAAAACTATATATATATATATAAATATATATATATATATATATGATTTCTTAAAATTGGAAATTACTGGGTGTGGTAGTGGGCCCCTTTAATCCCAGCCTTGGGGAGGCAACGACAGGTGGAACTCTGTGAAATCAAGGCCAGGGAGACCCTTCAGAAAAGAAATGGAAATGGATTCATTAGCTCTCCCCCCTAGAGGAGTAAGACACTATTTTCTTTAAGGATGTGGCCCCTGGCAACTCAAACACACTTCAGGTTCCAGGCCCGCAAATTATGGACAACACAAATTGGAGTCAACAACTCATTAAATTGAAAGAAAGGAGACATGAGGTTGGACGTTAGGCAGATGGGGGACTAGAGGGGGAGTCAGTGATGAAGAATGATCAAAATACACTATATGAAATTCTCAAAGAATATAAAATATTTATTTTTAATTCCTCACTCTCATGGGTAAGAGAGGGGCTAGACAGTCTGTAAAAGCCAGGGTTGTTAGAGAACCACAAGGAAAAAGCTTTCTAGGTGGCTGAGAACTTACTCATAAGAACCTCTAGCAATACTGACAGCATGCAAAAGTTCCATGAGTACTCAAGCCAGACAAAAAACCAGCATAGAAGTGGGGATATGAGTAAGAAGCCCCAAATGTAGCTGAGGAATTATTGGCAGATGATCACTGCTGGGTGAGAGAGATTTGGTCTTCTTTAAGGCTGAGCAGATTCCAGTGGATGAACTCACACCAAGGGACCTCTGGGTACACAAATCTGATTTGATAGATCTTAAAATATATGACAGAAGGCATGAAATCCTGCAGGTGGGCTATAGAGGAGGGGTGTAAATATGATAGAAATGTATGAAATGCACAAAATTCCAACTAAAAATAGGAAAAAGAGAAAATGGCAAAGGTCAAAAGAATGACTGGATAAATGTATATCTCCAAATTAGTAACAATGTTCAGGTTAGATTTTTTTGATAATGCTTTTATAGATGTTTTGTGCATTTCAGACATCATTTCTCAGTTCAGTTTAGACATATTCCCCTTTCTCTTCCCCCACCCCACCCCAGATCATGCTTTCTGCCATAACTGTCCTGCATCTTTCTCTCAGTCTTTTTTATGTTTAGGAATTCACATTTTCTTCCTTTAATTTTTTATTACTTTAAAATATGAATACATATTTTCCACTCATATACAGTAATTGTAGAGTCTGAAAGTAACTGGTGGATTGATTCTAGAGCCAGTTAAGAGAATTACATTATAACAACATAGTTGCATTCAAATAAACAGAAATATAGCAATAATGTTGCCCAGCTTGCCTTTCATCTGGGGATTTGGTGTTAGTATCCACAAATGAGGGAGACCATTTGCCGCTTGTTTTTCTGGGACTGTGTTACTTCACTCAGCATAATGGCTTCAAGTTCCATCCATTTACCTCCAAAGTTCATGATGTCATCTTTCTTTACCACCGAGTGGTACTCCATTGTGTAGATATACCACATTTTTGTCATCCACTGTCAGTTGAGGGGCATTTGGGTTGGTTCCAGCTCTTCTCTATTGTGTAGAGAGCTGCAATAAACATGGATGTGCAAGTATCTTTGCAGTAGGATGAGTCTTGTGGTTATATACCCAGGAGTTGTATGGCTGGGTCAGGTCATAGGCTCATTTTGAGTCTTTTAAGGGTTCTCCACACTGCTTTCCATAATGGTTGTTTAAGTTCACATTCCCACCAGTAGTGGATAAATGTTCCCCTTTCCCCACAACTTCTCAGAATTTGGTGTCTTTTGTGTTCTTGATCTCGGCCAGTCATATAGGAGTGAGGTGATATCTGAGAGTGGTTTTAATTTGCATTTCTTTAATTATTAATGGTGTTGAGCACTTTTTAAGGTGTTTCACAGCCATATTTACTTCTTCACTGGTGAAGACTCTGTTCAGTTCTTTATTCCATCTTTTGTGAGTCATTTGCTTTCTTCTTTGTTTTTTGAGTAGTCTATATAGTCTTGATGTTAATGCTCTGTCAGATGAATCACTGGTGAAGATTTCCTCCCACTCTGTGGGTTTTGTCTTCAATTCCTTGATTATTTCCTTCCAGGTAGAGAAGCTTTTGAGTTTGATGAGGTCCCATTTGTAAACCGTTGACCTTATTTCCTGTGTAGTTGCTGTCTGATTTAGAAAGTCCCCTCCTACACCTATGTATTGTATATTGTTACCAACATTTTCTTCTATCACCTTCAGGGTTTCAGGTTTCACTTTAGATCTTTGATCCACTTGGAGTTGATTTTTGTACAGGGTGAGAGGCAGGGGTTTAATTTTGTTATTCTACAAAATGTTGATCCAGATGCAGAAGATACTATCATTCCTCCATTGAGGTTTTTTTGCCCCTTTGTCAAATATAAGGTGGCTGAAATTGTATGAGCTCAAGTTTGGATCTTCAGTTTGTTCCATTGATCAACGGGTCTGTTTTTGTGCCAGTACTAGGCTTGTCTTTATGACTATGTCCCTGTAATATAGCTTGAAGTTTGGTAGGGCAATCCCTCCTGTATTGCATTTTTCATTCAGGGTTGCTTTAGCTATTTGGGGTCTTTTCTTTTTCCATATGAATTTAAGGATTTTTTCCCAAGTCTGTGAAGAAGCTCATGGGGACTTTGATATCTCAATCAAAGCATTGAATCATCTGTATATCAATTTGGGTAAAATGGACATTTTTACTATATTAATTTTTTGAATCCATGAGCATGGGAGATCTTTCCATCTTTTGATGTCATTTTCAATCTCCTTCTTCAGGGGTTTAAAATGTTTGTTGTAGAGATCATTGATATCTTTGGTTAGATTTGTTCCCAGGTATTTTATTATTTTTGAGGCTATTGTGAGAGTGAAGTTCTTCTTATATTTCTTCTCCACTTGTTCTGTGTGTGTGTGTGTGTGTGTGTGTGTGTGTGTAAAGAAAGGCTACTGATTTTTCCAGGTTAATTTTTTATCCTACCACTTTACTGAAACTTTTAATCATTTCTAGAAGTTTTCTGCTGGAGTTTTTAGTATCTCTTAGGTAAACTATCATATTATCTGCAAAAAGTGATAGCTTAACTTCTTTTCCAATTAGTACTCCTTTAAGTTCCTTCTCTTGTCTTATTGCCCTAGAAAGCATTTCAAGCACTATGTTGAAGAGGAGTGGTGATAAGGGGCAGCCTTGCTGGGTCCTGCCTTTAAGGGAAATGGTTCCAATTTTTCTCCATTTAGGATGATGTTGGTAGTGGGTTTGCTATATTTGGCTTTGATCATGTTGAGGAATGTTCCCTTTTGTCTGATTCCCTCTAGGACTTTAAACATGAAGGGATGCTGGATCTTGTCAAAGGCTTTTTCTGCATCAATTGAGATGATTCTGTCGTTTTTGTCTTTCAGTCCATTTATGTGTTTTATAATATTAACCAAAAAACGAAAGAACAGCTCCAAATAAATAGTATTCATGATGAAAGGGGAAACATCACAACAGACAAAGTAAAGATACAATCAAAGGAGAATACTTCAAAAACCTATACTCCACTAAATTTGAAAGCCTAAGAGAAATAGATGAATATTTGAAATCCTGGGAACCAACAAATCTTAACCAAGAAGAGATTGACAGTTTACACCAACCCATAATATTTGAGGAAATTGAGGATGTAATTTAAAAAATGTAATTAAAAAAACCTCCTAACTAAAAAAATCCCAGGCCCAGATGTATTCACAGCAGAATTCTATAAAACTTTTTTTTGGTCTTTTTGAGACAGGGTCTCCCTGTAGCCCCAGCTGTCCTGGAACTCGCTCTGTAGACCAGGCTGGCCTTGAACTCACAAAGATTCACCTGCCTCTGCCTCCCAAGTGCTAGGATTAAAGGCGTGTGCCACCACACCCGGCTCTATAAAACATTTAAAGAGGCCCTACAACCATTAAAGAGGTCCTACAACCATTGCTACTCAATCTATTCAGAAGGATACAGAGAGAATTCTCCCAAATTCCTTCTATAAAGCCAGCATCACCCTAATACCAAAACCAGGCAAAGATACAACTAAAAAAGAAAGCTATAGACCCATCTCATTAATGAACAGTGATGCAAAAATTCTCAACAAAATACTTGCAAATCGCATACAGACCCACGTCAAAAAGATCATCCATCATGACCAAGTTGGATTCATGCCAGAGTTGCGGGGATGGTTCAACATACGTAAATCAATAAATATCATAAACAAGTTAAATTTTTAAAACATTTATGCAACTAGTTAAAAGCAAATGATTCTGTTATGCAATTTTTCATTAAAATTAATGAAGATTTGGCACTAATAAGAGAATATTGAATAAAGGAAATAGCTGGGAGTGGTGGCACATGCCTTTAATCCTAGCACTTGGGAGGCAGAGATAGGTGAATCTTTGTGAGTTCAAGGCCAGCCTGGTCTACAGAGTGAGCTCCAGAACAGCTGGGACTAAAAGGAGACCCTGTCTCAAAAAGACAAAAAAAGGAAAAAGAAAATATAAAAAGATATGGTGAGCATTTGAGGGTAGAATGGCTTTTATTCTGGCTCAGAAAAGATGGACCTTGAACATATCACAACTTATAGCTGAAGGGGATTTCTGAGAGAGGTGATACAAGTGTGAGTCTTTGGGTTTAGGAAGGTACCTTGTACAAAGTAGGCTGTAGCACACTGCAAGGGGCACAAGCTACTGTTATTTCCTGTGTTGCTGTATATGACCTAATGTAGTCTCCACACTCATCACATCTTACACATATTTAAACTGCCTGTCCATGGTTATAAATTTAAACAAGATATTACATATTGTTGTGGTTTGAGAATAAACTGTCTCCTAAAGACTCATGTATTGACTCTTTGTAACTTTCTCGTTGTTTTGATTAATACCCTGACATATATACGACTTAAGCGACAAAGGTTTTAATTGGCTTAGAAACACCCTGGACACGAGGCTGGCTGGTTATATAGCATCCATACTCAGGAAGCAGAGGTAACAGGGAGATAGAATATGATGTAAAACCCCACAGTCCATCCCCTTTGACCTACGTGTTTCAACAAGTTTGAACTTCGAAATGTTCAACATTATTCCCAAGCAATGCCACCAGCCTGGGACCAAGTATTCAAATCCGTTAGTCTACAGAGGACATTTCACATTCAACCACAGCAGCTCTTACTGCAATGCTCATAGGTAGGACTTGGGGCTGGGACTAGCCCAGCAATAGTGGACTGATCCATGAGTGGAATAATACTCTGATGTCATTGTTGAGAGGTAATGGAAACTAGGTCACCGGGAACATGCTCTGGAAGAGTCTGTCTTATCCACAGGCTCTTCCTTTCCTCCTTCTTTCCTCCCTTCCTTTCTCTTTCCCATTCCCCTGCCTCTCTCTGTCCTGATCCCTGGCTTTTCCTCAAATTGATCAAACCCATCATGATGCAGCCAAGAGACGATGGGCCGAAAACTTTGAAACCATGAGCTGAAAACCAATCTTTCCTTCTTTAAAAAAAATGAGAAATACAAGAAAAGGTGATAATTGGCCAATTGGAATTCAAAATTAAGCCAAAGAAAAAGGTTTTATGTTGTGCCAAAATTTGACAAACTACAAAATTGGAGAAGGAAGAATGCATGAGTGTCATACATATGTTGTGAAAGTGTTTCCAGAAAAGGAAAGACTGTGGGTGTCCTAAGCCTGTTTACTGTGCTTCTTGATGAGGTTCCACAGAACAGCTCTATATCCAGTCACTAACAGCAATGTGGGCAATGTAAAACATCTCTCAATAACATTTCTTTCTTATCTGTGAAATGAAAATAATGAGCCACAACTCATCCAATTGCTTATGACAATAATTACTACCCAGAACCCACTGTGGTTCAAAGAAGTTAAGAAATTCCCTTGGGTTATAGCCATTCCTCCAAATTGATAAAAGTTATGTTTGTGACTCACTGCAGAATTTTTCATTCATTCACAAACCAATGTCTTATCCTTTAAAAAGAAAAAAACTGCATAGATAATACTAAGAAGAAAGCAAGTTAAGCTAAGACTCTGTTCTAAGTTCTCATTAAGCTCTTGGGTTTATTAGAGGATTCCATGTGTCAAATTTAAACTAACAGATGACCTCTGCTTGGTGAGATCGGTGACCATGTTTTCCTGAAAAGTTAGAACAGAGAAAAATAAGTGGGTAAAATTCCATTGTTTCTTCTGAATGAAAGGACCTTAAAGAATGAAAATATTTTTAAAAATCATATGTGAGACTGTCTCCCACAATAACTTCACGTCCATCCCCAAAGAGTGAGAGTTTGCTTTTACTTGTTTCAACTCATCACCAATAGTTCTGTCTCTTTTCCTGGTTCTAATAAAATTCTGTGATGGGTTTTGGATTACATTCATTGCAGAAGAAGCCCTTGTCAATCCTTGAGTGGCCTTTGTTGTCCATAGCCGCTTGCAGTGAATTTCGGGGTAAAAGTCTCTGGTTACATCCACCAGTGAGATCAGATTCAACTACAGGAGGAACATATTATTAGGTAAAATCCAGCATTTGTTCCCATGCATGGAAGGCAATAGCCTTGCAGTTATTTCTCGAGTCTACTTTTGATGATTCTATAGCCTATTGCCTCTTATGTTGGAGACAGCCAAGTTTCCTTGGCAATACTGACCTGAACAGAAAAAAAAATAGCATGCAGTAAAGGTGTCAAATCTAGTCTTGGGAATATTTTCTCAAAGGGAAGAGGTCATTTGAATAAGTATAAATGTAAAGACTGATAAATCCTTCCAAGTAGTTTTCCATCTTTAGTAGTTCCAGCAAGTTCCCTATTACTATTTACTACATGTTTGAATAATGGAGCACTTAGGTCTCTGTATTTATTAAGGGTAGGAAACAGCATATTCCAAAAAGCACTTTGAAAATCTCTCTCTCTCTCTCTCTCTCTCTCTCTCTCTCTCTCTCTCTCTCTCTCTCTCTTTCTCCCCTCAGGGCATTCTTCACTGAGCTTCTCTAATTGCTAAACTCTGTGTTCTGGATTAAAGCTTAAGAATTTGAAAAACTGTAGAACACACTCTGTACCAGTACAATTGATCACACCACATTCCTGGAACTCCATTATCCAAGCAAAAGATTTAGGTTAAAGATTGTTATAAACAGTATCAAGAGTTTTATCTCTATATGTACATAAAGATTGTTGCTAATTGTGTGGACCAATGCACTTAAATTCATATCTGCACAAGTGTGCTGGATAGATTTAGTTCTCAACTTGACAGAGCTGGAAAAAGGGAGCCTCAATTGGGGAATTTCTTCCATTGGACTGGCCTGAGGCCATGTCTCTGGGGCATTTTCTTGACTGTTATGTGATGTGAGAGGGTCCAGCAAGTTGTGGACAGTGCCATCCCTGGGCAGGTTGTCCAATATTGTATAAAAATGCAGGCTGAGGAGCTGGAGAGATGGCCTAGCGGTTAAGAGCACCGACTGCTCTTGCAGAGGACCCGGGTTCGATCCCCAGCACCCACATGGCGGCTGAGAACCATCTGTAACTCCAATTCCAGGAGAACTCCAGTTCCAGGAGAATCCAAGACCCTCTTCTGACCTCCATGGCATTGCACGACACGGGTGCACAAACCTACATGCAGACAGTACACTCATACACATACAAAAATAAATAAAATTTTTTAAAAAATGCAGGCTGAGCACAGAGGAGTAAGCCAGTAAGCAGCTTTCTCCATTGTTTGTTTTCTTGAAATGGGATGTTAAGTTCACATACTTGTAACACCCTACCTTAGTCAGGTCCACATTAATGTTCTTAGCACATACATTATCCTTCAATTGGGCAAAATGATCTCACACAAAGGCTCTTTTATAGGAGACCTTAATATTTAGTGTAATGTGCTTAATGTCTGGATCCAAAACACCTCTAGCAACATCATATACCATAGAGAGCCAGGGGCTTTCCAATGTGATCACTTGGCTCCTGGGAAATGGGGCTTGCTGCTCTTGAACAGCATGAAGAGAGTATCACCCTCCACAGGCTGTCTCAGGAAGACAGCAAAAGTCAAAGTCCAAAACTAAAATGTCCATGAAGTCATCATCACTTCCACACCACAGAAGTAGAAAATTTCTATTCAAGTCACGATAAATTGGAGACAGTGTGTGTGTGTGTGTGTGTTTATGTGTGTGAATATACATGTGTATGTGTGTATGGATGTGAATGTGTATGGATGTGTGTTTGTGTCCATCTTATGTATGTATATATCTATATATGTGTATATATATATAGATATGTGTATGTGTTTGTGTGTGTGTTCTAGTTGCGTTCAGACATTACAGTAGTACTGTTTTAACAGTTACAATATCTAGTCCAATAATTTAATAATATTTCAATCTAGTAATTAAAGTGGTATGTGATCCTACTTCACACCTGGGAGCCTGCCATGAGAGAAATATCACCATCGCCATCTTTATTTTCTGGCGCTAAGCTCTCCCTCTCTCCCTTCTTTGGAGCTGCATTATAGTCTGTCAGCACTGAAGCAGGTCAAGGGACAGAGGTGAGAAGCCTCCTAGGCTTACATGTCATCAGCACTGAGGTAGGTCAAGGCACAGAGGTGAGAAGCCTCCTAGGCTTACATGTCATCAGCACTGAGGCAGGTCAAGGGACAGAGGTGAGAAGTCTCCTAGGCTCACATGTCATCAGCACTGAGGCAGGTCAAGGGACAGAGGTGAGAAGTCTCCTAGGCTTACATGTCATCAGCACTGAGGCAGGTCAAGGCACAGAGGTGAGAAGCCTCCTAGGCTCACATGTGATCAGCACTGAGGCAGATCAAGGCACAGAGGTGAGAAGCCTCCTAGGCTCACATGTCATCTGGCTCTCTCTGATACTAAGGATAACTTTTCAAGGAGGCTCCTTCGGTTCATCAGATCTCTGCTTGGAGCCCCTTTCTGATACCAGTACTGGTCTCTCCTCTCCCCAACTTCTCCCTCAGCCCCAGCCCCTGAACTGCTGATTGCCCACCATTCTACAGAGTCGGTTTAGATGTCAAGTTGTCTTCTTGGACAGATACAGTTTCAAAACAGTCCAGACTTACTTCCTGTACCTGCCATTCCTGGACACTCCCCCAAACACAGCTTCTTGAATGTTAAGTGCTACAGCCCCATTGAGGTCGTCAGGTCAGCACATGCCAGATCTCAGAGATCCTCCTGGTGTCCTGTAATCTGAGCATTTTCTCTGGTAGTTTTTCCCGTTCACCTTGGAAAGAGGGACAAACACAAGCCTCCACACACAGGCTGGGGGTAAAGGGTTATGGTAAAAGGACACAACTCTACAGCTGTGTTTCATTCTGCCTGATGTAACTTCACCATCTTTTAAAAAATATTTTGTGGCTGGAGAGATGTCTTAGCAGTTAAGGGTGCCAACTGCTCTTGCAGAGGATCCTGGTTCAATTCTCAGCACCCACATGGTGGCAAGAACTGTCTTTAAGCCAGTTCTTTAATCCTAGCAGTTGGGAGGCAGAGGCAGGTGGATCTCTTTGAGTTCAAGGCCAGCCTTGTCCAGCTGGTGTTATAAGGAGACCCTGTCTCAAAAAAATAGAATAAAATGAATAAATAAATATAAAATATATTTTGTTTATTCATTTTATGCTTTATTTTATTACAATTGGCTCCTAATCTTGAACTTGGATTGTATTTTTAACATTCTATGTTTCAAAAAATTTGTCAACATAATGTGACCCTAGATAAATGTAGGGAAAGATTACAACAGAAAGTCTTACTTTAGAATACAAGAGCTGAAGTTGGGGTTGGAGAGATGGCTTAGAGGTTGAGAACATTGGCTGCTCTTGCAGAGGGCTGGGTTCTAACCCCAGCACCCACATGACATGACAACAACCATCCATAACTCTAATTCCAGGGTATCCAACACCATTTTCTGGCCTCTACAGACACTATGCAACAGGAGTACCCTTAAACACATACAGGCAATACACTCATATACAAGAAATATAAATATTTTTTTAAAAAGAAATACTTTTAAAAAATAAAAAATAAACAGTTGTCTTCCTTAGAACTTGTTAAGTTTTTCTGACAGTATCTCAGAAGTGAAATCGTATTTCCATAATATTGCATTTAGATCAGATCTGAAGTATTTTAAGCATCTGCTGAATGAATCTCCAAATGTATCGCCCTGGCATTCTTAGTAAAGATGGGACTTATTTATCTCAAGTGATGTCACCCAAAATGCTTGCCTGTCTGTCTTTCTTCATCTGACAGATTAGCTAGTGCACCCTTAAGCTCCCTGAAGGCCCCTAGCCAGGAGAATCAAGAGGGAATGCTTGCAAAGGAGAGCTATCCAAACATTCTCTCCCTAAACAGGAAAAGAACTTCATTTGCTCTGTAATAATAGGCACACTGTTTGCTGAAATAACTATGAAGGGATTGTCTGAACCAAGAAAATATAGCCTTGGCTCCATAGCCAGTGAGCTCTGGGTCTGTAAGGTTCTGGTTCCAAAGACATGGATTTCTGCCAATGCAGACTCATTAGAGCTTGTGCCATCACTGTGCTAGAAGGGAAACCTTATGTTCACCTCAGCTGCCAACTTCCCACTGCCATCCTCATCAGTAAATGGCAAGGAGTTCTCTGAGTTTGGACTAGAGAAGTCACTGTGAAAGCAAAGCTAGTCAATGAGCCTAATCATGATAATGCTAATAATATCAAACCTTTGCTGAGCACTGATCATGAGCCAACACTGCTAAGAGTGGTCTGTATGTGTGTTATGGCATTTAATTCTCTGCTACACTGAAGCCAGTACTTCTATAAGTGTGTTGCATGTCAAAATATGATCTCCAAGAGCTCTAATCATTCCCCCCGTAATCACTCAGCTTGCAAGAGATAGAACTGGGCTTCACATTCAGGACTTTCTAAACCCGTAGCTTAATAACCCACCAGTATTCATCCCATCTATTTCCAAAACCCAGTCTCTCAGCAGGGCCTCTGACCCTTCAGAAGGTGGTTCCACCAGGCGTGGTGGTACAAACCTGTAATCCCAGAACTTGAGAGGTAGAGGCAGGTATATAACTCTGAGATTGAGGCCAGCCTGGTCTACAAAGTGAGTTCTAGGCAAGCTGGGGCTACAGGGAGAATCTGTCTCAAGGAGGAACTAAAAAAAAAAAAAAAGAAAAAGAAAAAGAAGAGCATGTTTCAGTCTTTCTACTGGGACCCTTTCCACCATGCCTGAGCTTCTTGTTGCAGATCTGACCAGTTCCAGCTCCATTTTCTGCTCCAGCTAGACCGAACTTTGCTGACCTTCCAAGCTCAGAGCAATGTGGCATTTTCAGAGTGTATGCCCATAGGCTGGCCCTATCAGTACAGTTTTGTTGCTGAATATATGCTGCACTTAGATGATTTTTGTTTCCCCTTACTACTTGTGCTTTAAAGTTGCTTTTCCTCCTCTGCCAAACTCTACCCTTCCCTAACTCCCTTCTTCAGTCCCCTCTTGGCCTCTTCTTTCTAGCCTTTGTCTTCCTTAACCCTGCACCTGTTAGCAACAAGCCTGTACACTACTCTTTAGTACAGGGTCCAGAAAGCAATGAACAGAGATCCAAATGTGACCTCCAGCCTGGTATTGAATGGCCCACAAGTGAGGAACTATTTTCATATTTATTCAAAGTTTTAGAAGTTAAAAAGTCAAACAAACTATATATAAGATAATGAAATACAGATTACAGTAGACATGGACACAAATCTATTGTCCCATGGACACAAATCCCATAGCCAACATTTGCTGAAGGTTGACTCAGGTGATGTTGCTCTACTATGGGAGAATTTAGTAGTTGCAACAAAGAAATGTAGCCCAATGTCTGAAATATATGTTATTTGGCTCCTTATTAAAAAATAATTTGTTGGGCTGAAGAGATGGCCTAGCGGTTAAGAGCACCAACTGCTCTTGCAGAGGACCCGAGTTCAATCCCCAGCACCCACATGGCGGCTGAGAACCATCTGTAACTCCAATTCCAGGATAACTCCAGTTCCAAGGGAATCCGAGACCCTCTTCTGACCTCCGCGGCATTGCACGACACGGGTGCACAAACCTGCATGCAGACAGTACATTCATACACATACAAAAAATAAATAATAAAATGTAAAAAAATATTTTAAAAATAATTTGTTATTACTTCTTGCATTAGCATACTATCATGTGGTGTATTACAGGTTTGGAGGTCCATTGTGCTTACTCTTCCATACCCAGTACAGGTCCTTGTTCTTAGTAGACACTTTGATAAGCAAATGAATGAAAATGTAGTAAGCTTTTTAGAAAGCTGGTCTACTTAGGATCAGGAATTGGAGTCTTGAAATCCAGAATCATCCCTGTCAATTACTCTCAAATATTAAAGTAGGATATTTTGATGAACACTTTTCATAAGAGGGTAGTATATTAGTCATGTTCTCTGTTAATTTGCTACCATCTGGAGGAAGGAAGGTAAGTTCAAGATTCCTTAAAGAGAAAATCATGTCTAGTCAGCACATAGAGTTTACTCTAGAGATATGCATCTACTTGATAAGGATCCCTGGAGAAAGAGTCAAGGAAACAAATACCTGAACTTCATTCTCCCGGCCTTCCCATGCTCTGCTTGGCTATGCTAGTGGTGAAACCTGGGCCTTGGAGCCCTGTCAATGCCATGACTGGAGGTTGGCTTCTGGGAAAGAGAACAAGACAGGAAAAGATAAGCAATATGAAAGGGCCAAGGGGAGATGTCTTACAGGTGACAATAGTGGCAGCCTCCATGTGTTCTTCAGCTTTTGACTTCCTCACCTAGAAAATTAGAACATTTAATTATATAATTTTTACAATAAGTAAATCAGAAGTAATAATAGCTTTTTTATTTTTTATTTTTTTTTGGTCTTTTCAAGACAGGGTCTCTCTGTAGCCCCAGCTGTCCTGGAACTCACTCTGTAGACCAGGCTGGCCTTGAACTCACAAAGATCCGCTTACCTCTGCCTCCCAAGTGCAAGGATTAAAAGCGTGCGCCACCATGCCCAGCCTAATAGGAGCTATTTTCTAAGATTTTATTGCGCCCTCTACATTCATCCTGTCATATCACCTTCTGAAGAGGTAAAAAGATGAGAACAACCAATGCTCAGAGATAGGTTGCAAGACATTCATTCACACAGGTGAACTGCTACACCGCATTCCCCACACATATTTTC
Source organism: Rhizomys pruinosus (assembly GCA_009823505.1). Classification (NCBI taxonomy): domain Eukaryota; kingdom Metazoa; phylum Chordata; class Mammalia; order Rodentia; family Spalacidae; genus Rhizomys; species Rhizomys pruinosus. Next base: position 246,312 of record VZQC01010143.1, read on the forward strand.
AGTTACCAAGACCCCAATCTGTTTTACACTGACTAGAAGAATAGCTTGAGCTTCTGTTATCATTCAAATTAAACTCAACACTGACCACTAGGCTTTAGATTTCTCAGCACTCCTGCATTTACTAAACCCACACTCTTTTCTCTGATCTTCCCCTAGTTTCCCATGGTCACTCATTTAGATACCATCTATGCATAGACAGAATGAAGCATCCTGAAGATTAAAGTTAATCAGGAAGTGCCATCTTTTATATCTAGCTTCTTTCTAATTACTGCCATAATGTAATTGAAATCTTAGTAGAAGGGACTCTGAGGACAGATGTACCCAAGTTTTCTGAGAAACATAATGAACATTGTACATCTGTTTATTTATTCAGAGCAATTTGCTAACACTGGAACTGGTGTACATCATAGCATGGATGTGATTGCTTAATTATTCATGCTATTAATAATTGACACCATTAATAACACAGTAATGCCATTAATAATTGAACACATAAAATGGAATTCTCTGGACTTAATTTATTATCATTAATTTTCTGTGCCAGCTCACCAGAGCTCATTAGAATGGTGGTCAAGGTCTGTGTATCAAATTATTTAACTAGTCATCTTCAGGCTTAAAGTGACTGAGGAATTATGGAATTCAACCACTTCTTTTTCTTGCCATTAACAGCCTCTCTTTCATCTTTTCCTCCATGCACAGGAGAGGAAACATTTGTGAAGAACTGCATACCATACAGCACATGATTACCTCTAGCTCTGAAAATGGGTGAAGAATAGAGGAAGGAGAGAATCTGCCTTCATGATTAGTTCTCCCAAACCAGGTCCAGAGATCAGCCCTCTACCACAGACACCTTTCTTACACCTATTTGTTTCTTAGGATCTCCCCTCATTAAATTTGACAAAGAAAAACATTCTCGTCTCTGCCTCCAGTTTTATCTTGAGATACATTGGCCCTATTAAGAATTCCACAGCCATTTGCTATATTGAAGCAGAAAAGAGACAGAAAGAGTAATCTGTGTGGATAATGCATACAGGCATAATATTTTGATTTAGCAAATTCCAATCCTCATGTAAGGCACTAAAGCTTATCAAGACTAATTTTTTTAACTACAAAGAGTGGGATACCTACAGCGAAGATTAAGATCAGTTCCCAGGTCCACAATGAAAAAGGGCAGGGTACTCAGGCGAAAGGTAGGGTGGACAGATGGCTTCCAGCTCAGAATATGCCCAGGCATGCAAATGCCTCTCCAAGGCCACACCCCTCCCTAGGTGTGATGGTCACTCACTCATTCACTTTGCTTGGGTCTTAGGGGAACCAAGTTCTCAGAATGAGTCTCTAGGATGGAGCTTGAACCCATGGGCTAACCCTTCAAAATAGGTACATTTACTCTCAACATCTGACAAGGCCAGTCTTTGTGAATTTCTGGCTCCATTATCCAGAACAATAGATGATGGTGATTCCATTCTTCCTCCACTAACCCCCCTACGCCAGCTTAGTACAGCTTCCCATAAAACCCCCCTGGGGCTCTCTGACAAGACAATGTGGTGTATTCTTTCCGGGAATGCCAGTAACACTCCATATCTCTCTAGCAGTGTTCTCCCTGTTGCTTCTCTGATTATCACTAACTACTGAGAAATCTGTCTTTCCCCCTCTCTTGGGCTGTGTCTCTCAGAACCCATGCCAGGACTGGTATGTCCGTGTGCAGTCAATAAGTAAATAGATAGCTCATTGCAGCCTTGATTCTCTTGAGTGCTTGTTAAAGCTTAGGAGACCCCCGGAGCTTAACATATGTGAAAACCTATGACAGTCTCTAGATGCACTTACTGGAACCTGAAATCTTAAAGCATATTTTAGCTCTTAATTTTCAAATAAGTATATTGAATGATAAATGAAAAATCATTTTAAAATGATTCATATAATCAGTAAAATATATGACTATTTTTTCCATCCTATTTTGAACATAGTCTGATCATGACTTTGAAATAAGCCACTTTATATTCTTAGTTGTACTAAGTTTTATGATAAGAATATATAATGAAGCCAGGCATGGTGCCACATGCCTTTAATCCTAGCACTTGGGAGGCAGAGGTAGGTGGATCTTTGTGAGTTCAAGGCCAGCCTGGTCTACAGAGCGAGTTCCAGGACAGCTAGGGCTACAGGGAGACCCTGTCTGGAAAACACACACATACACACACACACACACACACACACACACACACACACACAAAGAATATATAATGAAATTAATGTTATCTCATAGCAATACTTATTTGGCTAACATTCTTTTTATGTATTAAATAGTTCAATTTTTGTTTGTTTTAGAATCTTTGTAATTATTTTCCTTGGTTCCCCTGGAAGTATATATAAATAGATCATCATGTACTCTAGAATACAATTGAGATCATTTTAGTGTTCCCTTGACCTCATTTAATCTTCCTCCTGGATTTAGTATCTTGATTAAACTTTGTGGCATCGCCTGGAAACTTCAGTGAAGGATACTGAACTCCAGTGTCAAAATCATCTTATCCCTGATGAAGCTTATCAACTATTCATTAGTTCACTGAACTGGCCAAGGCTCTCTCTGCATCAGATGATATTAAGCTCTATAGGAGAAGGGAACATCTGGGATACAGATGTCCTTGAATTTGAAACTCTTCCCCTTCCTCCCATTGAGGCTTAAATTGGGTACTGTGTTCAATTATGTTTAAAACACAGCTTCAACTAAAAATGCTAGGTCCACTATTATTGCATAACATCAGCTGGTATATTAAACACTGATTTATGGATTAATGCCTCTTATATATATTTATATATGTGTTTATGCATACATGTATACATATACATGTACATGTGGTTAAGGATTTGTGTGACTGGGAACTGCCACAGCAGATATTTATTTGAATGAATGAGGAGTGAATGCATACTTTCTGATTTTTCAGACTCATAAAATCTCAAGCGGAAGAAAACTTCAAGATAGCTGGTTTACCTTGTCTCTCTACCCCTCTGACCTGTTATTACTTTCAACACAAAATACTCCTGGAAGAAGATGTAACAGTCTGCCCAAAGTCACAGGCTTTAACACTTCCTTAATTATTCTTTACATGTCCATGGGTTATGCAATTATGTTTTCTGATTATCAGTAATTTGCGTCCTCTTGAATTGCATAGCTGGGTAGAAAATTATCAATTTTATTGATTTTTTTCAGAACTAAGTTCCAGTATCATTGTTATTCTCTGTGATTTTTTTCAATTTTATTGATTTTTGCTACGATTTTTATTACTCATTTCCTTTTCCTTTCTTAGATTTAATTTATTCATCTTTTTCTAGTTTCATAGGCTGGTTTTATAGATTCATAATGCTAATTTTGTTGTGTGCTACAATTTTTGATTTTGCTTTTATTTTCATTTACTTCAGTTTTTAAAAATTCGTACTTTTCTAGATACACTGAAAATCCATGCAGTGGACTTTGATAATACCCCTTCCATGTCCTCTTCCAAGACGCCTTCACCTTCCTACCCTCTCAACTACATGTTCTCTTTTTATTTTCCGTTTAAACTCCAATTTGTGTTTTCTAAATACTCTTGGGTACAGGGCCATCCTGTGGAATGTGGTAAACCTACCAGAGGTCACTCCCTTAAAGAAACCTCACTCTCCATTTCCCCGCTGCCATCAATTTCTAACATTTCCTCAGCTTGGACTGGGACTTAGTGCCCACGTCTCCTCACCCCAACCACCATGCTTGAATTTTGTCTAGCTTCAGCTTGAACAGGTCTTGAGATTTCTTCTTTGACCCAGACATCATTTAGGAGTGTCTTGCTTAGTCTCCAAGTCTAAGTAAATTTTCTTATTATCTTTCCGTTCAGTCTCAGGTTAATCCAAATGTCTGAAAGCAAGCATTGTACGATTTTCTTTTTTTTTTTTTTTAACTTGTTAAGGTGTGTTTTATGGCTCAGGATTCAGTCTATCCTGGTGAATGTTCCATGTAAGCTGTTGTTGTTGGATGAAGTGTCCTATGTGTGCCAATTATACCCAGTTGATTGATGGAGTTGCAGAGTTCAACAATGGCCTTACTGATTTTCTGCCTGCTAAAGCTGTTCATCTCTGATAGAAGAATGTTGAACTCTCTAACTATAATAGGGGTCTAACTTATTTCTCTCTTCTACTTTCCCCTATCTTTCTGTCTCCCACTCCCTCTCCCTTTCAGGCCACCAATGCAATCTTCAGTCAACCTCCTGGAGGGTTTTGGAAGAAGTGTTGCCTCATCAAGTGTCCCATATTGGCTAAAAGTAAATGGGTCTTTTTTTTTTTTTCTCCAAGTACACTTAGTCCCAAGCCATTGACCTCCCAAAGAAGGGTGAGACCTTGGGTTAGGTGGCTCCTTTGAAGCTGAATCAGACACTGATGGATCCAGACAGGAGTGCATGTAGCAAACCTGCCAATCTCAGCTCCAGTGCAGCAGCAATTCTTCCTCTAGCAGTGAACTGGGCAGTAAATTTCTTTATCTATTGTACTTCTTGTATATAATCTTATAATTTAATGGAAATTCTTTTATACCAAACAGAAAACATAGCTATATTGGCTTTTTATATTAAGGTGTTGCTTGTGTTGGTTCAATTCATCAATAATTCAATAGGGGCCAGAGAGATGGCTCAGGGAGTAAAAGCACTTGCAACCAGGCCTGACCACATGAGTTCAATTCCCAGAACCCACCTAAGGGTGGAAAGAGAGAATCAGCTCAACACACTTATACTCTAACCTCCATACATGAGTCAGGGCATGTACCTGTGCACACACATTATACACACTCAAACATGCACATGCACACAGTAATAATGAATGAAATAAAGGTAAAACTAATGCCTAGAGGTTACTTGTCTTTATCCTCCATTTTGCTAGGTGGAAACTACCATGGTTCAAGACAAGGCAAGGATGCAAGGATGAGAGATAGCATTACAAAGCCAATCTTTCATTGAAGCTCTGTGCATTTCACACAAAATTTCAAATCAAATCTAGACCCATGCCCCCCTCCCTACGCCCCATTCCACCAGAGCTCATGCATTCTGCCAAACATGTTTTTATCTTTTTCTCAGTCTCTCTCAAAATTCCCAATGCAGAAGTTTACTGTTTTGAGCAGAAGTTCACCATTTCATTCAGTTCTTTGACCCAGTTTTTCTGTTGTTGTTGTTGTTGTTGCTATTGTTCTTTCCAATATGCATCACTCCAAAATATGCACATATGCATGCCACATATATCATAGGTTTTAGCATCTTCAGCTTATGGTTTGTTTTTTTTTTCTTTATTAGGCTGAAAGATGTCATGCATCTTTGGCAAGCCCAAACCACCATCAGTTCTGCCCTTGTGCTCCACTCTGGGGTTTTCCCTTCCCATGGTCACCAAATGAGGTCCAGTAAGCACCATGCCCTGTCTTGATCTTCCTGTACTGGTCTCTGTGATACAGCCTGGGTAGTCCAACAATGGCAGGCTATACTATGAAGAGGCTGAAACCACAATAATAGCTCAGTCCTCAAGTTGGATGTCTCAGCAGTCCTCATCTGGCATTTTGGAAGTTTTGGAGGTTTCTTGGAGAGACATGAGTCTTCAGTCTATATTGGAAGGTTGAAAAGCTGTGTCTCATGTCTTTGAAGGATAGCAAAAGCAGTGGCAGCCACAGGGTAGCTGCACTGCCAGTAAGATAGGTAAAACAACTGTGTTCTTTTTTTTTTTTTTTTTTTTTTTTTACTTGAAGGACAATTTCTCAGGCCTTACTATTTATTTATTTATTTATTTATTTTATTTATTTATTTATTTATGGTATATACTTTCCTTTGGATAGTTTTAAGGCCACACAGTTAGCCCAGATTAACCAAGATTTTTGTTTTCTCAAGGTCACTTGAGGATCTGGTCCTCAAGGGTCAGTCAGGAGCAAAAAGACCAGGATGTTCGCTGCTATAAAGTGTCTTCCAGACATGACAAGGAAGCAGCCCACATGAACTCTTGACAGGATGGCTACCTAAGCAAGACCTACATAATGACAGCACTAGCTGACATGCCAATGTTGTCAGGAGAATTTTTACAAGATCCCACCTCCGGTTGAAATCAATAGGTAATCAAAGCCTGTTGAGAGAGGGGTAATCAGTTGTCTCTGAGGATGAATTCCCTGATAGGTTATCTTCTCCTAAGTGGTAGCCTAAACAATGTTCATATGAGCGGCACTAAAAGTATTCACACACGCAGACAATAATAATTTTAAAAAGAAGTCATAAAATTGACAGGGAATGCGGGTTATTTGGGGATGAACTTGAGGGGTAGAAGGAGGGGAGCAATTTCTGAAATTTGATACTGTATGATATTCTCAAAAAATTAAAAATTTAAAAAGAAAAGAAGTCTTTAGAAAAACATTCTCTGGGGCTGGAGAGATGGCCTAGAGGTTAAGAGTGCCAACCACTCTTACAGAGGACCCAGGCTCGATCCCCGGCACCCACCATGGCAGCCGAGAACCATCTGAAAATCCAACTCCAGTTCCAGGGGAATCCGACACCCTCTTCTGACCTCTGCGGCATGCATGATACGGGTGCACAAACCTACATGCAGACAGTACATTCACACACATACAAAAAAAAAAAAAAAATATATATATATATATATATATATATATATATATATATATGAAACACATCTGTGCTAAAGATCTCTTTGGCCAGAACTAAGGTGTATCAGGACTTGCCAGAAACCTGAGAGACTGGGACTGGGACTGTTATGATGGACTGACACCAATAGAAATTTACTGATTTTCCTTTAGAGAAAAGTCCCATGAGATGTGCTAACGTGGAACACTGAGGGTATCTCAACTTTTGGTGAAATGCTGACAATATTTGCCATGTTAAATAAACTTTCAATGAATGGGGAATGATTTTTTGCTATACATATAATTCCTCCATTGGAAGAATTCTGATTAAATCACTTCTGAGGTAATTTCAAAACTCAGTCTTTGAACTGAAGGGAACATAAAAGTCCATCCATTTTAATAAAAAAGAAATATTTTTAACTATTGGAAATCATCAACGGAGCTAGAAGAAAGTTCCTTAGCACCATTTCCAGACTCCTTTGGTAACCCCGAAGGACTCTTCCGCCAACCATTGGATTTCAAAGCAGAGGGGCTGAAAGAATGCCCACTTTGTTCTTCTTCTGAATATAATGATGAGCTGTGTGGGGCCCGTGAAAAGCTTCCCTCTTCCCACCTTTAACAACATGCTTCTGCTTTCCTCCCTACCCCTGACGGATTCCCCTGCTCAAAATCTGACGTAAATTGTTTCCTTACCATGGCACGCTGCCTGAGATTTCTGGGAAGTGTGTTTAAACAGGAGCCATGCCAGGGCTGGAGTCTGCAGTGCTTCTGTGTAGCCTGAAACGTAGACTATAATTAGGGACATTGAGGTCCTGAAAGTTACAGGCCCTGTGAGCTGTCTGCGGGAGGAGGGTGTATACACACAAACATGTATTATGAACAGAAGTAAATGCATGTGAATTTTAGTATACATACAGATGACTTTTTTCTAGTTGTTTATTAACTTATGAAAAACCAAAACTAAAAAAACAATAATGTCTTCAGCTGATGTGAGACGATCCTCTCTAGTCTGTCTTCTGTCTCCTTTCCTTCACTGATTGTTTATTCATTTTTAAATTTGTACTTATTGTTGTTTTTATGTGTATGAGTGTTTTGCCTGCATATATATGAACTCATCCATGTTATGCAATGCCAGCAGAGGCCAGAAGAAGTTGTCAGATCCTCTGGAACTGGAATTATGAACAGCGGTAAACTGCCGTGTGGGTGCTGGGAACCTAGGGAACAATCTGCGGAAGAGGGGCTGGTAGAATGTAAGGGCTGCGATTGGGGTGAAAGGTGAAACTACAACAATATAGACTGGACACTCATTTGATTAACTTGATTTAACATACAAGCCCCCCCCCCTGCTGGATGGTGGGACCCATGAGCTATGTGGTTTGGGCACAACTGCTCGCAAATTGGTTTGACATGAAGGATGCTTGTTACTCAAATTATCACTTATTTTTTAAAAACCAAACACAGATACTCTGTAAGAGCAGCCAGTGCCCTTAACAGCTGAGCCGTCTCTCCAGCTCCCATTTAATCACTCCTAAAATTAAGAAATCTATTCTTGGTTAAAAAGGGTGACTAGAAGATACAGATGAGATGCTCAGGGTTTGTTGAAAGCTGGATTTTTAAAGACAATATTCAAAATTGTTTCCTGTTTGCTTTCTGCTTTCCTAAGCAGTAAAGACTTTTGTTTTGGACGGCCTGGTGGCGCATGCCTTTAATCCTAGCACTTGGAAGCAGAGGCAGGTGGATCTTTGTGAGTTCAAGGCCAGCCTGGTCTTCAGAGTGAGTTCCAGGACACCTGGGCGCTACAGGAGGACCCTGTCTCGAAAAGACGAAAAAAAAAAAAAAATTGTTTTGTTTTGGCTTTGGTTTTTGAGTACGAAGTTTCCCTGAAGCTGCAGTTGGGCTGGAATTTGCTGTATAGACCAGGCTGGCTTCAAAATCACAGAGATCCTCCTGCCTCTGCTCCAGAGCACTGGGATTAAAGTCATGCCCACCACACTGGGTCTTGCTCCTGGTTTTCTTATTTAGCACTGGGTCAGGGTAAGTAAAAATGTTTACTGCTGGAATGATGCAACTGAAAGGGGCATGAGCTACTGTCTTAAAATAAACCTTTGATTAGAACTCCACTCAAAGCACTCAGTCATCTCCCGCGCTCACTTCAAGCTTTTTATCTGAGCAGGTGGCCGTCAGTCTAGTAATACTAATGGATAGCTCCTGCATCCTGCTTCATTTCCTGACCTACTGCTTCTCAAGCAAGTGTTTTCAAAACATTGTTTTTCTTTGAAATAACCTCTTCTCTTAGCATACTGGGATATGCACAGGGTCTTAACATCTCCAGTTTTTGTTGCGTTTAGTATCATTTTATTTGTTACTTGTTTATTGGCTTGAATATTACTGGCATTTGTTTCATTTTCTTTTACTACTTTAATTTGATTTTTTGTGTATTTAATGCAAAAATCTTTTTTTTAATTGATGCTTTGTGCATTTCATACATCATTTTTCAATTCAGTTCAGCATATTTCCCTTTCCCTTCCCCCCCCCCAACCGAGATCATGCATTCTGCCATAACTGTCCTGCATATTTCTCTCAGTTGTTTTTTTCCATTTTTTAGCTATAAGTGATAATCCATGAGTAACAAGCATCCTTCATGTAAAACCAATTTGCAGGCTGTTGTGCCCAAACCCCCACAGCCCCACCTTCCACGTGTGGTGAGGGGTTGTATGTTCAATCAGGTTGATCAAATGAGGGTCCAGACTACATTGCTGGAGTTTTCACCATTCACCCCAATCACAGCCTTACATTCTACCACGCCCCCTCTTCCGCAGATTATTCCCTGGGCTTAGAAAAGGGGCACAGGTGGATGAGAAGCAGATCAGTCCACTCTCTCTGGAGCTGTTGTCTTGGACTCTGGTCAATTCTGGCTGTTTCCTTTCAAAATATCTTAATCATACTTTTTACTCCCTCCCCCATCCACCACCCTCCCATAGACCCCCACACCTGATTTCATGCATTTTTGTCATTTATGTTACGGCCTATCAAGTCACATTAGTGTACCTACATGTGCCTCAATGTAAGTTCATCACTGGATCTAGTCAGCCTATCGAGAGTCTGTCTNTTGATGATATCCTCACATAGTAAATTTCAATTCTTTATGAAACACCTGACAACTCAATAACCCTGAATCCCACGAAGACATCCCATTAGCCGATGCTATCCCCACATGGTAAGTTCCAAAGGATAAAGATGAGTATGGTAGAGACAGCTAAACTTTCTTAAGAGGGATTTTAATTTGAGGGCACACAATGCCAGGGCACATAGACTATCCATGAAAGATCCAGGTGTACATTGGTTGGTCTAATCCCAACAGCAGGGCAGAAGAAGACAGGTTATTTCCCCTGATTTACATCATGTGAAAACATCTCTGATCCACTAACAGCAAATGTTTTTCATATATTTATATATATATATGAAAAACATTCTGTGCTAAGATCTCTTTGGCCAGAACTAAGGTGTATCAGGACTTGCCAGAAACCTGAGAGACTGGGACTGGGACTGTTATGATGGACTGACACCAATAGAAATTTACTGATTTTCCTTTAGAGAAAAGTCCCATGAGATGTGCTAACGTGGAACACTGAGGGTATCTCAACTTTTGGTGAAATGCTGACAATATTTGCCATGTTAAATAAACTTTCAATGAATGGGGAATGATTTTTTGCTATACATATAATTCCTCCATTGGAAGAATTCTGATTAAATCACTTCTGAGGTAATTTCAAAACTCAGTCTTTGAACTGAAGGGAACATAAAAGTCCATCCATTTTTAATAAAAAGAAATATTTTTAACTATTGGAAATCATCAACGGAGCTAGAAGAAAGTTCCTTAGCACCATTTCCAGACTCCTTTGGTAACCCCGAAGGACTCTTCCGCCAACCATTGGATTTCAAAGCAGAGGGGCTGAAAGAATGCCCACTTTGTTCTTCTTCTGAATATAATGATGAGCTGTGTGGGGCCCGTGAAAAGCTTCCCTCTTCCCACCTTTAACAACATGCTTCTGCTTTCCTCCCTACCCCTGACGGATTCCCCTGCTCAAAATCTGACGTAAATTGTTTCCTTACCATGGCACGCTGCCTGAGATTTCTGGGAAGTGTGTTTAAACAGGAGCCATGCCAGGGCTGGAGTCTGCAGTGCTTCTGTGTAGCCTGAAACGTAGACTATAATTAGGGACATTGAGGTCCTGAAAGTTACAGGCCCTGTGAGCTGTCTGCGGGAGGAGGGTGTATACACACAAACATGTATTATGAACAGAAGTAAATGCATGTGAATTTTAGTATACATACAGATGACTTTTTTCTAGTTGTTTATTAACTTATGAAAAACCAAAACTAAAAAAACAAATAATGTCTTCAGCTGATGTGAGACGATCCTCTCTAGTCTGTCTTCTGTCTCCTTTCCTTCACTGATTGTTTTATTCATTTTTAAATTTGTACTTATTGTTGTTTTATGTGTATGAGTGTTTTGCCTGCATATATATGAACTCATCCATGTTATGCAATGCCAGCAGAGGCCAGAAGAAGGTTGTCAGATCCTCTGGAACTGGAATTATGAACAGCGGTAAACTGCCGTGTGGGTGCTGGGAACCTAGGGAACAATCTGCGGAAGAGGAGGCGCGGTAGAATGTAAGGGCTGCGATTGGGGTGAAAGGTGAAACTACAACAATATAGACTGGACACTCATTTGATTAACTTGATTGAACATACAAGCCCCCCCCCCCTGCTGGATGGTGGGACCCATGAGCTGTATGGGTTTGGGCACAACTGCTCGCAAATTGGTTTGACATGAAGGATGCTTGTACTCACAAATTATCACTTATTTTTAAAAACCAAACACAGATACTCTGTAAGAGCAGCCAGTGCCCTTAACAGCTGAGCCGTCTCTCCAGCTCCCATTTAATCACTCCTAAAATTAAGAAATCTATTCTTGGTTAAAAAGGGTGACTAGAAGATACAGATGAGATGCTCAGGGTTTGTTGAAAGCTGGATTTTTAAAGACAATATTCAAAATTGTTTCCTGTTTGCTTTCTGCTTTCCTAAGCAGTAAAGACTTTTGTTTTGGACGGCCTGGTGGCGCATGCCTTTAATCCTAGCACTTGGGAAGCAGAGGCAGGTGGATCTTTGTGAGTTCAAGGCCAGCCTGGTCTTCAGAGTGAGTTCCAGGACACCTGGGGCTACAGGGAGACCCTGTCTCGAAAAGACGAAAAAAAAAAATTGTTTTGTTTTGGCTTTGGTTTTTGATACGAAGTTTCCCTGAAGCTGCAGTTGGGCTGGAATTTGCTGTATAGACCAGGCTGGCTTCAAAATCACAGAGATCCTCCTGCCTCTGCCTCCAGAGCACTGGGATTAAAGTCATGCCCACCACACTGGGTCTTGCTCCTGGTTTTCTTATTTAGCACTGGGTCAGGGTAAGTAAAAATGTTTACTGCTGGAATGATGCAACTGAAAGGGGCATGAGCTACTGTCTTAAAATAAACCTTTGATTAGAACTCCACTCAAAGCACTCAGTCATCTCCCGCGCTCACTTCAAGCTTTTTATCTGAGCAGGTGGCCGTCAGTCTAGTAATACTAATGGATAGCTCCTGCATCCTGCTTCATTTCCTGACCTACTGCTTCTCAAGCAAGTGTTTTCAAAACATTGTTTTTCTTTGAAATAACCTCTTCTCTTAGCATACTGGGATATGCACAGGGTCTTAACATCTCCAGTTTTTGTTGCGTTTAGTATCATTTTATTTGTTACTTGTTTATTGGCTTGAATATTACTGGCATTTTGTTTCATTTTCTTTTTACTACTTTAATTGATTTTTGTGTATTTAATGCAAAATATCTTTTTTTTTAATTGATGCTTTGTGCATTTCATACATCATTTTCCAATTCAGTTCAGGCATATTTCCCTTTCCCTTCCCCCCCCCCAACCGAGATCATGCATTCTGCCATAACTGTCCTGCATATTTCTCTCAGTTGTTTTTTTCCATTTTTTAGCTATAAGTGATAATCCATGAGTACAAGCATCCTTCATGTAAAACCAATTTGCAGGCTGTTGTGCCGAAACCCCCACAGCCCCACCTTCCAGCGTGTGGTGAGGGGTTGTATGTTCAATCAGGTTGATCAAATGAGGGTCCAGACTACATTGCTGTAGTTTCACCATTCACCCCAATCACAGCCCTTACATTCTACCACGCCCCCTCTTCCGCAGATTATTCCCTGGGCTTAGAAAAGGGGCACAGGTGGATGAGAAGCAGATCAGTCCACTCTCTCTGGAGCTGTTGTCTTGGACTCTGGTCAATTCTGGCTGTTTCCTTTCAAAATATCTTAATCATACTTATACTCCCTCCCCCATCCACACCCTCCCATAGACCCCCACACCTGATTTCATGCATTTTGTCATTTATGTTACGGCCTATCAAGTCACATTAGTGTACCTACATGTGCCTCAATGTAAGTTCATCACTGGGATCTAGTCAGCCTATCGAGAGTCTGTCTGTTAAAGAATATCAGCTCTCTCTCATTTTATTTTCATTTGAGAGAGTGTTATATAGCTGAGGCTGGCCTCAACCTAAGTTGCCAAGCCTGGCCTTGAAATCCTTATCTCCGTATCTCTACCCAGTGTTAGTTATACCTTACTTAGAAAAAAAAAAAAAAAGACTAATCACAATACACTTAGTTTAATAAATTTCCAAACATTTTGTTTCATTATACATTTTTTTGAGACAGTGTTATGTGGTCCCAGCTGGCCTCAAACTCACTGTGTAGTTATGTGTTGAACTCCTTATCTTCCTAAGTGTTGTGAGTTAATATGTGAAAATACTTCATACTGTCCAGTATGAATTTACTTGTATTCATATACCACATCTGGCTTTTAAAATCTTTGTGCCTGATCTTCCATAATGATCCCTGAGCCTTGGGAACAGAAGGCATAATATAGGTTTCCCATTTAATGTTGAGCAGTGCACACTCTCTTACTCTATGCACTAGCTGTGGATCTATGTATGTTGTGAGAAGAAGATTCTTTAGTGGGAGTTTAGATATGAATTAATCTATGGGTCTAAAAATAAGTTATTAATAGTCAGTTTAGCACTATATCTATTTAGTAGAATCATAGTAGTAGGTGCTCCCCTATAGCCTGTGACCTCTATATTTACAACTTCTTGGCCCTAATAACAATATCAGGTACAGAGTCCATTATTAAAGCAGACCTTAAATATGATGAGAAGTTGGTGGGCTGTTCCTTTAGTGTTAGTCCCATACTTGCACCACTAGGTGTGTTATTATAGCTCACAAAGGTCAAAGATCAATAAGGTTGATGTCTTACCTTCATCTGCCAGTAGTATGCATAGCACATTCTATGGGAGCAGAGATAAAACTACAAGGCCAATATCAGCTTGATTTCTCCTTGTTTGTTCTGTGAATCAGGTATGTACTGTCTTCTGCAATATGTTCTTGCTATCAAGTTCTGGTGGTAATAGCCAATATTGTTTGAGGCTCTATGGGATCTTTCTGATTAAGAATTAGAAAATATGGAGTCCCTTCCTGGCCCTGGGCTTTTCATTTGCTAGCCTACTTCAACTATCAGGACCACTGACCCCTGCTATACGATACTTATATTTAAACTGTTTTTATATTTTATATGTATATGTTGAAAAAAGCTTCTATAGTAGGTTTCCATATGACTCTTTTACAAGGCCTTTAGTGTTAGTTATCCCTATTCTTACTCCCTCTTCTACCATAAACTCTATTTTTTACTGTGTAATTTAAATTTTTTTTGAGAATTGCATATATGAGCACTGCATTTACATTGTTTCTTCCCTTTCCTCTTTCCCATCCACCTCTTCTTGTACCCCCACCCACTCCCTGTCAAGTTTATGAGCTCTTCTTTAGATTTTTGTATTTAATCTGAAGTAATTATAGAAGCCAGGAAAGTAGAAAAGAACCATGAGTTATCGATTACGGGGAGAAGGAACTGTAGAGATGGAGACAGTAGGATGTAGATGCTATTAAGGGGGGAAGAGGGAGAATGGGTGGACTTATCTGGTGAGGAGTGAGGGAGGGCAATAGGTATTGAGGGGAGAGGAATGATAGATATACCCAAAATAACACAAGAATAACACAAAGGATGTCTGAAAAAATCCATAGGGAAATATATTACTTTATAATGTTTCTTAGAAGTTTATTTTAGGTGATACTACTCTCCATCCCAAGAGCCAAGACTGTCTAACAAAATCCCCATTACCAAGCCTTGGAAACCTCCCTTTTAAATGATGGTGAGGGGATGTTAAAGAACTCCCAGTACTAAATTATCTACTGCCATTGCCCTTACTTGCATCCTGGAACTTGAAGTAAGGCCCTATTGTTGAAGACACCACAAAACAGAAGCAAGACTTGGAGGAATTCTGCTACAACTGACCTGGAAGCCTCCATCCTGAGAACCAGCCCTCATAATATCAGAAGGTGCCATTCAAGCTCCCAAGGGGAAAAAAAGCAATCAACAGTCCTACCTTGCTGCAAAGCCTACCGGTCACAAAATGACTGGCCTGGCAAGATGTCCCCAACGGTGCGATACTGGCACTTTTATTTGGGGAATAACCAATGGCTGTCTGTTTAGATTTATTGGCCTGCTCAGTAAGAAGGAATTCATGCCTGGTATTGCAGACTTAGCCAAACAGCCTGGCTGCATGTCTTGAGCACTCCTTAAGGAATTTCAGACAATGGCTGAATAATCACAGACACTGCTGTGGATTTCAAATGCTTCATTACATACACACACACACACACACACACACACACACACACACATACACATACATACATACATACACAAATTATAGCTACCAATATGTCCCTAAGGAGTTCACGATCCAATCTTAGTCTAGGGCTGCTCCAGTTTCAGGTGAGACAGCTTTGCCTGGAGATCAGACTTGTCTGAAGGTCTCAGCACACTGGGTCAGTCACCTTGGCCGAAGGCCTTTGTCTGTTCAGGGAGACCAGAAAGTGGGACCTGCTCTGCACAAGGTCAACGTCAGGAGCCTGGAGAGGGCCCCAGCTCTGGAGTCCTGAGAACAGGAGGGGTGGCCGTGGTTATGCAGCACAGTCTCACATGCATTCAGTGTAGACCTGCCATGTGTCTGCCTGCTGTCAGTTCAGTCCCTGCTTTTATGCTGAGTTTGAGGTCCTGGGTGCCATCTTATCTCTTTCCTGCAGATCTGTCACTTTATTTACAAGCGCTCACACTCTACAAGGTCCAAAACAACATCAACTCTTCAAAACATGTTTACACACTTCATTCATCAAAACATATTTTTCACTCATTCATGAAATGGAAGTTCAATTACAAAGATGGAAATACTTATGCTATGTTCCTAACGCTTTAGAACTCAGAGACCCCAGAGGGAAACCTACTACTGCCATTTTCCTAAGCTGGTTTTATTTCTAATTGTATTCTAAATACTTATGCTTATGCCATACATAAGTGTAGTTCTCGCACCCTCATGAAAGAAGCCTTTTCTCACAACAAATAGACTCTTAGAGAGATCCAAAATTGGCCAAATTTCAAAAATATAAGTGACCTTGAGTACACAGCCCCAGTTGATACATCTAGAATGCAACATCTATACATAAGACTCAGGAAAAATCACAGGAGCAAAAGATTCCAAGATGAGAGAACAATCTTCCAGACATGACAAGGACATTGCCCCCCGTGAAATCTCAATAATACAGTGGCCTTAACAAGACCTGCATTACAACACCACCAATAAACTCTACTTTTAATAGGACTATACCATAAGGACTCAGGTAACTTTTCATTTTCCAAATTCCACACTGATAAGATTAATTAAAGTTCCTGACTAAAATTTCACTCTTCATTCCTATTGATGTGTAAAATTTTATTACATAAATATAATTCAGTAATCTTCAAAGCAAAAATAAAAAGTCAAGTTCATGCTAGGTAGAAAAGCTGGAAAAGAATGAAATCATCCATTAGAGTCATATCCTTGACTTATTCTGTGGCTCACAGGACTGATGTAGAATCTCAACAGTGGACCTCAGTGCTTAGGAGATAGTTTTAGAAACTTGCATCCTTTATTTCCAGTGTCCTCTAAGCTTCGTTAATTTGCAATAAGGCAAAAGTGTCTTTCCCAGGATATTTGGAGTCACGTCTCAGCCTTTAAACAAGATGAGTTTGGCATCAATTGTATTCTCTCAAATCAAGCAGCAATTGTCATGTGTAAGAACTTAGTGATCTAAAGCTGTATGGAATACATGATTGTATGGAAAAAGGAAAACTCTACAGCTTTGGGATCACCTCATCCAACCTCTTGTTTCCATGTCTGGGGAAACTGAGGCTTAGAGAAATAGCATTACATATTAAGAATTACATAAAGTAAATCAAAGACAAAAAAGTAGACTTTTGCTTTGCAGACTATACACTCTACAGGCCAGGGACTATGTCTCTATTAACCATTGCTATAGTATATGGCACACCAACCACAATGCTTTTGAAACAGTATCTCTACCACCTTCCAAAACACAGAAAGTTCATCGTATCCATAAAGAGAACTACAGAAATAACAGACATTTAAAATGATTTTTTTTAATAATGGGGTAACATAAATGTCATTGATGGTTTAGGAAATATACAAGGCTGGGGAAAAAAACACCTATAAGTGATGACTTCTGGAATCCTCCTTGTGATCCTCAGAGAATCCTTCCAAAACCACCCACTCCATAAGACAGATTTAATTTCTACTCTTCATAGAAATAGGTTCCTAATTCTATTATAGCAGCATATATTGTATTACCTCATATTGTAAACAGGTAGTCACTTTTTGAAATCTACTAGCCTTTACCTAACAAGGACCTTGAAACCTAGTAGGTGATCTCTAAATAGTCATATTAGGAATGATCCAACCAACTAATGTTTCACACAAATTAATGTTTGATTTCTGTAATACTCCAGTATCTGTACACATATTCTCAGTGCTTTTCAACAAAAAGGTTTTATATTTTTAGTTTTAACTATGTGGTAGAGATTTTTGTTGTTGCATTAACTGGGGAGCAATCAAAGATGCTGCTAAATATCCCACATTGCACAGAATAGCACTCATGTCGAAGACTTATGCTGCCTAAAATGCCAATGAGAAACCCTCCTATACATACTGTGGATAAAATCTTGTACATGCCCCTGCATAATCAAGAAGAAAGATTATAACTATTTAATCAAGAAAGAACATTGTTCTTACTTATAGGCACTACAGATACAGTGATGCGATTCTATTTCCCAAACATTGTGGTGAATGAGTCAAGCAGCTTTTTTACCGGAAGAGAATCAACAACTGTTACTCTGTTCTTTCTTTAAAATTTATTTTTTATGTATTTTTTTATCAAATCTAGCCATGTGTCCCCCACCCTATCCCCCCACCCCACCAGAGCTCATGCATTCTGCCGAACATGCTTTTCATCTCTTACTCAGACTTTCTCAATATTCTCCATATGGAAGTTGACTGTTTTGAGCAGAAGTTCACTGATTCAGCCAGACCTTTGATGCAGTCCTTTCTGTTGTTGTTGTTATTGTTGTCGTTGTTGTTGTTTCCAATATGCATCACTCCCAAACACTTTGGACAAAAGCTCAAGGGGCCATGCACAAGAAATACTTACAACTGGGTAATTGGCACTAGCATCCACAGATGAGGGATACCGTTTGTCCTTTGTTTTTCTGGGACTGTGTTACTTCACTCAGCATGATGTCCTCTAGCTCCAGCCATTTTCCTGCAAAGTTAATGATGTCATCTTTCTTTACTGCTGCATAGAACTCCATTGTGTAGATGTACCATATTTTCTCTATCCACTCATCAGTTGAGGGGCATTTGGGTTGCTTCCAGCTCCTTGCTATTGTGAAGAGAGCTGAAATAAACATGTCCATGCATGTATCTCTGCAGTGGGTTGAGCCTTGAGGGTACATGCCTAGGAGTCGTATGGCTGGGTCAGGTGGCAAGTTCATTCCAAGTCTTCCAAGGGTTCTCCACACTGCTTTCCATAGTGGCTGTATGAGTTTACATTCGCACAAGCAGTGGATGAGTGTTCCCCTTTCCCCACAACCTCTTCAGCACTTGGTATCATTTGTTTGCTTGATCCTGTCCAGTCTTATTGGAGTAAGATTATATCTTAAAGTGGTTTTGATTTTCATTTCCTTAATGATTACTGATGTTGTACACTTCTTAAGGTGTTTCTCGGCCATCTCTAATTCCTCACTTGTGAAGTCTCTGATCAGCTCTTTGCTCCATATATTGAGCATGTCATTTGTTTTCTTTCTTCTTTGTTTTTTGAGTAGTTTATATATTCTGGAAATCAATGCTTTGTCAGATGTTTCTGGATTGAAGGTTTCCTCCCACTCTGTGGGATTTCTCTTCACTTCTTGATTGTTTCTTTTGATGTACAGAAGCTTTTGAGTTTAATGAGGTCCCATTTGTCAATTGTCGACCTTAATTCTTGCACTGCTGCTGTTTGATTTAGGAAGTCTTTTCCTATGCCTATATCTTGTAGTCTGCTGCCAACTTTGTCTTCTATGGCCTTCAGAGTTTGGGGTTTCATGTTGAGGTCTTTGATCCACTTGGAGTTGACTTTTGTACAGGGCAAGAAGTAGGGGTTTAATTTCATTCTTCTACAAGTGGTGATCCAGTTTTACCAACACCACTTGCTGAAGATGCTGTCTTTTCTCAATTGTGTCTTTTTGGCCCCCTTGTCAAATATGAGATAGCTGAAATTGTATGTGCTCAGGTTTGGATCTTCGGTTTTGTTCCATTGGTCAAAAGGTCTGTTTTTGTGCCAGTACCAGACTGTTTTTATAACTATAGCCCTGTAGTATAGTTTGAAGTCTTGTATAGAGATCCCCCCTGTGTAGCTCTTTTCACTCAGGGTCTTTTTGGCTATCCGGGGTCTTTTGTTTTTCCAAATGAGTTTAAGGACTTTTTTTTCTAAGCCTGTGAAGAAACTCCTGGGGATTTTGATTGGGATTGCATTAAATCTATACAAGAGTTTCGGTAGAATGGACATTTTTACAATGTTAATTCTTCCAATCCCTGAGCATAGGAGGTTTTTCAATCTTCTAATATCTTCTTCAATTTCTTTCTTTAAAGGTTTAAAATTTTTGTTGTAGAGATCTTTGGTGTCTTTGGTTAGGTTTGTTCCTAGTTATTTTACTGTTTTTGAGGCTATTGTGAGTGGGAAGGTCTCCTTGAATTCTTTCTCCAGTTGCTTGTTCTTGGTGTAAAGAAAGGCCATTGATTTTTTTAGGTTAATTTTGTATCCTGCCACTTTGCTGAAGCTGTTAATCATTTCTAGGAGTTTTCTGGTGGAGTTTTTAGCATCCCTTAAGTAAACAATCATATCATCAGCAAATAGGGATAGCTTGACTTCCTCTTTTCCAATTAGTACTCCTTTATTTCTTTTTCTTGCCTTATTGCTCTAGCAAGTGTTTCAAGCACTATATTGAAGAGGTGAAGTGGTGACAGGAGGCAGCCTTGCCAAGTTCCTACCTTTAAAGGCAATGTTTCTGATATTTCCCCATTTAGGATGATATTCGCTGTGGGTTTCCTGTATATGGCTTTGATTACATTGAGGAATGATCCCTCCAATCCAATTCCTTCTAGGACTTTAAGCATGAAGGGATGCTGGATTTTGTCAAAGGCTTTTTCAGCATCAATTGAGATGATGGTGTGGTTTTTGTCTTTCATTCCATTTATGTGTTTGATGATGTTTATTGATTTTCATATGTTGAACCATCCCTGCATCTCTGGTATGAATCCAACTTGGTCATGATGGATGATCTTCTTGATGTGGGTCTGTATGCGATTTGTCAGTACCCTGTTTAGAATTTTGGCATCTGTGTTCATTAGGGAGATGGGTCTATAATTCTCCTTTTCAGTTGTATCTTTGCCTGGTTTTGGTAATAGAGTGATGCTGGCTTCACAGAAGGAATTTGGGAGAATTCCCTCTGATTTTATCCTTCTAAACAGTTTCAGTAATAATGTTTGTAGATCTTTTTGAAATGTTTTATAGAATTCTGCTGTGAAACCGTCTGGGCCTGGGCTTTTTTTAGTTGGGAGGTTTCTTATTACATCTTCAGTTTCTTCTTGTATTATGTGTCTGTTTAAGCTGTCGATCTCTTCTTGGTTGAGCTTTGGTGATTCCCAGGATTTCAGATATTCATCCATTTCTTCTAGGTTTTCAAACTTGGTAGAATATAGGTTTTTGAAGTATTCCCATATGATTTTCTGTATCTTTTCCTTGTCTGTTGTGATATTTCCCTTTTCATCACAGATTGTATTGATTTGGAGTTGTTCCTTCTTTCCTTTGGTTAACTGGGTTAGAGGTCTGTCTATCTTGTTTATTCTTTCAAAGAACCAACTTTTGGATTCATTGATTTTTTTGTATTATTTTCTTTGTTTCTATTTCATTGATTTCTGCTCTGATTTTTGTTATTTCTTCCTGTCTGTTGCATTTAGGGGTCATCTGTTGTTGCCTCTCAAGTGCTTTTAGCTGCAGTGTTAGATCATTCACTTGTGTTCTTTCTGTTTTTCTAATGTAGGCACCCAGGGCTATAAACTTCTCTCTTAGGAGTGCTTTTAAGGCATCTGATAGGTTTTGTTGTGTTCTATTGTCATTGTCATTTAGTTCCAAGAATGCTTTTATTTCTTTCTTTATCTCTTCCTTGAACCATTCATTATTCAAAGTGTGTTGTTTAGTCACCATATGTTCTTGTAGGCAGTAGGGCTTATCCTGGTGTTGATGTTGAGCTTTATTGCACTGTGGTCTGATAGAATGCATGAAATTATTTCAATCTTTTTATATTTGTGGAGGTTTCTTCTGTGTCCCAGTATGTGGTAGATTTTGGAGAATGTTCTGTGGGGTGCTGAGTAGAAAGTGTATTCTCTGGTATTAGGGTGGAATATTCGGTAGAGGTCTATGAGGTCCATTTGGTTTATCATATCGTTCAGTTCAGATGTCTCTCTGCTTATTCTTTGTCCTGTTGACCTATCCAAAGGACTCAGTAGGGTATTGAAGTCCCCTACTATGAGTGTACTGGGGTTAGTGTGTGACTTGTGGCCCTGGAGAATTGTCTTTATAAATTTCGGTGCACCAGAATTTGGGGCATATATAATCATAATTGTGAAATCTTCTTGGTGAATTGTTCCTTTGATAAAAATGTAATGGCCTTCTTTGTCTCTTCTGATTTCTTTTACTTTGAAGTCTATTTTGTCTGATATTAAAATAGCAACACCTGCTTTCTTTTTGGCACCATTTGCTTGGAATAATTTTTCCATCATTTCACTTTAAGGTGGTGCCTGTCCTTGAAGATAAGATGTGTTTCTTGTAGAAAGCATATCAATGGATTCTGTTTCCTAATCCAATCTCCCAGTCTATGTCTTTTGATTGGGGAATTTAGTCCATTAATATTTAAGATTATGACTGATAAGTTTGTGTTTCTTCCTTTTGCCTTATTATCTATTTGCAGTTTGGGTTTAGGTTTCTACTTCTGCAGTTATGCTTTTATTGATTTCTCTTTCTAGGTGCCTAGGGGATGGTTGCTCCTTTCTTCTGTCCTTTGAATTGCTTCAAGTATTCTCTGAAGGGTTGGTTTTCCAGACATGTATTCTTTTAACTTGTTTTGTCATGGAAGGTTTTCTCTCTCCTTCAATTATAATCGACATTTTTGCTGGGTATAGTAAGCTGGGTTGGCATCTATTGTCCTTTAACACTGGAAATGCTTTGCTACAGGTTTTTCTTGCTTTCATAGTTTGCATTGAAAAGTCAGTTGTAATTCTGATAGGTTTCCCCTTATAGGTCACTTGTTGTTTTTCTCTTGTGGCTTTAAGGATTTTGTCTTTGTTTTGGGTGTCTAGCATTTTAACTATGATGTGGCATGGAGAGTTTCTTTTCTGATCTTGTCTGTTTGGAGTTCTATGTGCTTCTTCTATTTGTATTGGTTTGTCTTTTTTTTTAGTTGTGGGAAGTTTTCATCTATTATTCTGTTGAAGATCTGATCAATACCATTCTCTTGGGATTCTTCTCCTTCCTCTATTCCTATGATGTGGAGGTCTGGTCTTTTCATAGTGTCCCACAGTTCCTGGTTGTTCCACTTTTGTGTATTTTTAAATTTTTCATAATCCTTACTTGAGGTTTTTAGTTGTTCTGTGTTATCTTCCAGGTCTGATATTCTTTGTTCTGCTTCCTCCATTCTGTTTCTGAGGCTTTTTCTATTCCTTTCCTCTTGATTAGATAAGTGTTTGATTACCTTTTTCATTTCCTCTTCTGATTTCTTTACTATTTCTACTTCCTTTTGGAGCTTCTCAATCTCTTCCTGTAGCTCTTTGTTTTGCTGGTTGGTTTCCTTATCGTTTTCAGCATGGGATCTTTTCAGTGTTTCTACTTCCTTCAAGAGTTTATCATTCTCTCTCTCTAGATCCTTCTTGAGTTCTTCATTCTCTTTTATAAATTCTTTGATTTGTTATTTATAATCTTGTAGTTCTTTAAGTATGCTCACAATTGTGTTTCTGATATTTGTGTCCTGGGGTATCCCAAGGGGGATCCTACTGTAGGAATCTTCCATAGGGTTGGTAGAGCTTGGTTCGGGATTATCCTGCCCCTTCCCGTGTTGTCTCTTCTTCATGTTCCGGGCATATGGGCTTCTCCTTGCCTGTATTCCAATGTGAGTCCCAAATGTCTCTTCACTGTGTTGAAGGCTTGCTTTTCTTGCCTCCTTCAGATGCCTTTGTAATCCCGTGCCCTGGTACATGTGCTTCAGCTGGTCTAGGGAGATCTCAGATCTCAAGACTCACACAACCCTACCTTTTATATCAGCTGAGAGGATAACTCCGCCCCCACAGCCACAAAAGCCAATTAAGCCAAGCTGAAGCACCAAGCTCCTACCTCCGTACCTGTGCTTGCTTAAGCTGGTCTTGGGAGATCTCCGTTATTCTGTTCTAATGGAAAGGTTATCCTTGAAGTTTGAATTAATTCATTATGTAATTTCTTACTGAGTGCCTTATAGATACTGAGCATTGCTAAGCTAAAGGAGAAAACATTCTTGTGAAATTTCTGATTTCCATTTTTCTAAACAGCTAATATGTGACTTCATTATTTCCACTTAAAGTAGAAATGGTGTTGGCCCAACCTAAAAAGTGAATAAGCTTGGTCACATAGATACACGTAAACAGAGTTCCTATCCCCAAAGATTAGAATTATCGAAGTAATATAAATTTAATAAAGCACTTCAGTAAACAAAGAAATCCATCAGAAGCCATGGATGCTTAATGCATTTGCTCCTCTGGAGTTGAGAAGGCAGCAGTAGAAGGACTAACTTTTGTTCTACCACTTCTTCAATATGACCACTCATCTCAGTTAGTATCAAGGAACTAGCTTAACTAAGCAATCCTTGGACGTTTTTTCTATTTGAGAAGATTCAAAGATCCCACTAACAGCAACAGCTCTCAGAATGAATAGCTGACTTAAAAATCTGTATTTTGCCTCACACAATTTTTATTAATTTTTATTTTTTAAGGTCCAAATACAGAGAGAGAGTTTTATTCCAAAATGTCTGGTTATATACATAGCACGACTCAACTCCCAGGGCCAAATCCTAAATGAAAATCCTTTTCATCACTACATCCCTCCCCATGGGTGTGGCCAGGGAGGTGCCATTGGTTTAGAATGCTACCCATCTTAACTAAGTTTGCCCACATCTTGCCCTTTAATTTTTTTTTTTTTCTGAGAGGCAGGGGAGCCCCTGGGCAAGGCTAACACAAAGGAACCTGAGTTTTGAATAGTCAGCCGCTCAAGCCTGTTTTGAGTGATAGGCAGTGGGGGGCCAGGTCAGACCTGAAACTTTATTTTCACACTAAGGCCAACTAATATTCAAAAAACCCATCCATGAAGTAAACCAATTTTCAAGCATAAGCAATTAATGTAAGTAACATTCATGTAAAACCAATTAGCAAGTATCTATGGCCAAATTTTGAACAACCCAAGGTTCCCATAGTCCAATTGGAGAGCTTGTATGCACAAGCGTGTTGATCAAATAAGAGTCCAGTCTATATTGCTGTAGTCTCATAATTCACCCCAATCTCCGCAGCCCTTACATTCTACCATGCCTTATCTTCCGCAGGTTGTTCCCTAAGCTTTGAGAAAGTGGCACAAGTGGGTGAGAAGCAAAACAGTCTACTTTCTGTGGAGATGTCATTTTGGACTCTAGTCTGTTCAGGTTCTTTCCCTTCATGGGTTGACAGTTTTTAAAATAAACACAAAATACATAAAATAGTGCACATTTTATTAAATATTTCATCTCCCTCTGATCCTTTAGGAGAAATGGAAAAGGAATCAGGCCATATTTTCATTAATGTACTGATAAACTAAGGATCACAACAGTAGATGACTTTTCCCAAAGCCACATAGTTGCATAATGTTTGTGGCTGCATTGCTAGGTTTTTGTCCACAGATGTTTCTGGCCCAGAACACTCTCCTCCTTTTAAATCCTCAGCACTCCTCCACTCTCCACCTTAATTTTCTCTGGAAGGCAGTAGTAGATGGAGAACCAAACTCAGAGATGTATGATAGATATATCAAGGGAATTTCATGACTCACTAAAATAACTGGAAGTATTGTCTGAATGAAATGCAGTCAAAGGAATATGGGAATCTATTATCCTTCTTGTGAACTGACTGGGTGTAACATTCTCTGACATCCTCAGATTCCCGTGAGAAGATTAAAGGTCTGTGTCCCTCAAGTAGGGAACTTTGAACTGAGTTTATCTTCTCCAAGGAAATGAGTTTCTGAGACTGAAGATATACCTGTACTGAAAGACAATACTGAACTTTAACTGTTGTTAAAGATGCCAATACCTATAGAATCCAGGCCTTCTTTTAAGGTGACGAGATGCACTGAATTCTAGCCATGGCATACTCTACAGTAGGGTATGTGGTCCCTCATTTAATGCCAAATGATTTTATCAACCTCAGCTAATGTTTGATGTAAGAAGCACATAAAATTTCACAATCTATTTGGCTTTGTATTGTGACAGTTGTAACAACACATATTCCCTTATTAAGCTTTGAGACTAAGAATGTTACCAAAGTTTACTGTTTCCAGGTTCAACTGTGATACGGGAACACAACATTTCATTGTTTGGGGTACAGTAATATCAGTAACCCTCTTACATTTATTAGCAAGAATAATCTATTAGTTCATATAATAGTACCAATACTAGGAAAGAAAACACTACATGTGAAAAGAGAATTTTTGTGAATATCATACAATTTTGATCCTATTTAGGCCAGCTCCCCTATCTGGACTTTCTCACAGTAACTCCACTATATTTCATGTACAGTGTCATATTAAAACTTTTCAACTCATCTTAAAAAGTGCTCAACTTGGCTAATAATTAAGGAAATGCTAATTAAAATCACCTTAAGATTTCATCTTACTCCAGTAAGACTAGTTATTATCCAGAAAACAAATGATACCAAATGCTGAAGAGGTTGTGGGGAAAGGGGAATACTCATCCACTGCTGGTGGGAATGTAAACTCATACAACCACTATGGAAAGCAGTGTGGAGAACCCTTAAAAGACTCAAAATGAGCCTGCCACCTGATCCTGGGTATATAGCCGTAAGACTCATTCTACCACAGAGATACATGCACATCTATGTTTACTGCAGCTCTCTTAACAATAGCAAAGAGCTGGAACCAACCCAAGTGCCCCTCAACTGATGAGTGGGTAAAGAAAATGTGGTACATCTAAACAATAGAATTCTATGTAGTGGTGAAGAAAGATGATATCATGAACTTTGCAAGTAAGTGGGTGGACCTACAAGCCATTATGCTAAGTGAAGTAACACAGTCCTAGAAAAAATAGACACTGAATGGTATCCCTCATTATTGGATGCTAACACCAAATCCCTAGTTAGAAGGCAAACTGACTAATGTTAATGTTACATTTCCTCTTTAGCTGAAACCAACTGTGCTGTTATAATGTGAATCTCTTAACAGGCTCTAGAATTAACCTACCACTTATTTTCAGACTTTGTAATTTGGGTATATGGGTTGAGGCCATGTATGCATATTTTTGAGTAATATAAAATTAAAGGTAAAAATGTGAATTCTTAAATATGTTTTGGAATTATCAGTTTATTTTCAGACATCATAATTTTGATATATGTGATATATATATATATATATATATATATGCATATTTTGGAGCAATACAAATTGGAGGGAACAACAACAAAAGGACTAGGTCAAAGAACTGATTTAAACAGTAAACTTTTGCAGAGAACAATAAACCTCTGCATAGAAAAACTTTTTAATATGATACTTTTATTGATGTTTTGTGTATTTCAGGCATCATTTTTCGGTTCAATTTATACATATTCCCCTCTCCCTACCCTCACCCCACCCAAGTTCATGCATTCTGCCATATATGCCCAGCATCTTTCTCTCAGTCTTTTTAAAGTTTTTCTCTGCATGGGGCTGGAGGGATGGCCTAGTGGTTAAGAGTGCTGACTGCTTTTGCAGAGGACCCGGGTTTGATCTCCACCACACACATGGTGGCTGAAAACCGTCTGTAACTTCAATTCCAGGAGAACTCCAGTTCCAGGGGAATCTGACACCCTCTTCTGACCTCCACGGCATTGTACGACAAGGGTGCACAAACCTACATGCATTCATACACATAAAAAAATAAGTAAAAATTAAAAAAATTAAGATTTTCTCTCCAAAGTTTTATTGTTTTAGGCAAAACTTAACTATATCAGTCTGTTCTTTGACCCAGTTCTTATGTTGTTGTGGTTCCTTCCCAATTGTATTGCTCCAACATATGCTTATATAAACATCATATATGTACCAGAATTATGTCCTCCAGGAATAAGCTGTATGTTAACTCCAATATATGTTTAGGAGTTCACATTTTCCCTCTAATTTTATATTACTCTAAAATATGAATATATACCTTCCATCCATATACATTAATTACCATGTCTGAGAGTAAGTGGTAAGTTAATTCTAGGGCTCATTAAGGGATTCACATTATAACATCACAGTTGCTTCGGGTAGGAAGAAATATAACAATAACATTACTCAGATTGCCTTTCAATTGGGGGATTTGGTGCTAGCATCCACAAATGAAGGAAGACATTTCCCATTTGTTTTGGGGGGGATTGTATAGAAAAATTTTGAAAAGACTGAGAAAAAGATGCAAGACAAGTATAGCCGAATGCATGGACTCAAATGAGGTGGGGAACACGGAAAGTGGAATGAGTCTAAATGGGACTGAGAAATGTTGCATGGAATGCAGAAAACTTCAATAAAAATATTTTTAAAACTAGGGCTGGAGGGATGGCCTAGCGGTTAAGAGCGCCGACCGCTCTTGCAGAGGACCCGGGTTCGATCCCCAGCACCCACATGGCGGCTGAGAACCGTCTGTGACTCCGGTTCCAGGAGAACTCCAGCACCAGGGGAATCCGAGACCCTCTTCTGACCTCCGCGGCATCGCACGACACGGGTGCACAGACCTGCATGCAGACAATACATTCATACACATAAAAATAAATAAATAAATAAAAAATTAAAAAAAAAAAAAAAAACTTTTCAACTCAAGTTTCTGTCCCCAAATGTCTTTCAGTTTACATCTATCCTCTAGAGCTTGGTTAGCCTATCTAGTATAACCACCATAAGGAAATCTCACTCGCTATCCAAGAAGTTATTAGTTGCAAATAGTTCCTCAGCTAAGGTTGGGGTTTCTTCCCCACTTCACCACTTCTGTGCTAGGGCTTTGTCTGGCTTGAGCTTCCACGGGTCTTGTGCATGGTATTGCAATTGCTATAAGTTCATATGAGAAACTTTCCAGCTGTCTGGAAAACTCTGTTTCCTTGTGTTCATCAAGCATGTCTAGCAGTTATAATCTCTCCACCCCTTTTTCCACAATGGGTCCTGAGCTTTGGGTGGCAAAGGTTTGATACAGGTATCTGATTCAGGCATAATCACTTTGTGATCTCTTATTCTCTGTGCTTTATCCAATTGTGTCTTTCTAAGTTAATCACCATCTGTTGTATTAGGATGCTTCAATGGTGAAAGCTGAAAATGTATTAATAGTCTTTACTCTCCCTGTTCTTCTATGTTCCCTGAGCTCTAGGTTTAGAGGTTGCATTGGAGATGCTTGGCACCACACAGATAATTATTTTTTATGTTTGATCAGTTGTGTATCTGCTGCAAAAACAGGAACTTCTTTGATGAGTGTTGAAAGGTACCCTTATCTGTATTTATAAGGACAGGTTTTTGTGCTGGGCGTGGTGGCGCACCCCTTTAATCCTAGCACTTGGGAGTCAGAGGCAGGTGGATCTTTGTGAGTTCAAGGCCAGCCTGGTTTACAGAGCAGGCTCCAGGACAGCTGGGGCTACAGGGAGACCCTGTCTCAAAAAGACAAAAAAATGACAGGTTTTTAGAATACAGTAGGAAATTATGCTGATCGAGGAATGTGACAAAAGGAGATTTTTCTCTAGGATCTATAACCTCTCCATCCATGTGTATTTAGCTACTTTATAATAACTCACATGAGTTTCCTCCCATTGAGCAAGCCTAAAGCCCAATTGGACAGCTGTTCATAACTCCCAAATTGAAGGTGACACTACTGCATGAGTAGAGAATATTTGCTGGGCTGCTCATTGGTGTGGTTCACAGACTTTATAGTTGGATGGGATCACTGACTGGTTTTCTCCCTTGGAAGTTTTCACAGTGTTTTCTGACACTGTAGCAGCTAGTTTTCAGGGAAGAGGCTGCCAGTTCTAACTCCGTTGCTCCAAGTCCTGTATCCAAAGTATGTCTCGTGGCAATGTGTGTCTTCTTCTGTGAGTCCCATGAACTAGCCTGAGCAAAAATTAGAAATGAAGTTCCTCTACTAGCACAGTGTTTTTAAAGGTTTTTAGATTTATTTTTATTTTATGTGTATGAGTGTTTTACATATATATATATATATATATATATATATATATATATTATATGTTTAAGTGCACCCACGTCTTGCAATGCCTGCAGAGCCTAGAAGAGGGTGTCAGATACCCTGGAACTGGAGTTAAGAATGGTTGTTAGGTGCCACGTGGGTGCTGGAAATTGAACCCAGATCCTCTGGAGGAGCAGCCAGTGCTCTTAACCACTGAGCCATCTCTCCAGATCAAAGCACAGTGTTTTTTGTTATTTAGTGATTAGCTACTCATATTCACCCGTATATTTGTTCTGTATGTATTTTTTTTCCAGGATGGTTCTCAACTATTAATCTCTCTCTGTTTTTTCACACTACTTAATGATTACTTATCCCTCCTCTCTCTTCTCCTTTAGGCCTCTCTATTCCCTCCCTGGTTAAAATATTCCCCATTTACCCTCGGGAAATGTCTCCTGGTAATGCCTTATCTTGAGCTTCTTACTCCTCTTTATCCCCCATGGATCCCTCCCACTTTCCTAGCTCCTGCAGTTAAATCAGGAGATATACTCACATCTAGGGAATTGGAGCTAGAGTCTCCAAATGAGAGAACATGTGTCACCTATTTTTCTGAATCTCTGTTACTTCACATAGTATAACAGATGCTGTTCCATTCACTTGAAAATTTAAAATCCCTCATTTTATCAATTTCTCCCTTAGTAACTCTGTCTCCTACTAGTCTCCTCTTTCAGTTTCCCCCTTCCTCTTTACCTTCCTGGTTCCTTTCCATTTTTCTTGCCCCTTTAGCTACATCAGTATATATTCACATACAAGGCTTTTGTGCTAGGTTCCACAAATGAGGGAGAACATATATCATTTGTTTTTCTGACTCTGTCATACATTTACACAACAGAGTTGTACTCAGAAGTAAAGAAAAATGACATCACGAAATTTGCAGGCAAATGGGTGGAACTTGAAGCTGCTATGCTAAGTGGAGTAATATAGACCTAGGTTGTTTTTTGTTGTTGCTGATTTTAGGAGGCTTTGTATTACTCTTTAGATTTCCTTATTTGTTATGGATTTAAGTTGTTGAACTAGTCTTGTTTTAACGTTGGTGTTTCCATTTAATTTAGAAATTTCTCCATTTCTTTTACATTTTCTAATTTAATAGAGCATATACTTTTAAGTATTTTATTTAGTATACTTATTTTATGTGCATGGGTTTTTGGTCACCATGTATGTATACCACACATGTGCAATGCCTACAGAGGTCGGAGGGTGTCAGATCCCTTTGAACTGGAACTATAGATGATTGTTAACCAGGGTTGGAGAGATGGCCTAGCGGTTGAGAGCATCGACTACTCTTGCAGAGGACCCGGGTTCGATCCCCAGCACCCATATGGTGGCTGAGAACAGTCTGAAACTCCAATTCCAGGATAACTCCAGTTCCAGAGGAATCCGACACCCTCTTCTGACCTCCGCAGCATTGCACGACACGGGTGGGGTGCACGGACTTGCATGCAGACAGTACATTCATACACATACAGAAATAAATAAAATTTTAAAAAACAACAGATGATTGTTAACCACCATGTGCTTGTTGAGAATTGAACTCAGGGCCTATGGAAGAACAGCAAGCATCCAGTGAACCATCTCTCCAGGCCCTGGAGTATTGATTTTTAAAGTGTTTCATTACAATACTGTGGATCTCTTTGGTATCTGTTTTGATGTTTCCCCTTTCATCTCTGATTTTGTTGATTTGGATTTGTTCTTTCTTTCTTTTGGTTAATTGGGCTAAGGGTCTGTCTTCTTTATTTTTTCAAAGAAACAGCTTTTAAATTCATTGATTCTTTGTATTGTTTTCTTTTCTTTCATTTCATTAATTTCAGCTATGATTTTTATTATTTTATCTTGTCTGAGTGTTTTGGGTTTGGTTTGTTCTTCTTTTTCCAGATTTTGAGTTTATTTGTCCTCTTTCTGACTTTTTAATGTAAGTACTTAGAGCTATCTATAAACATCCATCTTACAACTGTTTTTAATGTGTCCCAGAGGATTTGGTGTGTTGTGCTATAATTTTCATATAATTTATGGAATACATTTTTATTTCTCTTGATATCTTCTGATTCATCACTTAGGAGGGTATTGTTTAATCTCTATGAGTTCTTTTAGTTACTAGAGCTTCTTTTGATGTTAATTTTAAGCTTTATTGTGGTACAATACAATACATGGAATCATTTCAATTTTTTGTATTTGCTTAGGTTTGTTTTGTACCCCAGTATGTGGTCAGTTTTATGGAAACTTCCATGGCCTACAGAGTACAGTGTTCTTGGATTGAATATTCTCTAGATGTCTGTTAGGTCCATTAGATGTATGTTATCATTTAGTTCAGATGTCTAGATGGTTTGTTGTAGATAAGTGACCACGCCCCTCCGGGGGGGGAGTGAGATCAAGACCATGTGGGTTGAACACAGGTCACTCTGGTGATCTCTGTCTTAAGTAGAGCATCAGTTTATTCCCCCAATGACTCAGGTTTATATACACAAAAAGTTGGTAATTGTTTGCAAACCCAAATAGAAGCAACATTCCAAGAGAAAATTTGAAAAAAAAAAAAACAAGACAAGTGACCTTAATACAGAGAACTCAGGAGAATTTTACACAAAGAACCTCTCAGAGGTAGATAATAATTGAAGGTGATTAACCAAGATGTGCATGCAAGAGCAAGGAACCTTAGAGTCCCTCACCGAGCCACAAGCTTATATCAGCCATTCAGTGTTCTGCCTATCAGGGTTTGTGAGATACTGTTCTCAGCTGCTTCCCTTGTTATCTGAGACAGCAGGCTGGGAGTCAAGTTCTCAATCTCAACTTCCTCTTAAGTTAGATCACTCTAGTCTCCAATAGGTTTTGTTTATTATTTTTCCAGATGAACTGTATATTGGATAAAGTGGGGTATTAAAGTCACTTACTATTACTGAATTGGGATTAATCTGTATCTTGATGTCAAGTGCTAATATTTTTATGAAATTAGGAGAACTAGAGCATGGTGCATATATGTTCATGATTATAATATCTTCTTGGTCAATTCTTCCCTTGATCAGAATGAAGTGACCTTCTTCTTTTGATTAAATTTAGTTCAAAGTCTAATATTATCTGATATTAAAATAGTAACACTTGTTTGTTTCATAGTGCCAATTGCTTGTAATATTTTTCCATCCTCAGACAATGAGGTAGTACCTACCCTTGAAGGTAAGATGAGTTCCTTGTAGACAACAAAAAATAAATTTTGTTTCTCATTATATTCAACTACCCTGTGTCTGGGGACTTGAAGGCAGTGATAAAGTTTTATTGAAAGTTACTGTCATTTTATTTTCAGTTTGTGCCCTCAGTCCTACTTTGCATTTCGGTAATTATATATTTTATTGTTTTCTCTTGAATATTGTTTTTCCTTCTTTTTGTCCTTTGTATTCCTCCAAGTAGTCACTCTATAGTTCATTTGCTGGACATGAATCCTTTCAGCCTATGTGTATCATGGAAGATTTTATTTTCTCCTTCTCCAATGATAGAGAGTTTTGCTGAATAAAGTATTCTGGGTTGGCATCTGAGTCCATTTAAAACTTGGAGTCCTGGGGCTGGAGAGACGCCCTAGCGGTTAGGGGCGCCGACGCTCTTGCAGAGGACCCGGGTTCGATCCCCAGCACCCACATGGCAGCCGAGAGCCGTCTGAAACTCCAGTTCCAGGAGAACTCCAGTTCCAGGGGAATCCGACACCCTCTTCTGACCTCCGCGGCATTGCACGACACGGGTGCACAAACTTGCATGCAGACAGTACATTCATACACATACATAAATAAATAAAATTAAAAAAAAAAAAAACTTGGAGTCCTTTGCTCCAAGCTCTTCTGGCTTTTATAGTTTGAACTGAAAAGTCATCTGTGATTCTGGTGAGTTTTCCTTTATATGTAATTTGTTGTTTTTCTCTTGAAACTTCAGTACAATCTTTGGTATAATATGACATGGGTAGTTTCTGTTCTGTTCCTGTTTAACTGGTGTTCTGTGTTTTTCTTGTATCTGTACACACACACACACACACACACACACACACACACCTTTCCTTAATTGAGGGAAGTTTTATTCTATAATCCTGATGAAGATCAGTGCCATTCTTTTCTTTCTTTAATGATTTTAATGCACAAATTTGGTCATTTCATGGTGTCCCACATGTCCTGCATAATGCAGCCCTGCATATTTATTGAACTTTTTTCATATTCTTTGCTTGAGTGGTCCAATTCTCAAACTTTGTCTTCCAGTCTTGATATTCTTTTTCCACTTGAATCATTCTGCTGTGGTTTTGAATTGCCTTATTGAGGTTTTCAATTCCATGTTCATTTCACCTTGAGCTTTCTTCAGTATTTCTATCTTTCATGAAATCACTTTTCAAATCCTAAATTATCTTTGTCATTTCATTGAGCTGTATATTTATGTTTTCTTCAGCTTCAGTCAGCAGTTTATTCTTATATTCTTTAAGTTCTTTGAATTGCTTCTCTGTTCTTTAACATCCTTGAATTCTTCATTCATGTTTGTGACTGTTCTTTTAAGTTCTGTGTCCTGAAGTTCCTCTGGGTAGTTCTCATTGTACAACACTTCTATAGGACTGGTGGGGTTTGATAGGAACTTTCTGTCTTTGCGTCTCATATCATTCATGGTTTTGCATTGTGACATAAGTAAATAAACTTTTGTTTATTTTGTTGTCTGTGTGATATGTCATTCTAGCCTTCTTTTGTTAAGTTGAAGCTTGGTTGTGTTTTTACTGGTGTATCTTGGCTGTTTCCCGATCACTAATGATTAGTTAGTTGGCTATGATTCAGGTTCTCACTTTTGTTTTTTGTTGGAGGGACAGGATGGTTCTGGGCAGAAGCTCTACCACAGCATGAATGTCCCTGTTCCTGATAGCAACCAGTGGTCTATCTAACTAGAGTAGATGTGAGCACTCAAGCAGTGCACAAATTGCTAGGCCCAAAGCAGGGTGATGATGACCCACAGTTTCATTCTTATAACTTTTATTCACATAAAGTTATCTACTTAACTACTTAATTATGCAGGACTCTGTGCTGCATACAAAATATAAAGAGAAATTCAAAAGCATTCCCAATGCATGAAGAAACAGGCACAGTTCTAAGGACATTTATACCATAATGATAACAAATGTGAGCATGGTTATTTCTCCATAAGGACAAAACTATTTTTAAAAAGGTCCAACAAATGTCTAAGGCTAAATGGATACCTCATAAGATCAATCAGTCTCTCGGTGCTTTAAGATGGTCTGCCAAAACCTCACTCCATGATCAGTAGATGATTCAGAGACCATAGAAAGACATGCTTATGTAGCCACTGGCCCAACTGGATGTATGATTGGTTTTCTTCGGTAAGTTTCCTTTAGGACTGTTGGATTAAGTTCTGTCCTTCCATTTCATAAACTGAGGTCAGAAATCCGGTTCAGAATATGACTAAACAACACTTAAAATTTCACAATGAGGAAAGATAATTGCATATGTGTGTCATGCCAGAAGTCAGGGAGGTAATAGTCTCACTAGTTTTAATAGACAATGATCCAAAGTACAACTCATATTGAACATTCAAACAAAAGCAATCTGATATTTTATCTTGTAGCCCTAGATAGATATTACTTGAACCATTAATCGAGGTGCACATACAAAATTTTGTATTGCAATCATTTGGTCTCTGGGCCCCTCAGGATCAGTTAAGCTTTTCTAATAGCCCATAAGTCATCAATAAATATTGGTTCCTCTTTTGTTTTTTTATATATTTACTTTCATTTATTTCTTGTTTTTAACAATAAGTAATACGTTTTGAGTACAAGCATCCTTCATGTAAAACCAATTTGCAACAGTTGTGCCCAAACCCACACAGCCCAAGTCTCCCATCATCCAGCTGGAGGGGCTTGTATGTATAGTCAAGTTGATCAAATAAGTGTCCACTCTATATTACTATAGTTTCACCATTCACCCCAATTGCAGCCCTTACATTCTACCATGCCCCCCCTAGGCTTAGAAAATGGGCACAGGTGGACGAGAATCAAAACAGTCTACTTTCTCTGGAGATGTCGTTTTGGACTCTGACCAGTTCTGGCTGTTTCTTTTCATGGGCTGACAGTTCGTTCAGGAATAACCTTTCAATCCTACTACTGAAGCACAGGCATATATATAATATATATATATATATATATATATATATATTATATTTGGTTCTGAATAGAGAATAATCCTTTTCACAGTTCCTATGTCTATTAGTCAATTAAAGAAAACAGTTTTTACTGGTTTTATAAGAGATAACTTCTATAACAGTCAGCTTTAATTTACAGTTAGAGATTGACTTCATTACCATCATATTTTTCTTTGTTCTATGAAAAGGAGGTAAGAAAATCTCTCATATTAAAACTTTTTGGCACCTAGAAGGTAAGGTTCATTGGGAGTCATTATAAACAGTTGTTACAAATAGGATCCACAGAGATGTTTGATGCCTGTAGCAGTCTGAGGTTTGTCCTTCTTTTAATGCTTAGATGGGCCAACTTCTCAGCTTGTATTTCTTGGTACATCCTACACAATGCAAGGCTGTGTCTTTTCTTTCTCAGCTGTTAAGTTGCTGATGTTTTGACCTGTGGGAACATACAAATCTTTTCCCATAGTTAGTTTTAAGATTAAATTGAAAAAGTTTTGGCAAAAAGGTTTAATATATAACTGTATCCCCCCTTTTTTAATTCTAGGTTTTTATTTTTTGACCCATGAGTCTCAAAAAGGCAGTTGTAGTACACATACCTATAGGCAGGAATCAAGGTGTAAATTTCATTAAATTTATCCAAGCTGTTTTGGGTGACTGTTGTTAATTTGGGAAGCAAACTTAATTCCTTAAGTTAAATTGTCCTACAGGTAAAAGAGAATGTTACAAGATGATTCTGTATGACACAAAGATTATAGAGAACATTTGTATATGTTAATCCCAAAGTTATTGTTATACAGATTTTAAATAAAACAAATATGAACAACAACAATTTATATTTCCAATTAACTCGGATGTATCACCGTTTTTATCAAAACCTTTAAACCAATGTTGTTTAATAGAGACATTTTTACTTTTACTAAGTCCTAAAATACCATGTAATTTGTAGGTAGAGTTTGGGCAAAATTGGATACTTGTTGAACTCGTGTCAATTAAATATACATTAATTGAATATAGACCCATGTCCCTCTCCCAACCCACCTACCCCTCCCGATTCACCATTTCAGTCAGTTTTCTGATGCAGTCTTTCTGTTGTCGTTCTTTCAATATGCATCCCTCTAGACAAGAAATATTTTCAACTGGGTTATTGACATTAGCATCCATAGATGAGGGATACCATTCATCATTTGTTTTTCTGGGACTGTGTTACTTCACTTAACATAATATCTTATAGCTCCATCCATCTACCTGCAAAGTTCACGATGTTGTCTTTCTTTGCTGATGACATGATCATTTACTTAAGGGAGGCTAGGAAATCCACCAGAAAACTAGAAATGATAAAGAGCTTCAGTAAAGTAGCAGGATACAAAATAAATCTAGAAAAATCAGTAGCATTTCTTTACACCAACAGCAAGCAACTGAAGAAGGAATACAAGGAGACTTTCCCACTCACAATAGTCTCAAAAACAATAAAATACCTAGGAACAAACCTAACCAAAGACACCAAAGATCTCTACAACAAAAATGTCAAACCTCTGAAGAAGGAAATTGAGGAAGACATCAGAAGATGGACAAACCTCCCATGCTCATGGATTGGGAAAATTAATATAGTAAAAATGTCCATTCTACCCAAACTCTTGTACAGATGTAATGCAATCCCAATCAAAATCTCCAAGAGTTTCTTCACAGGCTTGGGAAAAAATGTCCTTAATTTCATTTGGAAAAACAAAAGACCCCAAATAGCCAAAGCACCCCTCAGTGAAAAGAGCAATACAGGAGGGATCGCTCTACCAGACATCAAAGTATACTACAGGGCTATAATCATGAAAACAGCCTGGTACTGTCACAAAACAGACCTGTTGACCAATGGAATAAAACTGAAGATCCAAACCTGAGCTCATACAATTTCAGCCACCTCATATTTGACAAGGGGGCCAAGAAGACACAATGGAGAAAAGACAGCATCTTCAGCAGGTGGTGTTAGCAAAACTGGATCACCACTTGAAGAAGAATGAAATTAAACCCCTACCTCTCATCCTGTACAAAAGTCAATTCCAGATGGCTCAAAGACCTCAATGTAAAACCCAAAACTCTGGAAGCAATAGAAGAAAAATTTGGCAGCAGACTACAAGACATAGGCATAGGAAAAGATTTCCTAAATCAGACAGCAGCTGCACAAGAAATAAGATCGACAATTGACAAATGGGACCTCATTAAACTCAAAAGCTTCTGTACATCAAAAGAAACAATAAAGGAAGTGAAGAAAAATCCCACAGAGTGGGAAGAAACCTTCACTGCAGATACATCTGACAAAGCAATGATCTCCAGAGTATACAAAGTACTCAAAAAACAAAGAAGAAAGAAAACAAATGAATCACTCAAAAGGTGGAGCAAAGAACTGAATAGAGACTTCACAGAGGAGGAATTAGAGATGGCTGAGAAACATCTTAAAAACTGTTCAACATCACTAATAAATAGGGAAATGGAAATTAAGACCACTTTAAGATACCATCTCACTACAATAAGACTGGCCAGGATCAAGAAAACAAATGATATCAAGTGCTGGAGAGGTTGTGGGGAATGGTTCCTCTTTTGTAGGGATTCTGTTTGGCAGAAGCACTTAGGGAGTCAGCAAGCAACCTCCAGACTGGACTCCTGCTGGTCTCCTGCTTCCCTTTGAAAACCTCCCTGGCACCAATTGTCTTTGATGCTTTGGGCAAAGCATTGTCACATTCCTGTAGTGATCTGGAGTATATGGTGTGAAATCCTATATTCCTCAACCCCCACAAGTTCCTGTATAAAAACCCCAGATTACAGCAATAAAGAGTTATTCCCTCATGGAGTTCCATCTCTGAGTCTGTCTCTTCTTTATTCTCTCTCTCTCTCTCTCTCTCTCTCTCTCTCTCTCTCTCTCTCTCCTGGCTCACTTCCAATCCCACCCCCCCTCTACCAGGGCTTAGGCCCAGGTTCTATGAGCCATGGTCCAGAGAGGAAGAACACCCCATGGAAGGCTGCACATGCATGATACGTCAACTGCTATACTCTTTATTTACAAAATGTACAATAAGAAATGACCCGCTGACAAGTGGAAACTCATAAAACTCAAAAGCTTCTGTACAGCAAAAGAAACAATCAAGGATGTGAAGAGAAAACACACAGAGTGGGAAGAAATCTTTACCAGAGACACATCTGACAGAGTATTAACGTCAAGAATATAAAAACTACTCAAAAAACAAAGAAGTAAAAAGACAAATGACCTACTCAAAAGATGGAGTAAAGAGCTGAACAGCGTCTTCACCTGTGAGGAATTAAAGATGGCTAAGAAACATCTTAAAAAGTGTTCATCATCATTAATAATTAAGGAAATGCAAATTAAAACCACTCTCAGATATCATCTCACTCAAGTACGGCTAGCTAAGATCAAGAAAACAAAAGACAACAGATGCTGGAGGGGTTGTGGGGAAAGGTGAACACTCATCCACTACTAGTGGGAATGTAAACTGTACAACTACTATGGAAAACAGTGTGAAGAACCCTTAAAAGACTCAGAATGAGCTTACCACCTGACCCAATCATACCACTCCTGGGTATATACCCCAAAGACTCATCCTACCACAAAGATATATGCACATCCACATTTACTGCAGCTCTCTTCACAATAGCAAAGAGCTGGAACCAACCCATATGCCCTTCAACAGACAAGTGGATGACAAAAATGTGGTACGTCTACACAATGGAGTACTATTTAGCAGTACAGAAGGATACCATTAGGAACTTTGTAGGTAAATGGATGGAACTCGAAGCCATTATGCTGAGTGAAGTAACACAGTCCCAGAAAGAGAAACAGAGAATGGTTTCCCTCATTTGTGGATGCTAACACCAAATCCGCCAGACGAAAGGCAAGCTGAACAACAGTATGGTTATATTTTTGTTTATCTGAAAGCAACTATGTTGTTATAATGTGAATCCCTCAATGGGCTCTAGAATCCACCCACCAATTATTTTTAGACTGTGTAATTACTGTGTATGGGTGGAGAGTATGTATCCATATTTTAGAATAATATGAAATTAATGGAGGAAAATGTGAATTCCTAAGCATATAAAAAGACCAAGACAAAGATGCAGGACAGTTATGACAGAATACATGATCTGGGATGGAATGGAGTGGGGTGGGGGGAAGGGATAGGGGAATATGCCTGAACAGAAATGAAAAATGATGTATGAAATACATGAAACATCAATAAAAAATAGAGTATAAAAAAAGAAATGACCCACAATCTCTGTCTCCAAGTATTATGCAGTCCAAGAAGCAGATGCTTAAGTGTCACTTAAATTGCATTTCCACCAATTATGGTGGTGTACACTGATAGAAGATTCTGAAGAGGCAGAGGAAGGAAGATCGCAAGTTCAAGGCCATCCTTTAAGCCAAGGATGGTGGCACACACATCTAATCACAGCACTGGAGAGGCAGAGGCAGGTGGATTTCTGTAAGACTGAAGTCAGCCTGCCAACATAGAAAGTTCCAGGCCAACTGGAAAAAGTGTAATTCATTAGGCTAGCAAAACACCCCCATAGATAAAGAGGCAGGTCACCAAGCCTGACTACCTGAATTAGAACCCATGTAGTGGCAGAGGGAAGAGACCCCCGAACATGTCCTCTGACTTCCACAAGCACACAGTAGGACATGGGTACACACATACACACACACACACACACACACACACACACACACACACACACACACACAAACAAACAAACAAATAAATAATGGTAATTCCAGTGTGCTATATAAACTGAGCCAGAATTTAACTAGTAGGTTCTGGAGTTGTAAAAGTAGGAGGACTACCTAGAAGAAATATCTAAGCTAATCCTTAAATATATGAAGGAGCTACCAAGATTTAGAAAGGTGAGGGAAGATATATTATAAGTAAAGGGATCTGTAAAATCAAAGACCTAAGAGGGGGAAAGGAGAAAAACGAAGTCAGGACCTACAAGAAATTGTGAATAGATAAAAGATAGCAAAGAAGACTTGAAAGATTGAGAGCTGAAAGAAGTAGTGTCCTATTGTGTGAAATTTTATGTGCGTTTTGATTATTTTGAGGGCAACTAAAACTTTGAAGAAGTCTGTGTGTGTGTGTGTGTGTGTGTGTGTGTGTGTGTGTGTGTGTATTTAAACAGGATGTCACATGGTGCTTGGAAAGTGGATTAAAAAGCACATTAATGGTGTTACCCTGTATTAGGTGCTCTGTATGCTACAATACGAAATTCCCAGGCAAGATGTGCCCACTGCTTTCTGATTAGATTTGAGCTCAGGTTCATAGGAGAAAATTGCATGCCTTACAATATAACCCTGGTCTAAATTCCATAGTCGGAGAGGTCATAGGTCCTAGGGTAGGACCTGCTATTATTACTTTGGTAAACAGTCATGTTGTTTAATTACCTTCTAAACATTTTATGTTTATAGCCATAGACCTAAGCTGTTCTCAACCTTAGTGAGAAAAGCTTCTTTTTTTGCAGTGGGGAGTAGTCAATGTTAAAATGCATAACTTGTCGAAGTATTGAGAACAAGAAACTGAGTGTTCAGTCCTAAATGGGATGTTTGTATTAATACCACCACCACCACTACCAAGGCTTAGGTAATATCTCAGAAGTAAGGAGAGGGATACCTAACACTAAGAGGAGCTTCTTAAAATATATATCTATATAATATAAAAGGTTAAACAAAGTACCCCATAGCAGGGATTCAATGAGTCTACCAGAAACTACTCTAGCAAATGCAAAGTCCAATGCTCAGAATCGACTCTACCAGACACCATGACAGCAAATGGAAAGTCCAGTACTAAGAAACTACTCCCGTTTTTGAAGTTGTACCCGTAGACACTCAAACAATTCAGGCTATTGTCATTCTTTTTGGTTGCCCACCAGAACTTGATGGTATGACCCTATTGCTGAAGACAACATATTTGAGTCTTAGAACAAAGAGAAAACAAGCAGGGATAGACTCGAAGCTTCGTCTCTACTCTCGGGCTTTCACAGTGCTATAAGGAGCTCTGCATGCTACTGAAAGAGAAAGGTAATCACAATAATC
The DNA here is from genome assembly GCA_009823505.1 of Rhizomys pruinosus. NCBI lineage: Eukaryota > Metazoa > Chordata > Mammalia > Rodentia > Spalacidae > Rhizomys > Rhizomys pruinosus. Next base: position 288,261 of record VZQC01010143.1, read on the forward strand.
CTCATCCTTACTTAGTTGTGAACCCTACTAGATTATCCTCTTAACATATGCTTACTGGTGCAATAATGCCATGAACATTAGAGGAATAACAACCACCTTCAAATTGTACTAAAGCCTGCTTCACAAGATGGAGGCATGCCTGGCACTGTTTATCAGGGCCAAGTACCTGTGACTAAACAGGCACAGTTCCCAGGGGAAAATTGCTACTATTTTTCTGCCAAATAGACATAGTATTAAACATTTCTAAATAGTTGTTACAGCCAAAGATTAGTGTATCTCTCAACTCTTACTAGAGAAGCTTCTTGCAGCAGCTGGTGATTAACACAGAGGCCCATGGCTGGTCAATGTACAGAGAATAAGAGACTGCAGAGGACTCAGCCCTAAATGGGACACCTGTAGCACAACCTCTCCTTCCAAGGCTCAGGGATGATTACTGAATATGGGGGGAAAAGAGTATAAGTACCAGAGTTGGAAGATAAATGCAAAGAAACTGCATTGTCTGGACACAACAGGGCAGCATCACATATGAGCTCACAGTGGTTTTGACAATGTGTACAATATCTGCATAAGTCCAAGCCAACCAAAACCCCAGCAGGAACAGGGAAAGTGAGCAAGGTGTCCTAGCTGGAGTTACAGATTTGCCATATACTGGGAAAGAAGGCGATGGGGAGCAAATATCTAATAATTTTGGAAAGTCAACTGCAGTTTGGAACTAGATAGAGACTTCTATACATCACTGTGACTATACTAAATGCCACTGAAACATCCACCCTAAAATGGCCACAAGGCTGTACAATAGTCTCTATTTAGCTCCTATTGCTGAAGACACCACATACTTGAGTCACAGGACTTGGATAATCAAGCTGGTAGCAGCCTAGAAACCTCAGTCCTATTGACTAAATTTCTTAGCTTTTGAAGGTTCTATGCTTGTTGTCAATGGAGAAAAATAATCAACTCTTAGCCACCTGTGAACCACACCAGCTACAATATCAACTGGCCTGGCAAGATATGAGCACTGTTGCAATTGTGGCATGAAGGTTATGAGAGTAGCTAACCACTCTCTAGTTGTTTTTAAGGCCCACTCCACAAGTTGGATGTTGTGTCTGGTACCATGAACTGGGCCAAAAATGCTTGTCTGGGTTGATCACTGGGCCTAAGGGAGAACCTAGTACTATCATTCTATTCAATGGGCATAGTAATAACTGTTCCCTAAGTTCTTCTCTTTATAGCCATAGGTTAGTGCCTCTCTCAGTCCTCCTTAAAGAGGCTTCCTTTTGTGGTAGATGTCATTGATACAGAGACACAACTAGCCACATAGAAAATGAAAGACTGCAGCAGCATGCTCCTCTATAAACAGGATGTTTATATCACACCCTCTTCCCACAGGCTTAAAGAGCATCTTGGAGATGAAGGAGAAAGACTGTAAGTGCCAATGTAGTAGACATCTACAGTGAAACAGTATTTCTCAGATAGGACAGCAACATTGCACACAAGAGCTCACAAAAGCTGAGAATGGGTGCCCGAGACCTGCCCAATAGCAAGCCAGTCCACATCCCAGCATGAAGGGGGAGGGGCTCATGAAAGCTCAGCCTTTGCTTTTGGTGCTTTCCACAACTGATGGCTGTCAGGGAAGGATAGTGAGTGTTCTTCAGAGGTGTTCCTGAAGAGATGTGGCTATCATGCTCCAGTAGACGCTCCTACACCCCTACACATACAAGAAGCACTTAAGGGACTCGGTAAATTTTTAAACAGAAAACAGGAACTTGGGAGAGAAAGTGGAGGGGTGGGGACTAGAGAGCAATGGGGGGGGGAGGCAAGGAGGTAGGGCAGTAGATTTGATCGAAACACATTACACAGATGCATAACATTCCCCAGCATTAAAAACATATTCTAAAAATGGTCAATTTTATGCTTTATTTTATAGAAGCTTGGTACATTTAAAAAGCCTTAAAATCATAGAGTACCTACCTGAGTACAGAGGGTACATGCCTTTATTCCCAGCACTCATCAGGGAGAGGCGAGTGGATATCTGGGAGATTGAGGCCAACCTGGCCTACCTACGTAACAAGTTCACACCAGCTGATTTGTCTCAAAAACGCAAGAAAAATGTAAAATAATAGAGTACATGAAGTGAAGGTGTAATGAAGGTGCTTCTGAGAGGAGGTGAGGGAGGGTTATGAATATGAACACAACGTGGATGAAATTCTCAAAGATCAGTAAAATATTATTTAAATAAAGCAAAGGGGAAGATTACACCTAAAATGAAAACTCACACTTACCTTGATTTCAGCTTTCCTTTAGACCTGAAAAACACATGCTTCTGGTCTCCCTTTAGCTTTCCAAAAGATCATTTCCTTCACAGAAACAATGCCATGATTAGAGATAGGTGAACTTCCAGAATTCAGTGAGCAGCATGTCTTCTGTAACCTTGTGTCTTCATGGCATACAATCTCTGTAACCTTGTGTCTTCATGGTACACAATCTCTGTAACTTTGTGTCTTCATGGTATACAATCTCTGTAACCTTATGTCTTCATGGTACACAATCTCTGTAACCTTGTGTCTTCATAGTATACAATCTCTGTAACCTTGTGTCTTCATGGTATACAATCTCTGTAACCTTGTGTCTTCATGGTATACAATCTCTGTAACCTTGTGTCTTCATGGTATACAATTTCTGTAACCTTAGGTCTTCATGGTATACAATCTCTGTAACCTTATGTCTTTCACACAGTAATGATCTAAGGTGGAAGGGCAACCACAGATAATATCTCAGTGCTGCCTCAGTTTCCCCCCACCTTGCAGGTCTTCCAGCCAAAGCTAAGGCAGTTGTCGTTGGGACTAACTTTTGGCCTCCCCTCCCACAGTAAGAAACTGTGATGGCTCTCCAAGGACTTGATGTGTTTACAGGGTATCTATTTCAAAGATTGGCTAATTGCTCCACAGGCTGCAAAAAGTACACTCTCAAATCATAAAAGGGGAGCACTCTGGCTTTTCCCAGGCCACAAAGCATGACCAAGTTGATTAATTCACACTGGGGATACCTGAGCTTGATCCTCAGAGAAACAGCTGCCCTATAAATGCTGGGACAGAGAATGTATATCACAAGGCAGCCTTGGTCACAGCTTTGCAGCCACAATAAAAGGCCCCCGACATGCCTGGCCAGGGCTGCACTGGAAGTGAAACAATAAGAGTGCGAAATAGCCCTTATTTATTGTGACCATCTACCCTCAACATCAAATCAAACTCTAGCCTATGCAGTTTATGGAATCCAAAGAGGTAAAGATGGAAAACACTTCAGTGCACAAGTGATTTGTCCCCACAAGCGGACACTGGACATCCCCACACAGACCATATGTCAATGCGGGTTCTGCTATATTTCATGTGATGAAGCAGTCAGTGGTCTGCAGTGACACACACCATCAGGATGAAGGGCTGAACAGTCGCCCATTAGAGAATTGGGGGCTCAAAAAGGAGCCATTGGCAGTATGCAGACTATAAGAGTAAGAAGCATCCTGGTAAAAGTTAAAACAGAAAAACTAAAACTTTCTTGTCATGTGTGCCACGTAGAGAGATACTATGGGAAAGAAGGTGCAGTGTGGGTTAGAGGAAATTTCATTCTGCAGATCATAGATCTCGTTCTGCTATTCACAGATTCTTTCTCAGAGATGATAAAGCCCATCTTGGATTCTCTGTGATGTGGTCCCTCTTTCCCTTGCTAGGGGACCACAAAGTGACTCTACAGTCAATAAGGTTATAGATTCAAGCTACAAACTTGCCTAAGTTCTGAATCCTAACTCAGCTGCTTCTTTCCCTCCTCAAGGAAGTATTTCTAAGCTGCATCTGTGTGCTTGGTGCTACAGGACATAGTGGACAAGACAGGCTCCTCCTCATAGGTGCCTCTGCCTGGGGTTACAGAACAAGAAAGCTAGCACAGTTAGAAACCTGGATGAAGCTCTCCTTAGAGAGACACAAAGCAGGACTGTAAAAAAAAGGCAGAAAATGACACAAGAAGCACATCAAGGCCTTCTAAGGTGAGGTCTAATAAACTGTATGTGCATGTATAGAGAGGTGATCTTGGGAACAGAAAAAATACACATATATAAAATAAAAAGAGGCAGAATATAGAGTATTGGGAATTTTGATAATTAAATGGATCTTAATGGGAAGTGTTTGGGGATGGTTTTTATAGGCAGATAGTAAGGAAACATGGCTTAAGAATTGTGCTGGAGAGATGGCCTAGCGGTTAAGAGTGCCGACCGCTCTTACAGAGGACCCGGGTTCGATCCCCAGCACCCACATGGCGGCCGAGAACCGTCTGAGACTCCAATTCCAGGAGAACTCCAGTTCCAGGGGAATCTGAGACCCTCTTCTGACCTCCGCGGCATTGCATGACACGGGTGCACAGACTTGCATGCAGACAGTACATTCATACACATACAGAAATAAAAAAAATTAATAAAAAAATAAAAAATAAATAAAAGTTTTTAAAAAAAAGAATTGTATATAAAGTGTCACCATTGTTGCAAGTTCATATGAGCAAGTTCCAAGATGCATGAAAGTCTCAGTTCCTTTATGTTCAGATGACAACCTTGGCTCTTAACAATATTTCCACCCCCTCTTCCAAAATGGCCCCTGAGCCCTGTGTGGGTGGCATTTCGTAAAGGAGTCCCATCCAGGGACATGCACTGTGCAGTCTCTTATTCACACCTTGGCCAAGTGTGGCCCTATGTGTGAATCATACCCTGTGTTCCAGTTTGTCTTCCATTGCTGTGACAAAACACTCTGATGGACACCAACTTGGGGAGGAAAGGGTTTATTCAGCTTACATCTCCTGGGTCACAGTTCATCACTCAGGGAGCCCAAGGCAGGAACTCAGGGCAGGAACCTGGAGGCAGGAGCTGAAGCACAGGCCATGGAGGAATGCTGTCACTGGCTTGCTCCCCTGGCTCATGCCCAGCCTGCCTTCTTATACAGTACACAACAACCTGCCCAGGGTGGCACCACTTATTGTGGGCTGGGTCCTCCCACATTGCTTGACAATCAAGACAATACTCCACAGATGAGGCCACAGGCCAATCCAATGGAGCCAATTCCCCAATTCAGGCTCCCTCAACCCAAGTGTGTCAAGTTGACACTAAAGCTATCCAGCACAACTGACCCTTTGTCAACTTGACACACAAAACACATCACTATTAAACCACCACCTTTCCAGTTCTTATCCCCAAAGTATGATGTTAACATTAATCAATCACAACCTGACAGTACAACCTTAAAAGCCCCACAGTCCTTAAAATGTCCAAACACTTAAAAGTTCACATTCTGTTAAAAGTCTCTTAACCATGGGCTGCTGTAAAATCCAAAACAAGTACTGTCTTATTTCAAAGGGAAGAATCAGGCACACTCAAACAAAACCTAAGTCCAGCAAAGTAGCTCAAGGCTGGACACCTGGGATTCACTCACGATCTTCTGGGCTCCAAACGGTTTCGGAATCTCCCCTTCTCTGACTCTGCCGTCCATGGAACACACAGCTCATCTCGCAGGTCCAGGCTGACTCCATTCCACACCTGCTGCTGCTCTTGGTGGTCGTCCCATGGTCCTGGCATCTCTAAAAAGCTAGGGTCACCACTGAAACTGAGGTTGCTTCTAACCTCTCCTGATGCAAAACCTCAGCTTCTCTCCTGACCCCTGGAATCCTGGGGTCTTCACTGCAACCAAGGCCGCACTCCGACCAGTGGCCTTTCCTGGCCTCTCATAGTGCCAGGCCTCAGCTGCTCTCTGTGACCCCTTCATGCTTTCAACACCGGAACCATATAGGAGACTCTTACATGTTACCAAGTCCTGCTTCTGGCTTGACACGGAGGCTTGGGCCCCTTCTGGATCATAGCTTCTGTGTGCTGACCCTGAAGAAATTCTTCCCAGAAGATTTCACCACAGTGATGCTTGTCTCTGGTTACTTACAGCTGATTTTTCAGCCCCAGCTAACCAGCATCAATTGTCCCAGTAAAGCAAAGATTTCACTTCAGGTTCTGGTCTCTTGTTACTTTTAGCTGATTCTTCAGCCCCAGCTGACCAGAGCCCACAGATTAAACAGTCCTGATGATCTCTGCTTCCCTTTGAAACCACACCCTGTATGCATAAAACTGATGCTGACTCAGACAAAATCCCAGCAGAGAACTTGAGAAATGGGCAGAGACCCCAACCTTTAGCCAAGGAACTATTGGCAACTGATTACTGCAGGGTGAGGGAGAGTTGATCTTCTTTAAGACTAGACTCCAGTGGATGAACTTGAACCCAGGGACACCTGAGTACAAATGCTTGTCCAAATAGGCCTTTATATGTATAACAGAATGTATGAAATCTGGTGGTGATGGCAGATGGGAAAGAGGGTCACAATTTTATTAAGATCTAGTAAATGAAATGTACTAAAAAAAAGCCTCAATAAAAATATACATAAAAATAATGTTATGTAAGTAATGGCAATATGAATTTCAGGAATATTTTACTGATCAGGTTACATTAGGCAAACTGTTTCTCCTGAAATTCCTTTTAAAAACACAGTCTTGATCTACTTAAACAGAATACATTGCAAAACTGCCACAGAGGTGACAAGATAACATGGGTGAAAGGTTTGTGTCTAGGCAAAAATCAAAATAAAACATCAGAATAGGATCCAGGTAATAGGAGCCATTCAACCATGTTCTCAAATTACCACCTGTAGAATGAAGGCTCCAAGCATTAAGCGTGCTTCACTTTACACGATATGCAAAGTTCCAGAGAGAAAGAGCCTGAGTGAGGGAGGGAAGATCATAGACTTCCTTAGCTGCTTGGAAGCAGTGAGAGAGTCTCGGGAGGAGAACACGTCAGGCTACAGAGACCTCTGACTCTCTATTAGAAACACAGCAGACGTTGATTTATAGTGCCCCTGAGAATGTACAGAACAGAGTCTAGTTAGGTCCCTCAAATTAATGGATGCTGGACAGTCATAAATCAACAAAGTCCGCTGTTTCCAGAAGCTTACTAAGAACGAATAAAATAAAAAAAAAAAAAAAAAAAAAACACCTTTGAAAAATGAAACCCACTGTACAAATTATCATTGCTATAGTATTGATATTGTACTACAATTACCACTATCAGAATTTATGAATAAAGAACCTTTCAAATCATGGTCATTCCAAACTGAAACTCCTTCAACATATATACAGAAAATCAAAAGTAAGTGTGTGTGTGTGTGTGTGTGTGTGTGTGTGTGTGTGTGTGTGTAGGTGTGTGTGTGTGTGTGTGTGTGTGTAGGTGTGTGTGTGTGCGTGTGTGTACCTCCACCCCTTCGGTGATGTGACCAATATTTTTGTCAGTTGTAGAAAGATACATGGGCCATGGGCCAGCTGGGCATGGTGGCGCACGCCTTTAATCCTAGCACTCGGGAGGCAGAGGCAGGCGGATCTTTGTGAGTTCGAGGCCAGCCTGGTCTACAGAGAGAGTTCCAGGACAGCTGGGGCTTCAGGGAGACCCTGTCTCGAAAAGACAAAAAAAAAAAAAAAAAAAAAAGATACATGTGCCTAAAATACGTCATGAGTTGTTGGTTTTAATACTAAAGTTTTCCTGACCTATGAAACAAAACAATTTGGATTCAAATTATGGTCATGCCCTTTACTTTCAAAAAATATCAATCAATTTAGGAACTCATAAACTACTCCTTATTCTTCAGGGACTTTGAATCTTACATGTGGAAAGAGTGGATTGTATCAATTAAAATTCCTTGCTCTGTGAGATAAGGAGAGGGCTCAGAAAATAAAGTGCTTGCTACACAAGCAGAAGGACTGGAGTTTACATCCCCAGAAGCCAAGTACTTTGATGTGCATCTGTAACCACAGCGCTGGGAGGCAGGGCTGGAGAGAGGAGAAGACAGGTGAATCGGAAGAGCTAAGCCGGCCAGTCTAGTGTAATTAGTGAGTTTCTGGTTTGACGAGAAAAACTGTCACAACAAACGGCAGGTGGAAAGAGAGGAAGATACACTATCAGATTCTGGGTTCCACATGTATGCATGTGTCCACATGTACATGTATTCATATCACACACACACACACACACACACACAAAGGCAGAGAGAGAGAGAGAGAGAGAGAGAGAGAGAGAACAACACAATTGTTCTACTAATAACTTCCCAAATAACCAAACTACCAAACTGAAGTTATCTTACATAAAAGGAAGATATTTGGTAGAGTCCATGGATCTAGAAGTGAGGTAGACTTCAGAATTGTGGTCATGTAAAGGTTTCAGTCGCAGTATCTAAGGTTTTCTAGGCTTGCCTCTCATATTTTGGCTTCTTTTTGCAGCTAGCATCTATTGTATTTGGAAAATGGCTGAAGATGTCTCAAATGTGTAGACAAAAATAATATCCACACAAATAGGTGTCAGTCCTACATCACCATTAGTTTTTTTCCCTTCAGCACAATTTCTATCCAGTACAATTAACTATTCAGCAGATAAATGTCTCTTAGATAATGAATTGACAAGATGAATGAATGAAAGGACTAAGTAACATTGGCGGCCTGATTAAAGAATGCTTTCGATCATAATAGATCAGAGACACAAGTTTTACATGAAAGGCTATGAACAAACTAAGAAATAATAGCAAGCTTCAAATAGATGAAGCACAGAGACAGTATTCCAGCCACAGTGTTGGTCAGTACTTTTGTAAAACAAATGAATTCATAAATGAAAAAGACATATAATTTTAGAGGAACTTTCCATCTATTCCAAGTGGTTTCATATTTTGAGTTCCAGTTATAGGGACACTGGAAGTTTCCATGGAACTTTGTATCCTGCAGAATCTCAAATTACCTCATGGGAAATAATCATAGCTGACTTAAAATAGTCAGATCAATATGTCTGACTTAAAATTTTTCCTGCAGTAAAAACATACTTTTTAATTCTCCACCACTCATTGAGAATTTTCCATATGTCAAGCCCTTGTGCTAAGCGTTTTAAAGTTATGCTTTAAAAACTTGCAAAATGAGGTATTGTTATTTTGGCTTTTTCAATTTATCCAAGTCACCTTTGTCTACTGGGTAGGAGACATGGCTAAAATGACCAGCTATTAAGTGTTAGATCTGGAATTAGATCATAGGTACCTATGAGTTCATTTTAACTGTACTCTATTTTTTAAAAGAATAACTACTTAAAATATGTGAAAGGTAAAAACTAAAAAAAGAGTGATGTAAAGTTATTAAAAACCATTTCCAGGGGCTGAGGAGATTGACTCAGAGGTTAAGAGCACATACTGCTCACTCAGAGGACCTGTAACAATTAGTTTAACACAAGGTTACAAGGCAAGGAAAAAAACCCAAATTCAGTCTTTGATCCTGACAAATCTAGGGCATTCTTGAGCCATGGCTACGATAGCTGTAAAACAGAAATTATGGTCAGCATTTTGTGATTTTAAAAAATGAATGGTATTGGGCTGGAGAGATAGCCTAGTGGCTAAGAGCACCGACTGCTCTTGCAGAGGACCCAGGTTCAATCCCCAGCACCCACATGGCAGCTAAGAACCATCTGTAACTCCAATTCCAAGAGAACTCCAGTTCCAGGGGAATCCGAGACCCTCTTCTAACCTCCGCGGCATTGCACGACACAGGTGCACAAACTTACATGCAGACAGTACATTCATACACATACAAAAATAAATAAATAAATAAATAGTATTAAAGCATTTTTGTAAACATTCAAGAATTGATATTGTTTTTACTTTCCTTCAACTTGTTTCTTGCATATTTGAAACTATAGGAGTCTGTAGACTTTGGGTCTTTGGACAGGACTCACCTCAGCACAGGGAACATTGCAGAAGAGGGAGAAGAAAGTTTCTAAGGTCCAGGGAGGGGTGCAAAAAAATATGGAAAATGAAATCTACAAGCTCCTGGGACCTTGTTCATATCAACTCACAGCATACGATTCATCCAAACTCAAGTAGACAAAAGCCCAGCATGAAACTGGGGAAATGGGCAACAGACCTCAATCTTGGCTGAGGAAACATCAGTAGCTGAATACTATTACAAGAGGAAAAGCTGGGCTTCTTAAAGCGACTGGACTCTGGATAGCCCAACTAGAGCTCAGTGGATGAACTGGCATTGGGGAACATCCAGAGACACTAACTTGGCATGATAGCCCTTAACACAAATGATGGAGTGTATGAATTACAGCATCAGGTTTGTGACTGAAGAAGGGTTCTTAAAGGTGATTAATATTGACTGAGGCCAGGTGTGGTGGCACACGCCTTTAATCCTAACACTTGGAAGGCAGAGGCAGTCGGATCTTTGTGAGTTCAAGGCCAGCCTGGACTACAGAGTGAGTTCCAGGATAGCTGGGGCTACAGGGAGACCCTGTCTCAAAAAGACCAAAAAAAAAAAAAAAAAAAAAAAAAAAAAAAAAAAAGATTGACTGAGTTGTTCTGTATAAAATAAACAAAATTTCAATAAAATATTTTTAAAAGAAAATGGAGAAAAGAAAAAGAAGCAAGTTTTTTTTATTTTGTTTTGTTTTTAAGACAGGGTCTCCCTGTAGTCCCAGCTGTCCTGGAACTCAATTTGTAGACCAATATGGCCCTAAACTCAAGAGATCCACCTGCTTCTCCCTCCAAAGTGCTAGGATTAAAGGCATGTGCCACCACGCCCAGCTAAGAAGTAATAATTTTTTGGTGTTTTTGAAACAGGATCTCCTTGTAGCCCCAGCTGGCCTGGAACTTGCTCTGTAGACCAGGCTTGCCTTGAATTCACAGAGATCCATCTGCGTCTGCCTCCTCAGTGCTAGGATTAAAGTTGTGTGCCACCATACCCAGCAAGAAACAAGTATCTTAAGAGATGACTTTCTGGAGGATTGATTGGTCACTCACTGTGCTTCCTGCCCTTCAATTCCTCTCCATTGGTTGTGCAGCCTATCCTTGTTTGAAGATGAATGATAGTTATCCGAGGGATGTTAAGAACTCTAACAGAAAAATCCTAGAAATAATTAAGAGTTTCAGGAAAGTGGCAGGATACAAAATTAACCTAGAAAAATCAGTAGCCTTTCTTTACACCAACAACAAACAACTGGAGAAGGAATATAAGGAGACCTTCCCACTCACAATAGCCTCAAAAAAAAATACCTGGGGACAAACTTAACCAAAGACACCAAAGATCTCTACAAAAAAATGTAAACCCCTGAAGGAGATTGAAGAAGACATCAAAATATGCAGAAACCTCCCATGCTCATGGATTGGAAAAAAATAATATAGTAAAATTGCTCATCTTGCCCAAATTAATATACGGATTCAATGAAATCCCAATTAAAATCCCCATGAGTTTCTTCACAGACTTGGAAAAAAATCCTTAAATTCATATGGAAAAACAAAAGACCCTGAATAGCTAAAGCAAACCTGAGTGAAAAACGCAATACAGGGGGGAATCACCCTACCAGACTTCAAGCTATATTACAGAGCTATTGTTATAAAGACAGCCTGGTACTGACACAAAAACAGACCCATTGTTCAATGGAACAAAATTGAAGATCCAAACTTGAGCTCATAGAATTCAGCCACTTCATATTCAATAAAGGGGGTGTGCTGAATAGCTTTAGTGTCAACTTGACACACCTGGGTTGAGGGAGACTCAATTGGGGAATTGGCTCCATTGGATTGGCCTGTGGCCACATCTGTGGAGTATTGTCTTGATGGTCGAGCAGTGTGGGAGGGCCCAGCCCACAATGAGTGGTGCCACCCTGGGCAGGTTGTTGTGTACAGTATAAGAGGGCAGGCTGAGCATGAGCCAGGGGAGCAAGCCAGTGAACAACATTCCTCCATGGCCTGTGCTTCAGCTCCTGCCTCCAGGTTCCTGCCCTGAGTTACTGCCTTGGGCTCCCTGAGTGATGAACTGTGACCCAGGAGATGTAAGCTGAATAAACCCTTTCCTCCCCAAGTTGTTGTCGGTCAGAGTGTTTTGTCACAGCAATGGAAGACAAACTAGAACAGGGGGCAAAAAAGCTCATTGGAGGAAAGATAGAATCTCCAGCAAATGGTGCTGACAAAATTGGATCACAATATGTAGAAGAACAAAATTAAACCCCTATCTCTCACCCTGTATGAAAATCAGGTCCATGTGTATAAAAGACCTCAACGTGAAACCCAAAACTCTGAAGGTGATACAAGAAAAAGTTGTCAGCAACCTACAAGACATAGGCATAGGAAAAGACTTTCTAAATTAGACAGCAGTTGTGCAGGAAATAAGGTCAACAATTGACAAGTGGGACTTCATTAAACCCAAAAGCTTCTGTACAGAGTGTACAGCAAAAGAAACAATTAGGGAAGTGAAGAAAAAACCCACAGAGTGGGAGGAAATATTCACCAGTGATACATATGACAGAGCATTAACTTCCAGAATATACAAACTCCTCAAAAAGAAAAAATAAAAATGACTCACTCAAAACATGGAGTAAAGAGCTGAACAGAGAATTCACAAGTGAGGAAGTAAAGATGGCTGAGAAACATCTTAAAAAGTGTTCAACATCATTAATAATTAAGGAAATGTAAATTAAAAATCACTCTAAGTGGCTAAGATCAAGAAAACAAAAGACACTAAATGCTAGAGAGTTGCGGGGAAAGGGGAACACTCATCCACTGCTGGTGGGAATGTAAACTCATACAACCACTGTGGAAAGCAGTGTGGAGAACCCTTAAAAGACTCAAAATGAGCCTACTGCCTGACACAGCCATACCACTCCTGGGTATATACCCACAAGACTCATATTACTGCAAAGATACATACACATCTATGTTTATTGCAGCTCTCTTCACAATAGCAAGAGCTGGAACCAACACAAATACCGCTCAACTGAGGAGTGGATTAAAAAATGTGGTACATCTACACAATGGAGTTCTATACAGCAATAAAAAAAAGATGACATCATGAACTTCACAGGTAAATGGATGGAACTTGAAGCCATTATGCTAAGTGAATTAACACAGCCTCCCCCTCAAAAAATAAAACAGGGAATGGTTTCCCTCATTTGTGGATGCTAGTACCAAATCCCCCAATTGAAAGGTAATCTGAACAACGTTATTGTTATATTTATTTCTAGCTGAAAGCAACTGTGATGTTATAATGTGAATCTCTTAATGAGCCGTAGAATTAATTTATCACTTACTATCAGACATGGTAATTAATGTATATGGGCAGAAGTTATATATTCATATTTTAGAGTAATATAAAATAAAAGGAAAAAATGTAAACTCCTAAACATATATTGGAGTTAACATACAGTTTATTCCCGGAGGACATAATTCTGGTACATTTGTGATGTTTATATAGGCATATTTTGGAGCAATACAACTGGGAGAGAACCACAACAACATAAGAACTGGGTCAAAGAAGGGACTGATATAGTTAAATTCTGCCCAAAACAATACCTTTACAGAGAAAAACTTTAAAAAGACTGAGAGAAAGATGTAGGACATGTATGGCAGAATGCATAAACTGGAGTGGGGTAGAGGGACGGGAAAGGTGAATATGTCTAAATTGAACTGAAAAAATAATGTATGAAATACACAAAATATCAATAAAACTATATTTTTAAAAAAGAGAGATGACTTTCTGTCAGATCCAGGCTATTGTTTTAATCTTACCAAATACTGAAGTTACTATTTGAGAAAAAAAAATTCAATATGGTATTCTGGAAATTATAAAATTGCCAGTGCTGTAGGGGTAGTTTATTTTATAAAACACTTAAACTGGGCCTCCATGCTTGGTTTGGGATTTGAGCCTTTAACTTTTCTGTGGTTAACAGTCAAGACTTTTTGTTTTAAAGAGAGAAAATCCAACTCAGCCTTACAAGATAGAGGACAATTCCATAAGTAAGGTAGATTGTGAGTAGTTAATATTTTAATATTCTCAAAAGTTTAGTTTCAACCGGGCATGGTGGTGCATGCCTTTAATCCTAGCACTTGGGAGGCAGAGGCAGGTGGATCTCTGTGAGATCAAGGCCAGCCTGGTCTATAGAGTGAGCTCCAGCCCAGCTGGAACTTAAAGGGAGACCCTGTCTCAAAAATAGCAAAAAAAGTTTAGTTTCATTTTATTATAAAATATGTAATTGATAAATAAAAATTTTATCCAATCGAGGCATGTTGTGAGATCATTGACAGCATACAAACACTGAGCACTGATTACCACACTCCAATTTTTCAGCATTCCATTTTGTCTATGGTCACAGTTCTGTGTGTGTGTGTGTGTGTGTGTGTGTGTGTGTGTGTTTGTCTTCTGTCTCTCTGTGTCTGTATATGTATCTATTTATTTATCTGTGTATGTGTGTATCTATTTATGTAACTGTGTATGTGTGTCTGTGTGTGTGACTGTGTATGTGTCTATGGGTATTTGTCTATGTGAATATGTGCCTGTGTATGTATCTGTTTATGTCTGTCCATATCCATGTGTCTGTCTTTGTTTACATGTCTCTGTGTGAGTGTTTCTGTATAGCTTCATGTGTGTGTATGTCTGCATGTTTCTGTGTAACTCTTTGTGCATGTCCTTATGTATGTGTATGTCTACATGTCTATTTGTGTATGTGTGTGTCTGTATGTAACTATATGTCTTTGTATGTGTGAATAAATGTCTCTGTGTGTCTGTGTATGTATATGTTTATGTCTGTGTATCTCTGTGTGTGCTTGTTTCTGCATCTGTGTGTTTATGTGTATTTGTGTGCATCTATATCTATCTCTACCTGTCTGTTTGTATGTTTGTGCATGTGTGTATGCTTCTGTGTCTGTGTATCTGTGTGTGTGTGTGTATACATTAACTATATGTAGGATCTGCTCCCATCAAGTCACCTTGTTGTACATTAAATACACAAAACTTATTGGTCCTATTACTAAAATTTGGATCCTTCACCAACATCCTTCTGTTCATCCAATCCCTCTTCCCTGAAATCCACATTCTCTCTGACTCTGAATCTGAAGGTGTAGATTCTGTAGGTGAGATGATGCAGGACTCGTCCTTCTTCATGTTACTACTTAGTCCTCAGTCCTCCAGGCTCACACATACTGTTGCACACAGCAGGATGTCCTTTCATGCAGCTGAATAACATTCCTCTTTGTACTCCTTTCTCTACTCATCCCTTGATTTTCTGTGGAAATCTTGGTTATTACCATGTTTGGGGTCCTATGAATAATGGTGCAATGAACATAGGGTTGAAAACATCTCCTTCAGACATTGATTTTATCTCTTCTGTAGGCAGACTCAGAATTGAGGTCATTAGATCATACAGTCCCTCTAGTTTTCAATTTTCGAGAAACACCCCTGCTTAGGTCTTTGGAGTGGCCATGCAACATGCATTCTGTCAACGTGTACAAGTATCCCATTTTCTCTCTACTTTTTCATAGTTGGTTTGATTGTGAAGCCTACATTGGTCTTCATATGTGTATGCATAATACTTGTCTATTTGTCCTCTCCTTTACCCCAGTGGG
Source organism: Rhizomys pruinosus (assembly GCA_009823505.1). NCBI lineage: Eukaryota > Metazoa > Chordata > Mammalia > Rodentia > Spalacidae > Rhizomys > Rhizomys pruinosus. Next base: position 303,744 of record VZQC01010143.1, read on the forward strand.
CTTACCTTCACAAAAGGGCAAGTCAACTTCATGGTTTGAGACTCTGAAGTCAGATAAATCTGGGTTAACATTACAACTTCACCACTTACTAGCTATGTGATCATGACCAAGTTGTTTATCTTCTCCAACCTCAGTTCCCTTGGGATAATAACTATACTTTCCACATAGAGTCTGACACATAAAAGGAACTCAGTAGTTACTGCCACCACCACCGCCACAACCACCATCAATTACAATAGAGATGTCCTAAGTGACAAGAAGAAAGAAGTCCTTCCCAAAGCCAGTCTTACTCTAGGGAGACTGTTGGATTAACTGGTCCATGTCAGCTTCTTCTGACTGGGTATTTTTTTTCCAAACTGATAGCCATTGAGATAAAAATATAGATGACTTACAAAGTAGCATATTTAAAGTTAAAAATATTGACAAAGGATTGTAGTGATGATATTTATATTTAAATATGGTTATTAAAAGTAGTTTTTTTCCAGAACTAGACATTCTCAGCCCTCAACAACTAAAAGGAAACTTGAAGTTGACTAACACTGTGCCTGAGAGAGACAGCAAATACATTTGAACACTGGCACAGGCCAAGTGGGTCTAAATTGTAAGGGTTAGTTCTTACTGGGTCTTACTTGTAAGGGTTAGTTCTTACTGGGTCTAACTTGTAAGGGTTAGTTCTTACTGGGTCTAACTTGTAAGGGTTCTTACTGGTCCCTGAAAAGCACATGAAGAACAAGTACTATATGAATTCAGTGGCCAGAAGATTTCAACTAAGAGAAACAATAGAATTCTTGCACAGAGTCATTTCTAAAAGGGGAGAATCACAAACCTAGACCAGAGTTTCTCCATGTTGCCCCTACTAGATTTGGGAGAAGGGTGATCCTTTGTTCAAGAGGCTGTTTTGCAGACACGGTGGTACATGCCTTTAATTCCAGCATTCAAGAAGCAGAGGCAGGAGGATCTCTGTGAGTTTAAGGCAACCCTGTTCTATGTAGTAAGTTCCAGGCCAGCTGGGGCTACAGGGAGATGCTGTTTCAAAAAGACAAAAAAGAATAAGGCTGTTTGTCACAGTGTGGACCATTTAGCAGTGTCTCTGGAATATTCCCACTATATGTAACCCTTTCCTCATTTGTGGCAGTAAAAGTCACCATGGATCTGTATAAGTATCCCAGAGAAGCTGAAATCAACCAGTTGTAAAGCACTGACCTGGTCTGAAATGCATACACAATGGTGAGTCTCTCATTTTTCCCATGTAGACAGGGAATAAGAAGTAATAAGATGGTCATAATAAATGCTATCCACTTTTCTCCCCCCAACCAAAGCAAAGTAGAGAAAGGACAGAGAAGGGAAGCACTCCTGCTATTATTTCATTGGAAGTTTTCTCATAAGAAGTCAATACTGCCTCAGATCATGTCATTATGTCTCCAATTACAAGCCCCAATAAGATCCATCACTCATTGACTGTCTTAATCAAATAAACTCTAATAAACTAATACTCCAACTCTAAAGCCAGAGAGAGGGGTTGAAAGAAAAAGAGGAGGAAATGGACCCACAACCATGCTAGAAAAATGTAGAGATGAAAGGACATCTGAAGGATGTTTCCCTCTAACAGGTGGGTGGTATTATGGGTTGAATTGAAAATGAGTTGACTTGGGCTGGAGAGATGGCCTAGTGGTTAAGAGCGCCGACCGCTCTTGCAGAGGACCCGGGTTCGATCCCCAGCAACCACATGGCGGCTGAGAACCGTCTGAAGCTCCAAATCCAGGAGAACTCCAGTTCCAGGGGAATCCGAGACCCTCTTCTGAACTCCGCGGTGTGGCACGACACGGGTGCACAGACTTGCATGCAGACAGTACATTCATACACATACAGAAATAAATAAAATTAATAAAAAAATTTAAAAAAAAAAGAAAATGAGTTGACTTACAAACCCCCACCCCAAAGTTTCTATCATAAACTTCAGTGCTTCATAATGTGCCCTTATTTGATAGCAAATAACATTGAATATGTAATTCATTAAATGAGATTTTATTGGACCAGGATGGACCTTGAAACTAATATGAAAAGTGTCAAAGTCCCTTTATTATAAAACAACAAAACCAGGAAATTTTATCATATATAATTAACTGGAGGAAAAGCATCATTTGAAGGATGACCACAAGCTAAAGAACTAAATGAAAGTTAAGTGTAGTGTACAGTAGAAGGTCCTTACCCTGCATTTGTTGAGGATGTACAACTCTGTCAATACCTTTCATAGAGTACCAATCTCCCAAACTAGTCAATTTGTAGTATTTTAATACAGGTATCTTAGGAAAGACAGGTAATCATTACTGAAAGAGAAAATACCTCCAAGTGAATACACAGAAGTTAAGCTAAGTACAGAGATTTATCCTAGGCTCCCACTAACTGTAATTTGATATGGGTTCGAATAAAAACATTCAAACCCAAGCCAGTAAGTATGATTCCTATATGCTTCTATAATTAGTATCTAGCACTGTAAAGTATATTTGCCAATGAGCATTCAGCATCTTCTGTTCCAATAGAGTTGATCTTTAAAGATTGTTTTGATGGAGTGCAACATCATGTCTGACTGTTCTGGATCCCAGCATTCTGTGCCTCCTTCTAACATCAGAGAAGTTAAAACTGAGTCCCAAATCGGTTCCCTCCAGGAGAGAAGAGGCAGCATTATAATGAATCAAGATTAGGGCAAGGATATTGTTTTCTCTGATTCCCCAAGTCTGAACAACCCTTCCATTTGCACTTTGATTTCACAATCTGCAAGATGTTTTCACATACAAAAATAATGGTTTCGGGGGGGGGGCGAGGGATACAAAGGAAGATTGTTAGCAGTTAATATAAGGAGAAATTGAGGCCTGGAGAGATGATACTATTTCCTTGAGGCAAGTGACAGCCATTCAAAACAGATCAGTCTCCCTCTCACTACACCAAAATATATTATTGGAGAAATTTTCCAACATGCACAGATACGAGACTTTCCTTCTTAGTTCTCTTTAAGAAATAAGATGGAGGTTGGAGAGATAGCTCAGCAGTTAAGAGCACTGGCTGTTCTTACAGAGGTCCGAGCTCCAGTTCCCAGTCCCCATATAGTGGTTAACAACCATGCATGACTCCAGTTCCAGGAAACCCAATGCTCTCTTCTGGCCTCCAAGGTCATTGCATGCACATGGTGCATCTACATATGTGCAGGCAAAACACTCATCCACATTAAAAACTATATTTTTTAATGAAAAAAAGTTCTACCTGCTGTTACATATTCTGAAAAGCTCAGCCAGATTTAGGGTTTGGTCCAGACTGAGGTTCTCAACTCCCAATGCGGTCTTTTGGCTTCTTGCCCTCCTTTTAACTTACCAGACTTGAGTCATATTGCTGGATGATCTTGCCTGGGATCTTTGAGTCAGGAGAGCATCATAAAAATTGTTTGGGGAAATTGGGTGCTAATTCCAGGGTTTACACAATTGAATGTCTTACAGAGTCCCAGATCAATACTACCAAATTGTTACTACCCACAACCTCCTATCTGAATAGCGTAGTCTAAAAAGATGTTTTCTAATTGAGGTGCATTTTTTCATATCTATATTAGTCTTTGCCAAACATGCTCAGGAAAGTTGCCTAGAATGTAGGGTTATGGTTTATTTTCTTAGGCTCATAAAACATTGCTGGAAATGACTGCAGAGGTAATTTGATTCAATAGCATTTTGCTAAGAAACTGAGACATGTGTCATGTAAGGGGTTAGCAGTGAGATTAATATTGAAACCTATAGTTCTTAAGTCTATGTCAATGTCCCTTCCATAGTGCTATTATGCAGCTATTGATCCAAATATTTCTGATACATCATCATTGACAATCTACTCCAATTTCAAGGATCCAAGCAATAATCATAGGTCAGCATGATTTGTCAAGTTCAATGACAATCTCAAACTGATCCAAGGTGGGACTTCCTATGTGTACAGTGGTGCCCACTTCTTACAACACAATCATAAAATTATTAATTCATTTCACAATTTTATGAAATTAATGGGAATTTTTCATCTTGGCCATCTCTGATAAGTTGATGACCAGAATATAAGGAGGGGATCTCTTCAGAATTAAACAAAATGTGGTAGAAGCAGTTACATAAGAAATGAGAACACAGGAGGGAATTACTCTTGAGTGAAAGGCATAAGCTGTGGGTACAGGAACATCTTCATGGCTGAGGTGGTATTGGAGTTGGTCTGTGAAGGTTCCAAAGCTATAGAAGTTGAAAATAGAAAATAAAATCCACTCGTTACAGTGTGGTCTTACCTGGAATGGAGTTCATAGAGTCCATAAAACAAATCAAATCAAACTGAATGGGATGTGAGCTAAAAAGCTGATGTGCATCCAGACAGCAGGGGCCTTAGGAGCTATAATAAAGTATAAGGAGTTTTAGTCCTGAAGTTGAAAATAGAAAATAAAATCCACTTGTTACAGTGTGGTCTTACCTGGAATGGAGTTCATAGAGTCCATAAAACAAATTAAATCAAACAGAATGGGATGTGAGCTAAAAAGCTGATGTGCATCCAGACAGCAGGGTCCTTAGGAGCTGTAATAAAGTATAAGGAGTTTTAGTCTTACTTTAAAGATGTCAAGGAACAATTTTAAGAGAGTGATGACAAGTGACATAGGTGCTTCAGAAAGGTCAGTGTGGCACTACCAAAGAGTTCATAGTACAGAGGCAGAAAAATTGTTTTAACCATTTCCATCCTGGCAATTAATGATGAAGTCTAAACTAGTAACGTAGAATTGGGGGAAAGGTGGAATTGAGGAGGTACTAGAAGGGGGGGTGTTAATGGCAGATTTGGACACTGGCGATGAGGAGCAGGAAGAGGTAATGGCAACTGGAGATTCTAAGATCACTGACTCATGATCTTTATATTTTATTCTCCTAGAAAAATGGTCAACCATTCAGAGTCACTGGCTCTTCTAAAAATCTGATAGACATAAAGACTCCACAACCCCCAAAGGCATGTACCAATGTGTGCAATGTTTAATACAATTTCGGATGACTTATGAGCTTCCTAAAACCCATAAAATGAATGAGACTCCATACTGTACTCCTGTTTTATATAATGTAGATGCAAATATTACAAGACCTAGCTTTTATTTGCCAACATCAAAATGAAACTGTCACCTCCAACAGTTCTCTTGGACATTCTGTACTGTACCATACATACTGTAGATAAGACTGAAAACATGTGCCATGTGGTGGCTTTGAGGAGGGAGTATCCATCATGTAGAAAAAGAAAAGCACAGAGTGTACCAAGATATTCATCATCAACCTGCAGGCTTTCTCCAGTCCATGTACAGTCATGATTCTGAATGAATCCAAAGTTCATACCATGGTTTTGTCATCCTTTCACATATGAGACCCCATTCAGTATTCACAATAACCTGTGGCATTAGCAAGGAAAGCATAGTAGACCCATGTCAAAAGATGAAGTACTCAGGGGCCAGAGAGATGGCTCAGTGCTTTAGAGCACTGACCACTCTTGCAGAGGACGCAGATTTGATTCCCAGCACTGCCATGGTGGACAATCACGTAACTCCAGTTCCAGGAGATCCAACTCCTTCTTCTGACATCCATAGACATTGCAAAACACAGGCGCACTTATATACATGCAGGCAATACACTCATACATGGAATGAAAATAGCAATTTTTTAAAAGAAGTGATCAAAGGTGGGAGAGATACAGTAATTTATTATAAAGACAAGTAGACCTGAGGCTTCAAAATGGTCTAGTCTGGATGAGGTTCTTGGTTTTCCAATCCTGCACTATTGATACTGTTAAGAGAGGTTAATATCAAGCATCCAGGAGCCAGTAGTGAGGCTTTCATTGGAGTCACTAAAGACAGTCTTCAATTTTATATACAGAAGTTCAAATGCTTACTCTGAAACCTACCACTGTGAGAGTCCCCAAAATGAATGACTTCACTAGCCTTGAGTTTCCTCATTGTTAAAGTGAGCAAAGTAACAAGACTCAATGCCAAATGTTCCAGGCTTAAATGACACAAGGGAAGGGGTGTCCTGCGTAACTGCCAGTTCTTCTTTTGAGGCCTTTAGCAGACACAGGGATACCTCTAAGAGAATGTATTCTGTCTGGAAGCTCCCAGCACCAATTCCTTTCTCTTACATCACTCACTAGGAGGCAATCAGCCCATCCAAGTGTTCCATAAACTGACTTGTCTAGAACACCCAGTTCTCTTATGTCTGTCTCCAGAACATGTGTCAAGCTCATCAAAAACTTTGATATCTGAAGAATGGACTTTGGCCGACTTAATGGTGGTCAGTTTAAGTGTACATTCAGAAGGAGAGAACAGTAGGGGGGTGAATGTCGCACAGTCCTGGTGAAGAGTATCATCACAGTGTGTGTACATGAAGTAGCCCAGCTCTCTTCATGATTGCCAGACTAGTCGAAAGCTGTTCACACATGAAGAAGGCCACTCAAATTTGAAGGACCACCATCTATAAAGAAATAAAACTTCAAATGCATCATTTCCTATTCTAACAAACCTAGCTGACAGAAAAATACTAACAATTGATTTTTCCATTTGGACAATTATGTCCAGCATAAGTATATCTTGCAGAGAAGAAATGGAGAATTTGGGGCATGTGACACCCAAAGATATGGCAACTCTGTTACAAAAATAATCTCTCTGAACCTCCAGCTATTTAGTTCTCAACTGGATATATCAGGATTACCACTTATTCTACATTCTTGTGAGAACACTGTGAACATCCATATCAAACTGAGGGATTCATTTCTCCTTTCTCAGAATCTTTCTTCTATTCTACCACTATTCCTGGGTACCTAGGATCCAAGAACACATGCCAGGGTCCTTGGATGTCCTGGTGGCACTTGATATTCTGGCTTCTAATTCTTCTTATTCCCATCAAACATAGCACTGGGCAGCATAGGATACATTTCCTCGGATGGATGTAAAATAGTTACATTCTGGAATAGTGGTTGACGAACTGTATTTTTAGAAGTTTTTCTTTGAAAATACTATGCATGTGTACAGGGTATGGTATCCACCCCTCAATCTCTTCGTAACTCTCTGCAGAACTCCCAATCACATCTGGCTCACAACTTCATGTCACTTTTTATTTGGTTTTTTGACTACTGTGTCCAATCAGCACTGCTCATATGAGTAGGGATGTGGGTCATCTGATGGGAAATAGGCAGCATACTTGTGACCATCCCTCCCCCAAAATGGCTATACCTCCCTCAGAGGACATTTTTGTAAACTTATTTTCTTACCCATATTTCTTTAATGTTGTTTTTTATATGAGGTACATTAAATGTGACTTCCACATCCATCCATTTAACTCACTTAAGAAGTAAAACCCAATTGGTTTTTCATATATTCCAAGTTGGGTGTCTATCACTACAAATTAACTCTACAGCATTTCTTTCTAGACAAAATTACCATCACTCCTCCCTCCATAGCCCTAGAAAACAACTGGTCTCTTCCTGTCTCTACTGGCTTCTCAACTGTTACTATTTCATGTTAATGAACACACAGGATATAATATTTGTGACTAAATTATTTCACTTAGCGTAATGTTCAAGGTTCACCTGTGATCTAGTCTATGAAAATGTCATTTTTTTATTTATCACTAAATAACATTCCACTGAAATTACATTTCACAAACACATCACATTTAATATCTGAGCTGTGGCCCCTTTCTGCTCATACCTAATAATATTGCTTTGCACGTACGAGTTATTTGTAGAAAGATGTTTTCAATTCCCTTGCAGGTACATCTCTCAATTTAGCTCTAGGTTCATATGCTAGCACTATATTAGCTGTCTGAGGAACTCCCCAGGTGTTTTCCAAAGAAGTTACATCACCTTGTACTTCTATGCAGTGTGAGTGTTCCAGTTTCTGGATTCCTACCAACACTCGCTACTGTCATTTTCGTGAATCTCACCCGAATAGTCATGATGTGTTATCTCAGGATGGTTTCCATTTGTGTTTCCCTAGTGAGTGAAGATGCTGAGCATATTTCCATACACTTTTTGAACCTTTCATGTTTTCCTGGTCCACTTAAACTATTCTGGGTGTTTTCTTCTTGTATTAATAATTCTCTGTACTCCCTGGATACAAGCCCTTAGCAGATACATGATTTTCAAATATGTTTCTTAAGTAGATCTATTTTCTAGTTTTGTTTTGCTGTTGTTGTTGTTGTTGTTTGTTGTTTGCTTTTGGTTTCATTTTGTTTGAGACAAGATCTCTCTGTAGCCCCAGCTAGCCAGGAATTCATTATATAGACCAAGCTGGTACTGATCTCACAGATACCTACCTGCCTGTGCTGGATTTAAAGGTCTCCATCCCTGTGCCCAGATTTATGTTTTCAGTTTTGATGGTAAAATTTACAGAACAAAAGTTTTAATTTTGATGAAGCCATTAATTTCTTTTTTCTTTTTTTGTGTGTTGTAACTAAGTCATCACTCCACACCCAGTACTCAAATGGATTTACTCATAAATTTTCTGTTAAGAAATTCGTATTTTATGTTTTTTTTACTGTTGTGGTCTTATTTGAGTTAATATTTGATTATGGAAGGAGGGGACGTTCCAAATGCTTTTTTTTGCATAAGTCTATCCATACATTCCAACACCAGCTGTTGAAAACAGTTCTTTCCCCAAATTTATTATCTTGTCACTATTGTAAAAACAATAACCATAATGTTTGAGAGCTTACTCTAGGATTTCACTTCTCTTTGATCAGTTTGCATATCCGCTTATGTCAGAACCACATGGTCTGGGGCTTATAATGAAGTTTCCTGGTAAGTTTTGAAATCAGTCCTTTACATTGCCACGTGGATTTTAGAACAGTATCAATTTCAGCAAAGCAGCCATCAAGGATTTTCATAGAGATTATGTTAAATCTGGAGGTCAACTTCAGAAGTCTCACCATTTTAAGAACGTTGCATTCTCTGACCCACTATCATAACAATATTTAACTCTTTAGTTACCTTTAACAATTATTTCTTTGGTTTTTGAAGGTTCAAGCCTTATAATACTTGGGTCAAATTTATGTTATTGAGCTTTGGGAAATGTTGGCAGCCTACCACATAAACAATGTGTGCTGTACCATGCCCTAAGATGGCGCCGACTTCCTGAGTCACTACAAGCCGCTTCCCGCCGTTGCCTTTGCATTGGACAAACTGCGCATGACTACTACTCTATGAGCCCGCGCCTTGGGCATGCTAATGAGGCATCGGACGGTGCACCAATCCAGAGCATACCCGAACCCTCTGGACTGCTATACAAGCGGTGCTTCTGCCCCATTTTGGGGTCCTTCTCACAAAAGAGCTGTGCACAATAAATATTACCACAGAAGAATCCTGTTGTCCGCGTGAAGTTCTTGCTGGTGAGACTGTTGCGCGGGACAAGTGGTGCAGAAGACCCGGGCCTGGGAACTAACTTGCCATCGCTGGCGCCGAGAGGACCCTTCACCTGTTGAAGAGGGTTCAGAACTGTGGCCAGGTAAGTTTTTCTTTAAGTTAAGTTCTGAGAGATATGCTTTTCTCTGACAATCTAGAGGGATTGGAAGCTTGCCTAATTATTTTATTGGCTGTTGTAATTGATCAAAACTGTAAAAAAGAAATTAGGGAAGGACAACAAGCCCTTGCGGACCTTCAGGAAAGCATGTCAGAAACAGAACGGAGTGAAAGGTTAGATGCGCATTCAAAGAAAAAAGAGGATGCTAGCGAAATTATTAATAAAGGTACCTTATACCCATTTAGAGACCTACAAGCCCTGACATTAAATGATTCAGATTCTAATGAAAAATTACCGCTATCTGAGGAGGAGGAATTAGAGGAGGAAGCAGCCCGGTACAAAAATGAACACTTTCGCCCCGCCCGGCGAAAGAAAAGGTTAAAACTGAAAGTAAACAGGTCCCATAGCTTTCCCGCTCCCCTGCCTTCGGCTCCTCTGCCTTATGCATCTGGGAAATGCTCCACCTCCTTTTGTTCCCTGGAGGTGCGACATGCCATGAGGCAAATGTTCCCAATTATAGAGAATGCCGAGGGTGAGCATTCACATCAGCCAGTAGACCATAAACAGGTCAAGAAATTGGCCGAATCAGTGCCTGCCTATGGAGTGAATGCTAATTTCACCATTTCTCAAATAGAACTCCTTGCCAGTATTGCAATGACACCCACAGACTGGCAATATGTTGCTAAGGCTTCCCTCCTCACCATGGGACAATATCTAAAATGGAAGGCGCTTTGGCATGATGCCTGTCAGGCGCAAGCCCGCTCTAACGCTACAGCTGGAGGCGAGGCAGCCCGATGGACATTCGACATGCTTACTGGTCAGGGAGAACATGCTGCTGATCAGACCGGCTTCCCGCTTGTGGTCTTTAGCCAAATATCAACTGCAGCCCTAAGAGCGTGGAAGGTGTTAACAAATAAAGGGGAAGTTTCAGGCAATTTAACAAAGATAGTCCAGGCCCTGGGATGCCCCTGAGTGTCCAGACTCCACGGGCCCCATCCCTTCCCCCTACTTGGCTTTGAGGCAGGAGGCCAGAGAGACAGAACAATGCTTCTCTGAGGAACTCTCCCGACCACCGGCTTACGCCGAGGTGTGAAAAGGGGGGGGGGTCACTCCTAAATTAGTTATGCTGCAAATTGAACTTGTAAATTCTAGGCCTGGTGGTGGTCATGTAGCTGTTTGTAGATCCAATGTTTGTTCTGTGCCCCTCTCCTGCTCTGGAAACAGCGGATGGCTGGTGGGGGAAGAGCTGGCCTTCTAAGACAAAAGCCTAGCCTGGGGCAGTGTTCTTTAAGTGCAGCCTTGATTCCAATCCTCCAGAGACAGACTGTGGACCTCCACCCTACCAAGTTATATCAGCATGTTTAACTCAAAGTCTAGAAGAATTTACAGGCCTTGAATTTCTAACAAAACAAACTTGGTCTGATAAATTGTCTTTTTTTTTTTTAAGAAACGTTGGTAAAGGTCTCTTTAATAACGTAAATTGATATTTTGGTTTAATTTAAATAAGAAATTCTTTGAATAAGACTGTTTTACACTTCTTTAGGCCCATCTTCAAGTTGTGTGTATGTGTGAGTGAATGTGAGTTCCTGCTTTCAATTCATTATAGTCCTACAGGTTTAAATCTATTTAGCTAACTATACGGTTCATAAAAAATGTTTGCTTTATACCCCTTAGTGTTAACAATTTTTAATTGGGTTTATAGTATGCATACTATTCAGTTTAATGATAGATTATTGTTAATTATTAGTAGTAATTGTTATTAATAGTTATAGTAATTGTTATTAAATTGTTCATTGATGGCTGCTATTTTTGACCATTATTATTTATAATTACTGTTATGAATAATTATTATTCTTCCAAAGTCCTTAATAGCAAAACAAGATGGATCATTTCAAGACTACAAACAACTTTGGCCTGTCTACTTTTAAGAATCCTCAATCTTGGGCTGGAGAGATGGCCTAGCGGTTGAGAGCGCTGACCGCTCTTACAGAGGACCCGGGTTCGATCCCCAGCACCCACATGGCGGCCGAGAACCGTCTGAAACTCCAATTCCAGGAGAACTCCAGTTCCAGGGGAATCCGAGACCCTCTTCTGACCTCCGCGGCATTGCACGACACGGGTGCACAGACTTGCATGCAGACAGTACATTCATACACATACGGAAATAAATAAAATTAA